>CM076579.1:149916041-150262341 GCA_034641835.2 Pinus albicaulis | reverse complement strand
TAATTAACTTTAACACATAATAAATTCAATCTTTAAGCTTTTAATAATATTAATATATTTAATTATATTTAAATTTATTAATATATCTAAATTAAATTTAATATAGTAATATTTTTAACCATCAAAATTTTAAAAATATTAATGTATTTAAATGAAGTTAATGTATTAATACTTATAAAATCTACATTTAAATGTATTAATATATTCATATAGAAATAATAAAATTAAAATTAAAATTAAACAAAATAAATTTCAATTTTTAAACTATCTTAATGAAATAAACCATCTTAGTTACACATGATTTATTTTTATTAATTATATATCACATTAAATTCCATCTTAGTTATACATGATTTATTTTTATTAATTAATTTATTACTTATATATCACATTAAATTCAATAATCATAGCATATTAATGAATTTAATTATATTTAAATTTATTAATATATTTAATTAAATTTAAATATATTAGATCTAAGAATTTTGTGATTCATAATTTAGATAAATGTCTTTCGTATCAATCACATCATTAGGATTTGGTTGACGTTTCGAACCATCTAATGCAGTTCATACTCAGGAAAAGGTGAAAATATGATCGATCTTAATGAATAAATAGTGAGGATGCATCATTTCCCGGTACATAGCCATTGAAAACTAGATGTTAAATACTAGTCATTGAAAGCTAGGTTTCAACGACTAGTTTTCAATGGCTATCTATCGGGCAATGATGCATCCTCACTATTTATTCATTAAGATCGATCATCTTTTCACCTTTTCCTGAGGATGAACCACATTATATGGTTTGAAATGTCGACCAAATCCTAATGATGTGATTAATCCGAAAGACATTTATCTAAATTCAAATATATTAATCCATTGAAACCAAATTATCAACATTAATATTAATATATTTAAATATGTAATATCAAATTAAAGTTAAATTAAAATTATATAAAAAAAATTATTATAACACTTTACAAATAAACATATGTAAATATTAGCCTAATTAAAATTAGTTGTATTATAAAAGATACAAATTTCAAACATTCCATTCAGCCGACCTTTTCCTTTTCTTTTTCTTGTCCCTCTATTTATATATATATATCTCTCTCATCTACTTTTTTCGGCATTCGTCTTGATGATTGGTCTTGTTGTAGACTCGAAACATCGACATTCAAATATGTCTAATGTGTAGCAATTTATGACAACTCAATAAGATAATCCACCCGATAGGAATATGCGAACAATAATATAACTTTTTCTACTTGAATTGGACTATTCAATTTTTTTCGTCAATTGTGAGTAAACAAATAATTCTTACTCCTAAAATCAAAAACTTAAATGGTTGGTAAATATGTTCATGTATACGTGTTCCATACAAATTAAATAAATGTAATAGGTTGTAAGTAAACATATCATTAATTTGTTCACTTAAATGGGGCAACTGTAAATGTGATAGCATGCCCCTCTAGTGGACTCTTTTTCTTTGCCCAATATTCTCTTCCTTTGTGCACTGATGCCAACTCCAATAAAAATATAAAATTTCATTAAGGACCCCTCCACCAAAATCTTTTTTTTCTCCATAGAAATAGTTATTTATATTTGTTCGATTTCCAAATAAGGTGAGGTTATTTCACTTTCAACCAAAACAAACTTAAAACCATACCTTTCATGTACCTCTTGGACTATATTAGTTCTATTTTTTTGTAAATAGATATCGTTGTTTCCTATATAATAACCCACTTTTATTATTTCAATCCGATGTTGAAATTAATGTGACTTCCCAAGTTCATTGTACCATTGTTAAATCTGTTACGCTCCCTCTCCCAGTTATTTCTGGAAATAACTGCAGTTAATTATTTATGGAAACCAACTGCGGTCATTTCCTTAATTTATGGAAACCAACTGCAGTCATTTCCTTAAATTACGGAAATCAACTGTAGTTAATTAATTTTCTTGTTGGGAGCTTCTAAAGTGGTCCATTACTCCCACTGCAGTTCTCTACCATGATTTGTGGAACACTTGACACATAGCCAACAGAAGCTTGATGGAAGCTTGGCTATAAATACTTTTGTTTGGTCCCCAAGCTCACTAACTCAATCCCCTTCAGTTTTACACCATCAAGTTAGAGTGAGCAGAGCTTGGAAGTCCCTTCAGATTTTCTGTATCCTTTAATTTTTGTTTGTGTGAAGATTGTGTTTCGGATTGCTACTAGCATCTTCATTTTGGTGTATGCTTTAGTAATTGCAATCATAATTGGTGTCACTCTAACTTAGCGAATCACTTTGTAGCCGAATAGCCCTTTAGAACATTCTGAATTCTATGAGTAAGCCAATCCAATTAGTTTGTAGCCTGACTTCCATTTATAAGATTCCAAATTTTGCGATTGAGTAAGGTGTAGCGATTCACCTTTTAGACGAATCGAATAACTTTGTAGCTCTTTATAACATTGTACGTCGCAAATAAAAATGTTCTTGAACTAGAGTTCATGACTGTAAGCAGAGGCAAGATTTTCTATATTGTGAAGCAGCCCGAAAATTTTGCATAGAAAATACATTGTGAGCAACATCAATGGCTGGAGGTATGATTTATTGGGCATTTATTTTTATTTTTCGATTCTTTTAAAGTATTTATTCCACATTAAGAATCGTTATTTAAGCTTTCATTTGGTATCAGAGCATTTTTTATCTCTGCCTTGGTGGTTATAGACATATTTTGGCTAAAATGTCATATTTTGAGAATTTTCTGAATTAAAACATTTATTTGGAAATATGTCTAATTATGCAATTTGGAAAATATGCTCGCATTTAATTTGCATGAATTAATTATTTCTGTTATAATTAAAACATGCTACTTTGGATGAGTATACGAGACCAATCGTTAAATGTTATGCATAAATTTTATAGTTTTATTTATGCAAATTATCATTATTCTCATATCAAGTTAATTTTTATGTAAATAATGTCTAGTGATCCATATAATTTTAATTGATTAGAGAATAGCCACAGCATCTCTAATTAAATAAAATTATATATTATGATTGATTAGGATCACATAAAGAATATTTAGACATTAATTGTAATTAATTATACTAAATATAATAAATTTTATCCCACGGGAATTTTTGTTATATTTATGTAATTAATTAGGATAAAATACTCATAACTTACCCACAGGAGTTATGAATTAATAGTTTTATCATAAAGTTCAAAACTAAGATAGAATTTATATCAAATTATAATCATAATATACCCTTAGAATTATGAATTAAGTGAATAATTTGATAAATTCTATCATAAAGAATAACTGAATCTGCTTGAATTGAAAATTTAGTCCACAGACAATTTTTATGTCATTAGATTCAATTTTAAAGCACGATTTACATTGGTAAAGCATGAAATTTTATTTAGGCCTCAATTTTAACATAAGCATGTGATCTTAATTTTATGCAGTTGTACAACCTGCTAATTTCTCTGAAATTCGTATTGATATCCCTGAACTTAAGGGAGATAAATATAAGGTCTGGAAGGAGAGAGTTCTCCTTCATTTGGGGTGGATGGACATAGACTATGCTATTAGGAAAGATGAACCATCGGTACTCAATAATACCAGCATTGCAGCGGACATCGCGCTTTATGAATGATGGAAATGATCTAATCACCTAAGCATGATGTTCATTAAGACTAAAATTTCAGTTGGTATTCGTGGTTCTGTTGATCAGCATGAAAAGGTCCAAGACTTGCTGAAAGCCATTGTTGATCAATTCATCACTTCAGAAAAGGCACTAGCAAGCACCCTAATCATGAAGTTCTCATCCCTAAGGCTCACCAGTGTGAAAGGTGTGCACAAGCACATCATGCAAATGAGGGACAATGTGGCTCAATTGAAGAAACTCGAGGTTGAAATATCGGAGTCTTTCCTGGTGCACTACATCCTGAACACCCTTCCGCACCAATACGGACCCTTCATACAACACACATAAGGATAAATGGTCAATTAATGAACTCATGACCATGTGTGTTCAAGAGGAAGAGAGACTGGTGATGGAAATGGGAGAAAGTGCAATGCTAGCAACGCGAGGAAAGGGCAAATCTCAAGCCAATCGGAAAGGGAAAGGTAAAATACCTCCCCAAGCCAATATCAAGAAGGATTTCAAGTGTTTCTTCTATAAAAAGAAGGGACACATGAAGAAGGAATGCGCCAAATTTTATAAATGGCTTGCAGACAAAGGTAATCCAATCTCGTTTGTTTGTTATGAATCTAATATGGTTAATGTCAATATTAACACCTAGTGGATTGATTCTGGATCAACAATTCACATTTCGAATTCCTTGCAGGGTTTGAAAAACCTAAGGAAGCCAGTGGGAAGTGAGCAAAGCATCTTATCACGAAACAAGATGGGCTCGCATGTGGAAGCTATAGGAACATGCTATTTAACTTTAAGTAGTGGCTTTGTTTTAGAATTAGAAAAGACCTTTTATGTACCAAGTTTTTCTAGAAACTTGATTTCAGTTTCAAGGCTTGTACCTTTTGGATATTCTAAATTTTCAGAAACATCCTTCAGTTTATTTTATAAATCTGAATGTGTTGGGAATGGTATTTTGTCTAATGGTCTTTACTGCATTAATTTACAAAACAATGTCACTTATGATTCAATGCATGTTCACACTGGCACTAAAATATGTGTTATTAATGAAAATTCCTCTAAATTATGGCACCGGAGACTGGGTCATATCTCCATAGAAAGAATTAAAAGATTGGTAAATGAAGGGGTACTTAATACTCTGGATTTTATTGATTTTGAGACTTGTACGGACTGCATAAAGGGAAAGCAGACCAACAAGTCAAAGAAATGTGCCAATAGGAGTTTGGACATATTAGAGATCATACATACTGATATATGTAGTCCAGACATGGACTCACATGGTCAGAGATACTTCATCTCTTTTATAGATGATTACTCATGATATATGTATCTCTACATGCTTCATAAAAAGAGCGAAGCATTAGATGCCTTTAAGATTTTTAAGGCTGAAGTAGAGAAACAATGCGGCAAGCAAATTAAGATTGTGAGATCAGATAGAGGTGGAGAATATTATGGTAGATACACAGAAGATGGACAAGCACCTGGGTCATTCACAAAATTTCTTCAAGAGCATGGGATTGTTTCCCAATACACCATGCCTGGTTCACCCAACCAGAATGGTGTAGCAGAAAGAAGAAACCGAACATTATTAGACATGGTGCGGAGTATGCTTAGCAACTCCAATCTTCCTAAATCCTTGTGGACTGAAGCACTTAAGATGGTAGTGTATATATTATACCGAGTTCCAACCAAGGATGTTCCTAAAACGCCATTTGAATTATGGAAAGGTTGGAAACTGAGTTTGCGACATATGCGCGTTTGGGGATGCCCGTCTGAAGTGAGAATATATAATCCACAAGAGAAGAAGTTGGACCCAAGGACCATTAGTGGGTATTTCATTAGATATGCTGAAAGGTCTAAAGGTTACAAATTTTATTGTCCATCTCATAGCACTAGGATTGTGGAATCAAGAAATGCGAAGTTTCTTGAAAATGACTTGATCAGTGGGAGTGATCAAACCAAGAACATAGTTTCTGAGAAGGATCATTCAGAATCTCAACCTTCCACCTCAAGTGATAGATTGGTTATTGTTCACAGTACCCCTCAAGTACAAACTGGTGTTGAACAACCAATTGCTGAAGTTCCACAAGCTGTTGACAACATTCCAGCAGATCAGATAGTTCAAGAATTGCCAAGAATTTTTGAACAACGAGTTGAACCACATACTTCTCAAGATGATGGTGGTACAACATTAAGAAGATCTACTAGACCAAAGAGATCAGCAATTCCTGATGATTATGTTGTGTATCTGCAAGAATCTGACTACAACGTTGGAGCTGAAAATGATCCCTTTCACAAGCCATGAGTTGCAAAGAATCAGAATTATGGTACGATGCCATGAAGGAAGAGATGAATTCTATGAAGAGTAACGAAGTATAGGATCTTTTTGAGTTTCCTAATGGTGCAAAATCCATTGGATGTAAATGGGTCTTTAAGACAAAGAAAGACTCATTGGGCAACATTGAGAGATACAAGGCAAGACTTGTTGCAAAGGGATTCACTCAAAAAGAAGGAATCAATTACACGGAGACTTTCTCTCATGTATCTAAGAAAGATTCCTTGTGTGTTATTATGGAATTAGTAGCCCATTTTGACTTGGAGTTGCACCAAATGGATGTGAAAACGACATTTCTCAATGGAGATCTAGAGGAGGAGGTTTACATGAAACAACCTGAAGGATTATCCTCTAGTGATGCTGAGCAATTGGTTTGCAAGCTCAAGAAATCATTATATGGATTAAAACAAGCATCCCGCCAATGGTATTTGAAATTTCATAATGTAATTTCTTCTTTCGGTTTTGTAGAAAACATTATGGATGAATGTATATACCTAAAAGTCAGTGGGAGTAAAATCTGTTTTCTTGTTTTATATGTGGATGACATTTTGCTAGCAACCAATGATAAGGGTTTGTTGCATGAGGTGAAACAATTCCTCTCTAAAAATTTCGATATGAAGGATATGGGTGAGAAATCTTATGTCATTGGCATTAAGATCCATAGAGATAGATTTCGAGGCATCTTGGGTTTGTCTCAGGAAACCTATATTAATAAAATTTTAGAGAGATTTTGGATGAAGGATTGTTCACCAAGTGTCACTCCCATTGTGAAGGGTGATAGGTTCAGTTTGAACCAATGCCCAAAGAATGACTTTGAAAGGGAACAACTGAAGAGCATTCCATATGCTTCTGCTATCGGAAGCCTAATGTATGCTCAAGTCTGCACAAGACCTGACAATGCATTTTTTGTGGGAATGTTGGGACGATATCAGAGTGATCCAGGTTTAGACCGCTGGAAAGCTGCAAAGAAATTAATGAGATACCTTCAAGGAACCAAAAACTACATGCTTATGTATAGATGGACATACAATTTGGAAGTGATTGGCTACTCAGATTCTGACTTTTCTGGATGTGTTAATTCATGCAAATCAACATCAGGATACATTTTTATGATGGCCGTTGGAGCTGTATCATGGAGGAGTGCCAAGCAGACCTTGATTGCCACTTCCACTATGGAAGCCTAGTTTGTCTCCTATTTTGAGGCTACTTTACATGGTGTATGGCTTAAGAGTTTCATTTCTGGGCTTAGAATTATGGATTTTATCTCTAAGCCATTGAGAATATATTGCGACAATTCAGCTGCTATTTTTATGGCTAAGAACAACAAAAGTGGAAGTTGAAATAAACACATCGACATTAAGTATTTAGCTATAAGGGAATGTGTTAAAGAAAATAAAGTGTTCATTGAGCACGTTAGCACTGAGTTGATGATCGTCGATCCTTTGACTAAGGGCATGCCACCGTTTAAATTCAAGGATCATGTAATGAATATGGGACTTGGTTCCATTATGTAGTTTCTCATTGTATGAACAATGTTATTTTTAATGAAATTCTTAATTATTGTGATGTTTTTCTCACATTTATGTGCACCTTAATTTGATTTGAGAGAATTCATCTGTGCAGGACCAAGAATAAACATAGGGTTTATTCATTAAGAAATTGTTGCCACATAAATTTTAATAGAAATAAATACATAGTAATACATGGAAGATAATACTCATCATTAGAGGACTTATTGCCATGATTCATGTATCTATTACTTAATACAGATTATCAATGTGTTTTAAGATGAGTCATTAAGTTTGGAAGTATGGACCAAGTGGGAGAATTTTACGCTCCCTCTCCCAGTTATTTATGGAAATAACTGTAGTTAATTATTTCTGGAAACCAACTGCAGTCATTTCCTTAATTTATGGAAACCAACTGTAGTCATTTCCTTAAATTATGGAAATCAAGTGCAGTTAATTAATTTTCTTGTTGGGAGCTTCTGAAGTGGTCCATTACTCCCACTGCAGTTCTCTACCATGATTTGTGGAACACTTGACACATAGCCAACAAAGCTTGATGGAAGCTTGGCTATAAATACTTTTGTTTGGTCCCCAAGATCACCAACTCAATTCCCTTCACTTTTACACCATCAAGTTAGAGTGAGCAGACCTTGGAAGTCCCTTTAGATTTTCTGTATCCTTTAATTTTTGCTTGTGTGAAGATTGTGTTTCGGATTGCTACTAGCATCTTCATTTTGGTATATTCTTTAGTAATTGCAATCATAATTGGTGTCACTATAACTTAGCGAATCACTTTGTAGCTGAATAGCCCTTTAGAACATTCTGAATTCTATGAGTGAGCCAATCCAATCATTTTGTAGCCTGACTTCCATTTATAAGATTCCAAATTCTGCGATTGAGTAAGGCGTAGCGATTCACCTTTTAGACGAATTGAATAACTTTGTAGCTCTTTATAACATTGTACGTCGCAAATAACAATGTTCTTAAACCGGAGTTCGTGACTGTAAGCAGAGGCAAGATTTTCTATATAGTGAGTAGCCCGGAAATTTTGCATAGAAAATACATTGTGAGAAACATCAATGGCTGGAGGTATGATTTATTGGGCATTTATTTTTATTTTTTGATTCTTTTAAAGTATTTATTCCACATTAAGAATCGTTATTTAATCTTTCAAAATCATGGAATGAGTTCATTTTTTGAGCCATCCTCCCAATTGTTTTAAGTATAAGGGTGACCATGCGCAGTTCAAAAACTTTACACATAATTAAAACAGAAGTCGATTGTTGGGTGAATCATTTTCCCTTTACAATGTGAACCTCATACATAAAAATGTGTAGTCTGCACAGTACATTGACGGTCGGGAGCTGAGCCACCCATTGTTCTTTAACACCCAGACTTCACTCTGGCTGACTATGGCCCAATTTCCATCCATGCTAATTTCATTGGTACACATTGACCATATCAAGTGGTATGGAGGCATATTTAATCTCCCTTTGTACACTTTTAAATGAGCCCCAGGGCTAACCTTCAATTAGATGTTGTCCGCCAATCAGTCCATTGACAAACGTTTTCATTGAACGCTTCCAAAAGGTCACTTCTTGAGGGTCAAATTTAGACCAAGTCGAGATTAAACTAATTTACACTTGGAAGAGTTTCAGATGCCAAGCTTTGACCATAGGCCTACAATACTAACCACAACGAATAGAGATAATAACTATATGTTAATTATGATCTCCTCCTTGGTGAAGACTCTCCACTCTATGATTAACTTCATATCTCCATTTAAAAAAATTAAACTCGATTGGTCAAATTCGTTCGAAAATCATCGTTGCTCAATGACGAGACTAAATAACACCATATGGTTTGACCTTACGTTAATTTTGAGCCTTAGAATTAAAGGAATTAAATGTAGAATTAATTTTAAAACATAAGGACTTGATAACAAATAGGACATAAAGTAATTTAGTCGATGTGAAAACAAAATACAATTCATTAATTCCTTTCGACCTTCCAATCATATGTGAGGTATGTAGAATTATACCAACCATAAAATAATAAATATGACACCATAATATTTATTTACCATTTGTAGATAGAACTTTGAATCTGGTGCACAGAGAATGAACTTACATTACATGGTTACTTGGACAACTAATAAAACAACTTAACAACTCAGGCTGCTAGCTAGAATTATTACAATCAACCACCTTGCCATAATAGCAACCAAGATTGCTGAAAATAATTTCCGAATTTCTAATTTATACACAACAAAAAAAATATATGTATTCTTCTAGATTCTACATGGCTCCATCGGGCCTTAAATAAATGATTTGATGAGGGCGATTCCCCTTCACCAAAATTATTTTTCATCCCTATTTAGCTCATAAAATTCACTTTGTAACACATGAAAAAATAAATAAATAATATACACTATCAAGTTTTAAATGTTTTGAAGTGATATGTTTTGATGTTCTTAACTAATGAAGTGTTGACGTGGTGATTTGTTAATGTTATGTATTTGTTTGAAGTGTAGATGTTGATTATCTTTGAAATTGTTAGAGTATTCTTCTAAACATACATTACGAATGAACCAATTTTTCAAATTTAAAGAGAATTGTATTTATATATAAATGTGAAATGTAGATTTTGAAATAAATCTCAATGTAAATACAGGTAAAACTCTTTTTTTTTTTGCTTAAACATATGATGATATCTTTGTAATAATAAAAACTATATTATGGGCCAGAACCCTTAAAAATGATAATTGAGTTTTGTTCTTTGATATTTTTTGTTGAGAGTTCTAAAAAAAATCATAAAAAATTCCTTCTTTGATATTTTCTGTTGAAAATTCTATCAAAAAAGCATAAAAAAAGCCATCATTCTTACATATTCTAATTTCATTACGACTGTACAATCTATAAATCATTTGTACTAGAAATAATTTGATCAAAGCCAATAAGTCATTAACCTATTTATTAATTTTTATTCAGTTATATGCATTGATACAAGCTTATAAATGCATTGCAGATTTGAAATTATTAAGATCTTAATTTAAGTAAAGAAATATTTTTTACAAAACAAATTAGAATTACTTGATAATGAGTTTAGTGTTGTCTATTTGATTTTCAATCCATATTTTTTATAACTATGTATTCTTAAATAAGTTACTTATATACGCAATCATGTCACATAAGTATGTAAATTGATGATACATATATTAGCTCATTTCATGACCTATATATTGAACTAACATCTCGTAACATTTTCTTTGATATCAAGACATAAATGTGAAATTATTGTTCAAAAAAAAACTCAATGTAAAAGGAAATTATTTTCCTAATAAAACATGGAATAATTAATTGATGCTCAACGTTAAGTGAACTCTTCAACATCATTCAAGATATGAGCCATACATGGTTTTTTTTAATACATTTACACCATAATATAACGTTTCATTTTTCCATTATATTAGCATTATAAATTTCAAATTTTAAAAACATTATTTGTAATTCATATAATCTCATAGAAGACAACAAGACATGAAGCTATTTATTGAATTCCATTTTTTAATCGTGAAACCTACAACAGTTTCATGGTAATCATAATGAATCGAAGATACATACAATAAGCATTATGTAACCATAAGAAGGAGAACATAGAGAGTCCAAATTACATACATGGTCAAAGTTCTATAACTCAAAACTTAAAATGAGAGCCCCTAAGAAAAATATTAAAAGAGAGTGAGTGGTCATTTGTACATATAGGACATAAATATTTCCAACATAATATGAGATTTTCCCAATTCATAAAACAAGAATATATACTTGATTTTATTTCCTTGAACAACATAAAGAATTAAGGGTTCACTCAAAAATAATTGTATGTAGTTGAAGATATGAAAGATACAAAAAGATACTTAACATAACTGACCAAAGGCTTATAATAGCCGATACATGCCACATAAGAGAAATTATCCTTTCATTCGTTCTTTAAGGTAGATTAATCCATTCTATAGTAGGAGACCTCATTAGAGAAAGTAGAAAACCTCCCAACCTTTACAATTCTACAAAATTCACCTAAACATGATTGATTGATAATGCTACCATGAGAGGTTGGCTACTAAATAGAGAAACCGTGACTAGAGGAAAGGTGGAACTCCCTTGGAGAGTAGTCGATAATGATGAAAAGGGACAAGAAACATGTAGTGAAAAAACAAAATACATTGAGAGGTCAAGATATCTTGCATGATGTTCTAGGGGATTCTCTTCAACCCCTAGGTATGGCTTGTAGAAGTCTAGGTCATTAGATGGAGGAGTCTCAAAAGAAAATGGGTGATTAGAGGAAGTATGGAATTTTGTCAAAAAATCTTGGCAATAAGGGCCTCTTCCTAGTTCATGGGAATGACCCATGCTTATAGGGTGCGACATTGAGCTGTGGTGAGGAAGAGGATGACTTAGAGAGGGATTGCGCAACATCACATGAAGAGTACTTATGAGTTATATGGAGTAAGAGAAATCATTGACCATATCTCTTGATGGGGAATCAAACCCCTAAAGTTCCATGCCTAGTAGATGATAAATTTGATTATATGCCTACTTAGGATGATGAAGGTGATATTCCAAGTGCAACACACGACCCTTGAGCTACACATTAATATCATGTTAATATCTATAATAATGTTCCGACACATTTCTCAAGGCTCAAAGGTGGTCTCATAAGGTTTGAAACTCGCGGGCTTCAACATGAGCCACCATGATTCGCAAGAGGTGGGGCATTCCACTATCAAAGTGCTCATCTCCATGCGCATGTGAGGAAGGGTGAGAAGGTCAACCTTTCACATACTCTCCTATGCTAGGACTTTATTTCTCTCAAAACATAGACTTCAGGCCACCCTTGCTCAAAAGGAAG
The DNA here is from genome assembly GCA_034641835.2 of Pinus albicaulis. Classification (NCBI taxonomy): domain Eukaryota; kingdom Viridiplantae; phylum Streptophyta; class Pinopsida; order Pinales; family Pinaceae; genus Pinus; species Pinus albicaulis. The sequence goes on along the minus strand of CM076579.1, from coordinate 150,249,942 downwards.
GGGTGTGAGACTGAAAAAATACCACACTCTCTTGAAAGCTAGAATTGAATTGCAAGGTGATAGCATCCATCATTTTAATGGTAGAGGATAGCCACGAAGGGAAATAGGATAAGGGAAACACTTAATGAAATTTAAATGTTTGAGGTGGATGGACATGCTAGTAGAAACTAACCCATTTCTTCATTCTTGAGGCACAATGAAAGACTAGTTGCTTGCACCACCAAATTCCATTTCCATGTTTGAGGTACTACTAACTTGATGTGGATGGATGTCAACATTGTCCGGATTTCAACCCAAATTTGGGGGGGGTAAAGATACAAATTTTTCAAAATATATGATTTATAATTAATATATTATGCCTTATAAATGGTCTACTTTGATTTTTAATCCATAGCTTCTTCTATGTACTATTAAATCAAGAAATATTGATAATTTGATCCCCAAACATGGTGAAAACATACATTCAAAGTAGTCAAATAATTTATTTTTAAACTTAATATAGATAATATTTTAAATTTTAGATCTATTGGATAACTTCAAATTTAATGAAATGTGTTTGTAATCAAAAATTTTAATATTTTTTTTCAATTATATGGAAATATGTGTTTATTTACACACTAAGGATCTCTTTGGCTAAGAAAAATTTTGTCCATATCTACAGTTTCAACCCTACTGCTAACATAATAAAATATACAAAAATATCAACGGATCTGTTTACTTGGATGGTGAGTCAACTTGTATGGTTTCAAGGTAGGCATCTTCATAAGTGGTTGAAACTCTAGATTATCTATATTTTCTACCATGATGGAGACTCCTTCATGAATTTCATTTGTTGCCTCTTCATTTCTTCAATGCACAGTACAATTCCTTATTAATTTTTTGAGTGTTCACATATGGCCTTTCCCATGACTGTGTTCTATTTCCTATAAATATCTATAGTTTTCATACATCTTTTTTTTCTGGCTCTAGTGTTCCCAATGTCTAACACTTGGTCCCTTACTTCATCCACTACATTTAAATTAGTTATAAACCAATTTTCCACTCTTGCTTCTCTCTATATATATTATATTTTTTCCTTGGCAGGGTACTGATAGGGGTCATCATAGCCTCTTGGAATCCAAGGAGGTCACTCACACTATATGAACACACCAAACCTACCGGTGGTGGTACTTTTATATGAATTCTCTACTCTTTGGGTGAATGAGGAATTGGTTTTGTTGGTCACAATTGGGCCATCTTCCAACTAAATCGAAATTTCTGCTTCCTCTCTTAAGCTTCATGGTTCCATCTCTTTTCATTTGTCAGGTCCATAAATATCAATGTTGTGAGGTTTAGTGCCTTGAACACAAGGGTTAGAATTGTATGAATCCAGTGACACATTTGGTGCGGCCAAAGGAGGAGGACGAGGTGGGAATTGAATACCCAATTACAAACAATTCATGGTTACGTTTTTTTTTTTTCTTTTTATTTGTAGGTAAGGAAACTTTTTAGTATATATTCACAAAGTTGCATATAATAGAAGCAAGAGTTAACATGTGTAGACTATATCTGATGAAAGTACCTTTAAGTTGGAAAACTCATATTAGCTAGGCACAAACTAAGGAGATAACATCTTCCATCGCGAGGGAAACCATGTGGTCATCTTAATAGGCTCGAGGATATTTTTTGTGTCAAAAATATAGGGCAAAGAATAACATAGATGTCAATAGATAATATGATGATTAATAACATAGTACAAACTTAGAAATATTTTCATACAACTTGTTGGTGAGCTTGGTCATCATTGGAAGGGTACTGAAAGGGGTCAACATGTCCTTCTAGAAGCCACTCAATGAACACATCATACAAGTTGCTAGTGTTCTTCTCCTGTGAATTCTCCCCTTTATGTGTGTCTATAGAAATAATTTCGTTGGTACCAACTTCGACATCCTCCACCTGAACTAAAGTTTATTTATGCTAACTAAAGCAGCTTGGTTCTTTCAACCTTGTATTTTTGAGATCCAAGAATCTTAAGGATGGGATGTTTATATCTCTGAACATAATATTTTGAACTATATGATTGCACTAGCACACTGGGTGAGGTTGGAGAAGAAGGAGGAGGGAAGAATTGAATTTGCAAGTCCCGAGTGAGAAATCTTAGAGAAAAATGATCCTAAATCATATGGGAGTCCATATCCTCTATTCCTCCTCCAGACATATACAAGGTTGCTTCTTGGTCACTCAGGTGATGACCTAATAAATTCTTTATATCCCAGTTCCAATTGTTGGTATTTATGACTTCTTGGGATTCCATGGTAGTAATCTAGAGCAAGATTTGTTGAGGCATGTCTTCATCATATTACTCCATCCTTAGAGTGTGAAAATTTGGCGGAGGTTGAGCACGCCCACTTCAATTTTTTTCATGCCAAGTATGTATATTTCACGAACCATGGATGCACTGGAAAGAGGATTACTCTAGGTTCCTTGGCATCTGACACCCAACAAATATAGCAGTGGTGTAAAAGAGAGAGTTAAAAGCTTCACGAGGACCCAAAACACCAACTATAAAATTGAGTCGAAGAGAAAACATAAGAAAGATAAACACTAGTGATGTTGAGCAATAGAGAAAGGTGATCACATCCTCTAGTTGAGGCTAGCAAGTAAGCCAAATACTAGTTTTTGAGGATGATAAGGTTTATGGAGCTCGGTGTTGGAGACCAATGGATATAGTAGAGATATATAAATTGTAGAGGATAATGAATATATAAATGATTGTTTTATTGGAGAGTAAGACCAAATGCCATGTCTAGAGCATGATGAGAGTTCTTAGGTGTCTTCTCATTGCCACCTTCACCTATACATTGAATGCACTCAACATTGAACCTAAATATTATTTTCAGGCTGCCCAAGCCATTAATGCACTAAGTCAAGCTGGCATGGGTGGTTGCATGATGTTGAGCGATTAGTCAAGAATAAGATTACAATTGCTTTCGATGTTATTATATATATATATATATACATATATATATATATATATATATATATATATATATATATATATATATATATATACATATATATGCACGAAAGAAATCACGGTTATAAATTTTCCTTCAATGATGGTGCTTTCCAAAAAATATTTGTGATATTTCCATGGTCATTTATGTAGTTATTTGTGATATATATTTAAAAGTTTATGATTGTTTCATATTTATTTCTATTTTTAAAATATATATAATGTGATAAAACTTGTTAAAAAATATAAATATAAATATAAATAATTGACTATACTTATGTACTCCTAAAATTGAGATGTGATTCCAAAAAAATAATTTTATTTAATTTAACATAAATATAAAATAAAAGAGAAATATTCAACTTGGTTTTTTTGAAATGTATCTTAATTAATAATATTTGAAAAAAATATATTTTTTCTTTATTGAATGCACAATGGTTAAAATTATTTTATTCAATCTATTTCAAGCCTAATTTTTGCATATCATGTTGTGTAAAACCATTATACAAACACAATAAAAACAAAAAGCAAAAATATAGATATTTAAAATTCTATCATAAAATATCAATGTGAGTAGTTAACTTCAAAAAAAATTATTTATTCGAATTTATGATGAGGGTTTTTTGGCAAATATTTAGCAAACTTGTTCTTGCAATAAATTTATGATCACAATCATTTATAATAGTTGTTTTGATGGTTGAATTCTATAAATTCAAAGCAAATACTAAAATTTGTAACTCTAAAATATACATTCAACTATAGTGATTACAAAAATTTCATACTTATTTACAAACTACATTGATTAAATATATTGCTAAAAATAATGATTTTTTATTATTTTTTATTAAACAAATGATAAACTCCAACAATTCTATATTATAAAATATCAATTAGCAAATTAATTAAAAATAAATTTAAAAGAACTTATTAAATTAATATCAATTTTTCTCAACCCCGATCATGGTGTCACACATGCACAATTGAATGGAGGTGGGTGCCACGCGGTGGCGGGCACCTAACCATCCGTCAGAGATAGTAATGAGCTGCAGGTGGTTTGTACTTAGCATTCTCGGAGATAATGGAAGTTAAAGAAACAGCAGATGGCTAGCAATGGATGTCAAAGGAGACTGGGGAACCACGCCGAGAGCCGAGAAGGGTAATGCATAAGATTAGCATGCAAAGCAGTAAGGTAATCAGTTGCATGTTTGAAGACCATCCAAATGAAGCGGAGGGAGTTGTAGAGCAATGCCATCATCCGGTTAAGTGGTATGTAATGGCTCTCTTCACCCTGGTATCTCAATTCTTTGTTCTACCCATAGATGGTAGCATTGATTGTAGTAAACTGATTTGTTCCTGTAACGGGTTATTCTGTCATTCGGGAAGGGTCTTTACTTGTTTTGGTTTTAAAGGAATTTAAGGGCTGAGCATCCTGCATGGTAAGGAAATTGTACCTTGTTTCCGAAGTTTGTCCATAGGAAATCCTCGGTTATGTTCTAAGTTTAATTTTGAAGCTCGAGTGGGTTTGCGCCTCTGCGAAAACTATAAAAATAGTAATGTGGTTGCTCTATATGTTTTGCATGACCTGCATATAGGAAATTCCTAGTTTTGTTTTAAATTTATTTACAAATCCTCTGCATCAGCTTCAAAATGGGTTTTATAGAAATTTGTTGTCATAGTTCTTAGATAGGGCCTATGGATAGGTCGCAAGGTCTCTGTTTTATGTTATTTTGCTTACACGACATGAACATTTGTCATCTTGGGTCTAAATCCTGGGCTACCATCACTGAAAAGCAACATTTGAACCTCTTCCCTAATGGTCAAAATAGGTCTAGCCATTGTCCTGTATTACTTTGTAGCAGTCTTGTCTGAGTTGTAATTGGTATTTCATATCAAATTTATGTTGTTCTAGTCTATTGCAAATTCCTTCTTCTAAAAAGGTCTCTGTAAAGGGTATTTTTGTAGTCAGTTTTACCATTCAACATTCTACCAGCTCAGCAAATCATGAATCTCCACCAGTTACTAATGGAGTAGATGACTCCATCAACGTATGAAAGAATTCTGTCATTAACTTTGCTCTGCAATATACAAGATTCTCTTACATTTTTATAGGGAGAGCATTCTATCAAGCTATCATGGAAAGGGGTCAATCTGGGAAACGAAAAAGTACACGAAAAGGAAAGAAAGAACAAACAATTAAAAAGGAGGAGGGCCCAAGCAAGTGTGGCAAGAAAATTCATAAAGAAGTTCTCGAAAATATCTCTGACCTTTTTGAAGCTGGTAATCCAATTCAAATTTGTAATACCATTCATGGATGGGAAAGGGAGAGTTCCCATGAATATGAAGACATAAAACAGTAGGAGGCCACCTTGGACTTCCTGTGTGACCCAGGAAATACTAGAGGAAGGGTGTCTCTGTTTCATCAATCAGTGAACACTTACTGGAAACTCAAATGCATCTGGGCAAAAGCCATGGCAGGCATGCAGGACACTAGAGGTAACCCAAAAATGGTGTCAGAATTGCAGCAGATAAAGAAGGAGATAAGAGAAATTGCCAAGTCTCAGTACCATGTAGCGGCAAGGATTAGGAGGATCGAACGTCAGATTCAAGGGATGCAGCAAGTTGAGATGTTGGGATATACTGCAAAGGACCCGACTCCAATAGACTCTTCTGATGCTTGAAGCTTATGTTTTCTTGTTTCTTAATTTTGAATGATTTTGGCAGAAAGCTTTAATAGCTACTATTTAAAATGTTGTTTTTATGGACATAGTAATGTAGTTATAGCGGCAAGTAGAAGGAAAAAATAGTACTAATACTGGTTGGCATATAATTCTCTCAGGTGGCCAACAAACCTGGTTTCCTTCGGGCAAGTTGAGGCTATGTCATGCATCATTAACTGTCTAGCAACTTGCTTTTTGACTAATAGAAAATAGAAAGGCTCTACCAAATTTACAAGAAAAAATAAATATCAATTTTTCTCAAACTAAACATCAATTTTGACATAAACAAGTTAGTATACAACAAATTTTAGGTTATAAAACAAGTTACTTATTAAACTTATTTGAAGTGTAATTTTTGCAAATGATATTGTGTAAAGTCATTATACAAACACATTGTTATAAAAAAGAAAAGTAAAAAAGAATTAAAATTTTATCATAAAATATCAATTTAAATAGTTAATTTTTAAATTGTAGATCTCAGTCCTCTGTCTTATCAGAGCATGCCGAAAAGACAAATCATCACATTGTATTGAGAATGTTGAGGTTATTGCGAGGATTGACCATTTCCACCACCGCAAGTTGAGGGAAGCCTTGGAAATTGAAAAGAGGCCAGTCAACCTCAACAGGGATGATGGGTGGAGTGTCAGTAGATGTTGGATTCCCACCCTTCACTCTTAGTTGCCTTTTTTTCTTTTTTCCTCCTTTTGTGCTCCCTCTCTGTAACCACCCTCTTAGCCACTAACAAATGGTTAAGGGTTATTTGTTAAGGACTATGTGTGATTACTGTTGTTTTGGAAAAGTATCTGAACAAATTAATTTCTTTTGTTTTTATAAAGAAGGATTAAATTGGTGAGAATTATTTCTTTAGTAAAAGTAATTGATGGTAAAAGTAAATCTGGGTTGGTTGAACAGAATGAGATAGTTATACAGCTACCCCAAGAAAACTCTGGAATAAAAGGGGAATTCCAGGGGAAGTTAGGGGTTCTGTGGAAAAAGGAATAGAAAGGAAAAATCTGTGAAAGCTGGAAAGTTTTCCATCACAGATGCATGCTGGGTTGGAGAGGAGGACCGGACTGTCCTGAGAACTCCCCAGACAATCCTATTTCCTCTGGAGTCGGAGAGTAGGACCAGATTGTCCCGAAAACTCTCCTCCAGAAGCTGTGTTCAATCAGACCCAGGCCAAAAGCTCGGGGGAGAACTGGGGGCGTGAATGCCCAGTTCGTGGATGGGAGGTAACGAGTACCATCAAATAGATTTGGACACAGATAAGTAAATACATGAATTTTATTTCTCTGGTTTTCATAGAAGTAGAAGATTTGGCCGTTACAGGTGTGCTAACATTACGTATTTAATTTCTCCTTTATTTACTGTACTGTGAAGAAAAGAAAAAAGAAACAAACCCGTTACTAGACTTCTTTAATAGCATTTGTGATTCTGAAGAAACAAATAAGGGAGAACGCACTGTGGTAGCCAACATCTGTTAACAAATAACTGTATAAGCTAGACAGAGTTATAAGGCATGTATTATAAGAATTCCTGTTATAAGTTTTAATAAATACCATTGCCATAAACAATGTGAAACCAGAACTAATGAATTCAGGAGAGCTGTGAATCTGGACGCCCGAAAGGAATTCAGGTGTCTGGATAGGTTGCCTCCTGACTATAACAGCTCGGACGAGACAGGTGGTCCGGACACCGACTCTGCACAGACTAATTTTAAGCTTAAACAAAGGAACGACAGATAGCTGAACTTAATTCCGCAGAAATAATTAAACTTCAGAAACCCTTTATTTCCTTTCAGAAAAACTCTTTATTTTCTGTTTAGAAGGACAGCATGCTAATAATGTAGAAATAATTAAAGGCTTCAGAAACCCTTTATTTATTTTCAGAAAACTCCTTATTTCCTTTTAGAAGGACAGCATGTATTATACGAAGGAATAGTCCACAAGAAGATAAACAGTGTTACAGAAGTTCAGCAGGGGTTTTATAACCAGAACAATAAATAAGCCAAAGATAGAACATATGCACTTGTACATATAGAAAGGAAAGAAACATTCATATAAGCTTCTGCGTGCATATACATCAGACTAAGAATCATGTAGAATAAGCGTAAAACAAAACAGAACTCCTTCTCTCTTTCTTAATCAGGATAAACATAGCCGAGAACAAACGGAAGGATTAAATGCGCGGTGCCAAAACCATTATAATTCTTAAATATCAGTCCAACAGAGAAAACTCTTAATATTAAGGAGCAACGCTCCAGAGTTCTTAAAACAGTAGGTATGGGGTCGGAAACCCGGCTATATAAACAATAAACAAAGATTTCATAATGTCTGAGTCGGGAAACTTGAGAACATGAACAACATTCTTCAAATCCAGATTTAACAACCCGTAAATCCTAGGCAGGCTGTTATCAGCTTAGCCTAGAGCCGTCCCGAATTCGACTAAGAGAAGAGTGTGAACAGGTTCTTAAAACCCTATCAAAGCCTTATCTACTCTTCTGAACAACGGAACAAGCCGGCTGAGCAAGTAATAAGGGCCTCGAGGCACGAAAGCGTGTTACCTGTAGCATGGTCGAGATTTTAGAAACCCTCGTCGCGGCCAGAACCCTCCAAGAAAACTTAAGCAATAGAGTAACTCATTGCCATTACCTGCCAGCCGAATGCATGAAGTTAGTTAGGGTATCAAACAATTAAATTCTAGCAAACACAAGATTACTGTCGCGGAGTAGGGAAAAGAGAGTTAACCTGTGGAGCGCCAATAGGCGTAGAGGCTGGAACCTGTCGCCACGAGATAAGAACAATAAACAACTCTTTATTTCAGAATGGTGATAGCGCCGAACAAACCAGAAATGCAGTATTTGAAACAGGAAATTTTCTTAACAGGAGCAGGGGAGCACACCCAAGTGAACCGACTGAGAAAACTGAACAGGTATCACACCAAGGAGCTACCTGACGGAGGATGCCGAATGGGGTGCCTTCGCTGTGGCGGCCATGGAGTAAACTGCCTCCGGAACCTCTAACCCTCTCTCGCTCGCAGAACCTCCAGAGCCTTCATCGAAATGTGCAAATGAGCGGTGAAGCGGTTAGGCCCGGGGTCATTGCAAATCAAGAACCACCGCAGCCATCGGATCTGATCTCTATCAACGGCGTAGCGTCGCCCACGTGGAGGGCGAAGTTACCAAGGGATTTAATACACCTATCCGTCGGACCTCTGAGTTACTCCGGAGATGACAGTTCGTATGAACGAACAAAATAAATAATAACGCTTATCAAAATAATAGTTTCATTGCATAACTCCGCTAGAATAATCGAAAGGGCAAATGATTTCATAAAGAGTTGAACCATATAAAACCAATAAACACATACCCCCAATCATAAATCACTTTCGGACAAATGATTTAAGTGGCAACATTGGAATTCACAGAGACGTAGTACCCAACCTATCACTTGTTGACAGATTGGCATAATGAGTACAGGCAAGTTGACATCTTATCTATAGTACAGGACGAATCTGTTACATATTTTAGTATTGTTATGATTGGTTTGAGTCATAAGATCTGAATGATAAAAAAAAAATTTACGGTAAGTAATTGTTAAGTAGATGGATGTTACACTCTCGCTCCCATTTTCTTTCTCTTTGTCTGTACCTTTTTGGTTTATTTTTATGATTTTTAGGAAGTATCATTTTTTTTTTAAGTATCTTCCTTATTATTTTATGATTTTATTTAGCTTTGAAGTAAATTAAATAAAAAATTATTTAATTATTTTTATATTCATTTTTACTATTTTTATTTAGTTATTTATTTATTTATATCATTAGTATTATCTTATCTATTTATTTGTTTATTTTTATTTAATTTATGTTATTTTATTATTATTAAAATTTAAAAAAAAAAAAAATCTTTTTTTGTTAATTTTTATTTATTTATTTATTTTTATTTTTATTTTAATTCAAAGTATTAAAATAATAAAAATATAAAATTATTTTAACATTATATTTATTAGAAAACATTAATATTAAATTAGATTTAAATTAAAACCTTAATATTAAATTTTATTTGAATTAAATATAATAAAATTTAATTTAATATGATGTAATTTAATTTAATTTATTATTTTAGTCAAACTAGTTGTTATGTTACAACGGCTGGTTGGAGCTTTCCTTGTCTAATTAGATTTCTTGATCAGATTTCTCATCTTGTTTTGATGATGAACCACACTGGCTGGTTCGAAACGGGTCAGCAAAAATTTTCCTACATGTGATTTTCACCGAAAAAAAATTCTTCCACAATTTATGGATCACAGAAGCCAAATTCCTAATAAATCATAGTCATAATCAATTGTGATGTAATAACTATTTGTATTGTTGAAATATTAATTAAAAGCAATTATAAAAGCATGTGATTTTTTAAATGTATATTAATAGAGATGCTTGCAAGAAGAATTCATGGTCATAATTATTTGTGATATTGTCACTAGCTATGTTATAATGATTTGTATGATGAAATATTAATTAAAAGGAATTATAAAAGCATGTGATTTTTTAAATGTATATTAATTAATAGTGATGCTTGCAAAACAAATTCATAGTCAAAATTATTTGTGATATTTTCATGGTCTTTATAATGTTAAAATGTAATGGTAAAAGATATTCATAAAAAAAATTGATTTAATTTATAAAAAATATATATCTATATAATTAACAAATCATAAAATTTAGCTCAACTCCACACCATAAAAATTTATTAATATTAATTATAAACTTACAACCATTAAATATTAAAAAAAATTGTCAAAATATTACCAAAAAATAGAAATACATATTTAATTAACAACTAATATCAATTTATTTAAAAAATATATTGTTATTTTAAAACTATTTTTACATTCCACAACATAATACATAGATTTATTCTAAAAATAAAATAAATAAAAACATAACAAAAAAATAAATGCGCACAATTAACCATAACCATAACCATAGAAAACATTCCTCAAATATAACCATGGCCATGGTTACTTTTGAAGACATAACCAGGAGAAAAACCTCTTCCCTAAAAATAAATACTAATTTTATTGATATATTGTTTGAGTATTTACAAATAACAATATAAATAAATTACAGATTGTCTAGGCCACATTTTCTAGCTCCCTCCCTTTTCCATCTCACTCCTGTAAAATGAATTTAATATATAATAATAAAGAAAAAACTCCCTATAACCACATTTTAAAAAAATTCTATTATTAATAACGCATTTAATATATACTAATAAAGAAAAAAAAATTATAGTAAAATTGAAATTAAAAATAAAAATTCAATGACACGCTCGTGTAAACATAATATTTTATAAATAAGTGTGGAATTTGGAATTTAATAACAAGGAGACAACATTATATCCAGGTTTCTTAAATTTTTGAAATCCGCCTCAAACCGTTATACGATGTCAGATTTTGAATATATAGTATTTTGAATATAATATTAGTACTTTTTATTTTTAAGAAAAGCTCCTCTTGTCTATTGTGGCCGCGTATATCTCTTTTCGAAGCTTTGAATTTAATTTTCAATTTCTATATTCCTTTTTCCACTAATAAATATGTATATTTGATTTAACTTTTAATAATGATATTTAATGATATATTTGATTTTAGTCTTAATAATATCTAATCATAAAGGAAATAATAGTGTAACATTATTTATTGAATTTTAAAGTATTTATTTCCAAAAGCATACTATTATAGAGTTATGGTTTTTTCTTATAAGTAGATGTATATTAATCATATAGTTTGTTCTTACAAAGAAAATGATATTGAATTCATTAGTAGTTCATTTCAACATTTATGATTGCATATGGGAAGACCAATTAGCAACATTGCATGAGCTAGTTGTCGAAACCATCTAGGAAAATAAGATTTTCTTCCTTTGGATTTTTACTGAAGCTCGGGCCTTCAACAACCCTTGAGGTGTAGCTGTTAAAATCATCAAACAAAATAAATTTTTTTCTGAACTCCTTTCAAAACCCAATTTTTGGAATTGGTGATTTCTCTAGTAATAAAACATTTATTTATTATAAGTTTAGTATTTTAATTTTAAAAAAGTTCATATGTTATTCATTAGACCTTATTAGTATTGGTGTGTATCTCATAATTTAAAACTTTTAGACTCAATAGTATATATTGCATTATATAAATAATAATATAAATCAAATTAATTAATTTATTTTTGAGTTTTTATTGACAACATTCAATAGTTTTATTATGTTGATCATTTTATATGTTCCATAAGATTTCTTTAGTCATATTTTATGTATACAAATGCTATGGCATGTCAAGGTCAAAGACATTTAATCACTAGTTTTGAAGATTTTATTGTGAGTGTCTCATGTAATTTCAAACCAAGATTTAAGATTTGACAAGTCATTTGTGTGTTATAGTCGTTTTGTTGTTTTCCTTATGATAAATGTGTAAAGAAAATTAACATAATTATGTTATTAAAAGGTAATTTTTTGATAAGCCCTTATTGGCGAAGGGTTAGTTTATTATCAAAACTTCAATTTTGATGGGACAAATTTTAAACATAACGTTTCTTGACGAGAAGCATAAAGATGCAAAACGTCAAAAAAAATGTGTATGACAAGTAAAGAGATATCCAAATTCCAACCCTGTTCCTACCCCTTCTTGTGACTGATTTCAATTGTTTCCTTAGTATTTATGAGTCTAATCTCACGTGATACCCTTTAATATATTTTAAAGAATAATAACATAGAAAAATATCTCTCTTTTTATTAATCAAAAGTAATAGTTAAATTGTCACATCATATCAATTTTCCCACTTTGAATTTCTAGCCACATGTCAGATATAAAATTTATTAAAATAAATAGGCCAGGACGTATCACAGAAGGGTTGATTACAATTGTAATAAAATTTTGGGAAACTGTAATCGGCATAGTCTAAACCTGAATTCATAATCATCATTTTTAAGTGATTCAGATATGATACTACACCAAAGTGTAAAGAATATGTAGGGTGTCATGTATAATGTGAATTGGGTATAGGGCTTGGGCTGAAATGATGCAGTCTGCATCAAATTTTAGTATTAGACTAGGAATTTGAAAAAATTCTTATGTATTTGACATCAAATGATTTCTAGACTTCAATAACAACTTATATAAGATTAATTTTAAGGTATTTCTTTTTAGAATGACTATATAAATATTACATACAAATATAATTTTCGCAAGAGAAGTTGAATAGAGAAAATGACATTGAATCTAAGACATAAGAAGAAAATCTTGTTGAAAAATAAGATCCTTTCAGTAAGAGGTAACCATGATTGGGATTAACAAAGTTCAAAATCGAGCTATAGAACATGTGGCTTTATGAAAGAGGGAAAAAACATTGAGCAAAGGAGTGTTAGAATACAGTAAAGACTTGTACAGTGAAGAAATTCTAGCTAAGGAGTAGAGTTGCCTAAAATTGTTAGTAATAGTGGCACAAGGATTTTTGTAGGAATATGAAATAGAGAACTCAGAAGCTCTTGGGATCACAGATATGATGAGATTTGATAATTAGTATGGTATTTATGTTTTTAAATTAGTATATTTTTATGCACGTAGCAACCAGGATAATGAAGGAAATTTTTGGCAACCCTTTCAACAAGACAATTGTAACAGAGACCAGAACAATTTCCAACTCAGGTTCGGTAGAGGATTTTAAGACAAATCCATTCTTAATCGAGTGAATGGTTCATGAAAAACATGAGTGATAAGAAATTTTAAAGAGATATAGTTGAGATGAAGGTACAACTTAGTGTATTGATAATGTTTCTAGGAAGACTAGAAAAGTTGATGAAAAATGAATTAAAAGGCCAAGTGGCCTGTTAAACACTCATATGTAAAAAAATTTGTTAAAATTATAGAAAGAAGAGGCTTCAATTGACTTTTTCCTTATATAAATTGAGTAATTTGATTTTCCACATCAATGAGATGACTTGGATTTCAGTTAGCTCGAGTGGCATGACCTTTTCTCCTAGTTAGATGAGTAAATTCGATTTTTAAGGCTAAGAGTAGAGTTGTGCATGTATTTATTGCCAATATTTAGCAATCCAATTGAGTTATTGTTAACTAAACTTAGTTAACTCAATTATAGTCATTAGTTGAGCCAGTTGAAGGTCAGTTAAGTAGTTAATACTGTTGTTAAGTCATTGATCTCTTAATCAACTAGTTAATCAACTAAAAATTGACCCAATCATTCATGGAAATCATATTTCCTAGTTCATGTGGAGGAAAGGGCATGCTTATATTTATATTTTTATATTTTTTATTGTACATTGATTTTTTACTTGAGACTGGTGATCAATTCTTTGGGAATTGCGCAAGGAAATAGGAACTTTCCCTATTATTTAGGAGCTCAATTTCAATATAATTGCACAAGGAAATAAGAGGAAGCTAGGGGGCTTGAATAGGCTAAGTGTTGGACAAAGACAATCATTCATCTAGAGAACATGTTTACAGTGTAGGGTGTGCTTAAAATTTGAATCAAGTCATTGTAATAGTCTCTCATTTCATCTAAATTAATGCAAAGAGGAAAAGGGTTTTTTCCCAATTATGATTTCCATTCCAGAAATTTGTAGAGAAGAATTTGTTTCTCTTTTTTTCCAGTTCAAATACTTGAGAAGTTACAATTTATATTAAATTTCTACATGGTATTACAGGATAAATCATAATAGAAACTCATTGATAAACATTCTCATTTGAAAATTTCGAATTGAAAATTTAGTGAAGAAATTTTTCTTTCATGTGGGAAAATGTCTTTCAACGAATTGAGATTGGAGTATGCCCTGGAGGGAAGCTCAAATTTCATACCTCTGAAGTACAGGATGAAAGTTATTCTTGATGATAATGGAGTCTTAAAATATATCAAAATTGATATTGAAAAACCTCCATAGTCGGACGCATTGTAGTTAATCCAGTGGAATAAGGATGTTTCAAGAGCCAAGACAATCATCCTTAATGGTGTAAGAGACCATGTGGTCTCGAATTTATATGGTAAGGCGACTCCATTTTCTAGGAAGACATTCACTGAATTATTCAAAAGTATCAGTGACACCAGAAAATTTCCATTAAATGACAAACATAGAAACATCAAGATGCATAAAAATGGAACCATAGTCCAATATCTCTCAAGTTTCACTTAGGTTCGAGATGAGCTTAGTGGGGTTGGAGGAAATGTACCATCAAGTGGTCTAGTGAGCCTATCTCTCCTAGGGGTTCCAAAATCCTCACATAACTATGAGGACTCTGTAAATGGAATGGAAAATTTACCAATTAGGTAGAGAATTTTGTCTGATTTGGTACATGAAGAGATCAAAAGGAACACCCAAGAAGGGCCTAAGCAAGATAAAAAAAATTCACTACCACGAATTGGGCACTATGCAAAAAATTGTTGGCAAGAGAAGTCTAAAAAGAAGGCTTTAGGAGGAGCAGGAGGTGAAGCACTTTCCTCACAATTCGAATTAGACTTCACCCTAATTGCATGCATGGAAACACCTTAATGGGGAGAGTGCGGTACCTAGATTCAGGTGTCGTGTTCTATATGAAAATATGTAAATAAAATTGCAGTAGCCTAGAGGAGAAGGACCTCCAACTACATATATAATTTGGAGATGATGGGAGGTATAGTGCCAAAGGGATTGGTATTGTCACCTTTAAGAGGGAGGCAAACTGTGATCTTTATCTGAAAAATGTTATGTATGTACATAGGTTGAAGAAAATTTTGATTTTGTAGATGTATTGGAAGACAAAGGCAATGTTGTTGTTTTCAGTAAGGGGAAGCCTTTCTGAAACATGTAGTTACCAAACAAGTGACACAGATTGGAGTTAGAGTGAAAAATATCTACAGGCTAGATGGATACTTCACCATTCATTCAAATATATCTCCAGGAGTGAGGTGGGGGGACAAAATTCTTCAAAGTGTCCACCTTTACCAACAACAAAGTGATATTGAACATCAATGTTCTATTTCTTCAAATGATTAGCAGGGTTCTTTGCCAATAAATTTTCATTTTGGATGTCATAGTATATCCTTATAGCTCGTCGTACCAACCCCATACTTGAACACAATCATTGCAACAAAAACGCTTCCTTTCTTGCATGAGTGGATGCCTTGTATTCATACTTTCTATTAAAACATGCCACTATAGTCTGCATATTGCTCATCCAACTTACTGGTTGTCCAAATAATTTAAACACATACCCACTTGTAGATATTCTTTAATGTATATCTCCATCCTAGTCTTCATCAACAAAGTCACAAATGTACAAAACTCAGTCCAATCCTAGTATTCCTTGGTTGCACAAACAATAATCACTAGTTCCATGAAAATACCTGATAAATCACTTTGTTTTTTTCCAATGATCCTTCCTTGGATTTGACATAAACCTGGTCAATACTCCCACTTCATGTGTAATGTCTGGTTTGTTGCAAACTATTTCATACATTAGCCTACCAACTGCTCTCGCATATGGAACATGAGAGATGTCACGTTCCTCTTAGCGTGTCTTAGGAAACCATTTAGTTGATACATTTACACCTACAAGAATATGATCCTTCACCGGTTTATTATACTACATATTAAACCTCTTAAATATTGTCTTAACATACTTCCTCTGGTTTAACTAGTGCTTCCTCCTTGTCCAATCTCGTTTAATTTCCATGCACCGAAAATATTATTTGTAGCACGAAGATCCTTCATGTCAAATTCGAGGAAAATAGGGTCTTCAAATCCCAGATAATTTTTTTGTCATTTCCAATCAGAAACATAACATATCATTCGCATAAAATGAAATATAAATAACACAGTCGCGTATTAATTTAAAATACACACAATGATCCACTTTGCTTCTAATGAAGCCAAGTCCTCGTATATATGTATCAAATTTATGATACCAAAATTGAGCTACAGAACCTCTAACATCATAAAAGAGGGATAAAATGTTGAGCAAAGGAGTTTTAGAATAGAGTAGAGACTTTTAAAGTGAAGCGATTCTAGGTAAGGTGTATAGCTAGCTAAAAGTGTTATTAATAGTGGTTGAAGGAATTTTGTAGGAATATGAAACATAGAACTCAGAAGCTCTTGGGATCACATATGTGGTGAAATTTGACAAGTAGTGTCATCTTTATGTTTTTAAATTAGTATTTGTTTATGGATGTAGCAACGAGGAGAATGAAAGAAATTTTTTGGCAACCCTTACAACAAGAAAATTCTAATAGGGAGAAGAAAAAATTCCAATTGAATTTATCTATAAGTTGTTAAGACAACTCCATAGCTAAAAATGTGGACATAGTTGTCCAGAAAAATGGAGAAGGTGAAGCTCTTGAGAGTGAGTGAGCAGAGGGTTGAAGCATAGAGGTTCTAAAGGAGAGAGTCAAATGTTACCAAAAGGAAAACTTTAGAGTAGAAAATCTTAGTGATTTATTGTGTAGTAGGGTGAAAAAATATTGTTACTATAGACGCTAAACACTGTTCATAATGTACATGGAAATGTTCACAAACAGAGAGAAAGAGATAAATATAAATAATAAAATGAAGGGATATATAAATAATAAAATGAAGGGTTCATGAAATATTCATAAAAAGATCAGTTAAGAAATTTGAAAGAGAGTTAGATGAAATGAAGGTACAAATTAGTGTATCGATAATGTTGCTAAGAAAAATAGAAAAGTGGGTGAAATATGAATTAAAAGGCCAAGTTTCCTACTAAACAATCATATGAAATGAATTTTGTTAAAATTATAGAAAAAGGGATTCAATTTAATTTTTCATTAAACAAATTGAGTAATTTGATTTTCCACATCAACATGATGACTTGGATTTCTGTTAGCTCGAGTGACATGGCCTTGTCTCCCATTCAGATAAGTAAATTTGAGTTTGTAGGCTAAGAGTAGAGTTCTGCATGTATTGATAGCTAATATTTAGTAGTCTAGTTGAGTTATTTTTTGTTAAAATTAGTTAACTGAGATCTAGTCATTAGTTGAGTAGCTAAGACTATTATTAACTCATTTATATCTCAATTAACTAGTTTATCATCTAAAAATAGATCATGCATGGAATTCAAATTTCCTAGTTGATGTGGAGGAAAAGGCATGTTTGTATTTATATTTGTATAATGTTGAGTGTACAATGCTTTTGCACTTGAGGGAGGTGATCAATTCCTTGGGAATTGTGTAAATAAATAGGGACTTCACCTATTGTTTAGGAGCTCAATTTCTCAATAGTTATGCAAGTAAATAGGTAGAACATGAGGGATTGAATAGGCTAAGTGTTGGCGAGATATAGTTATTCAACATAAGAGCATGTTTACAGTGAAAGGTGTGCTTCAAAGCTGAAGAAATTCAATGTAATGGCTTCTCATTTCATCTAAATTAATGCAAAGAGGCAAAGGGGTTTCTCCCAGTTGGGTTCCCGTATAAGTGACTGTGTTATTTTGGTTTTTATGGATACATTTTATTGCATATGTCTCTAAATTATGATTTCTATTCCGTAAAATTGTAGAGAAGAATTTTTTTGTCTTTTTTTTCAGTTTAAATTCTTAAGCAATTGTAATTTATATTTAATTTCTACATGGTATCAAAGCCTAAATCATATATAAACTAGTTGATAGACCTTTTCATTCAAAATTTTTGAATTCCAGACTCAGTGAAGCAATTTTTCTTTCTTCCAAGAAAATATCTTTCAACGAATTGAGCTTGAAGTATGCCCTTGAGGGAAGCTCAAATTCATATATTGGAATGACAGGATGGAAGCTTTTTTCGATGATAATGGCATGTTGGAATATATGTAAATTATATTACAAAACCTCGATTGGTGAATGCATAGCAGTTAACCTAGTGGAAGAAGGATGTTGTAAGGGATAGGAGAATCATCTTGGAGGATGTACGAAACTATGTGGTCTCAAATTTACATGAAAAGGAGAATCCATTTTCTATATGGAATACCCTCATTGATTTATTCAAAAGTAGTAGTGATGCCAAAAAATTGGCATTGAAGGACAATATTAGAACATCAGGATGTATAAAAGTGAAACCATAGTCCATAATATCTCAAGTTTCACTCAGGTTCAAGATGAGCTTAGTGGGATTGGAGAATGTGTAACATCAAGTGACATAGTGACCCTAGATCTCTTAGGCCTTCCAAAATCTTGGAATAGCTATGATTAATGTGCAAATGGAGGGGAAAAACTACCAAATTTGGAGAAAATTTGGTGTGATTTGGTACAATAAGAGATCAGAAGGAAAACCCAAGATTTAGTAACATCTAGAGCTGAAGAGGAAGAGAATTATTCCTTAGTAGGGAAGTGAAATAAATCTAAGGGAAATAAGAGCCAAATAAAGCTAGACTCCAACCAGAATAGTGGAAAGAAGGACCTAAGCAAGATAAAATGTTTTCACTACCACGAATATGGGAATTATGCAGCAAAGTCTTCACACAAGAAATCTAACCAAAAGCCTTCAGGAGGAACAAGAGGTGAAGCACTTGCCTCAAAACTCGAATTGTAGTTCACTCTAATTGCATGCATGGAAAACATTGTAATGGTAAGTGTGTGCTACCTATATTCAGTTGCCTCGTTCCATATGAAAGGATGTAAAGAATTTTTCAGTAGCCAAGGGGAGAGGGATCTCCAACTACATATATAATTTTGAGATGATGAGAGGTGTAGTGCGAAATGAATTGGTAAATTCACCTTTAAGAGGGAGTAAAATTGCAGTATTCATCTAACAAATGTTATGTATGTATTGGGGTTGAAGAAAAAATTGATTTTGTATATTTATTGGAGGACAAAGGTTGCGATGTTGTTTTTAGTAAGGGAAAATATTTTCTGAAACATGTAGCTACCAAGAAAGTGAAAAATATTTGAGTTAAGAGTGAAAAATATCTACAAGCTAGAGGTAGAATACACCATGGATGTAGATATACCTCTAGGAGTGATGTGGGACATTCTAGACCCTTAGTCTGAGAGTTGCAAAAGTTGGGCAGGATTCGTAGGAGAGTAGTTGGAGTTGCAGTCTCATTCCCATTGGATCATTACCTCTCTATAGGGGCTCATACTATTCAATACTAGAAGGATGAGTGTCGGCTAATTTAGTTAGACTCTAAGGAGCACAAAGTAATATTGATAACAGTGCAAGAGGCATAGTGTGGAATCAACAACAATGTCGTTTTCCCATTAGACATTTGTGAAGACATAGTTGATTCATTATTTGGATTCTTATCAATTTTAGTTGTTGTAGTAGCAACAAGAATCATGAGAGGTAATTCTACAATACCTTCCATAAAATTTGGAATGGGGTTATGGAGAACACCTTTCCTACTAAGAGTTATCGTTAGAATTATAACAAGAAAAGGTTTCACTTGATTTTTTCGTTAGTCAAATTGAGTAATTTGGTTTTCCACATTAGTAGGATGACTATTTCAATCAACTAGAGGGACATGGTCTTGTCTCCTAGTTAGATGAGCAAATTTGAGTTTATAGGACAAGAGTAGAGTTGTGCACATATTGATTGCCAATATTTCACAAACTAGTTGAGTTATTGCTAGTTGAAATCAGTTAACTAAGATCTAGTCAATAGTTGAGTCAGTTGAGGGTTAGTTTAGTAGTTAAGATTATTGTTAACCAACTAATCTCTCGGTTAACTAGTTAGTTAGCTAAAAATAAATCCATTCATGCATGTAATTTGAATTTACTAGTTGAGGTGAAGGAAAAGCATGTTTATATTTGTATTTGTATATTGTTGAGTGTACAATGCTTTTTCACTTGAGGCAGGTGATCCATTCCTTCGGAATTGTGCGAGGAAATAGGGCCTTCCTATATGGTTTAGGAGCACAATTTCTCTAGAATTACATAATGAAATAGGAAGAAGTTGGGGGCTTTAATAGGCTAAGTGTTGGCTAGAGATAGTCATTTAGAAAGAGAACAATTTTAGAGTGTCGAGTGTGATTTAGAGCAGAATAAAGTCATTGTAATGGCTTCACATTTCATCTAAATAAATGCAAAGAGGAAAAGCTTTGGAAGCCTGACGAACAAATGTGGGTTGAGTTACTAGTCCAGGAAGCATTGGCTGGACAAACTCTCTGGAAGCCCTAGGTGGGTTGACTTACTAGCCCTAGAAGACCTAGTTGGAAAGATTCTTTGGAAGCCTTGTAACAGTTGGGATTTAGTTATTAGTCCTTGAAGCCCTGGTTGGAACAAACACTCTGGATCCCTAGAGAAGCTTGGATAGAGACTAATCCCTTATGGTTAGTGATGTCTAAATGTGAGGTGGAATCGTTGATTGAGGGTTGAGACAGTTTGGTCTTTGGAGCCCTCATTTGGTGTTGATTTATGTTCTTGGTAAAGTCCCATATTCATGCTTAGAATATGGCACATGGGTGATTGGCTGAAGTGAGACTTGGCTAAACTAGTCTATGGTGGGGTGGAATGTGGAAGTCTCATCTCTAATTGGATTTTAAATTAGGTAATGAAGATATCATTCCTCTGGTATTTGGTATGAAAATGTACTAGTTTATGTATGGGTTCCATTGCTACTGTATCCATTGTATTTTTCATTTTATTATGTTGGTTATAAGCATGTATTCAATCAATGATAATGTATGGCTCTATACATGTTTTTATCTATAACTGTATACACAATATATCTATGGTAAAATATATTGTATTGTACCTTATGATGTAGGGTAGAAATTCTTCTTAGACATTCTCAGTTATGTAAGTGACTATTTTTTTTAAATATGTTGTTTATACGTGTAGATGCAATGTTTGTGACATGTTTAACAAAATGTCTGTCATGGTTGGGTAGGGTATGGATGAGCTCATTATGATTTGATTGCTTCCATGTCTTTGATTTAATGTTATTTACCCTCTTCTGAAGTTACAGTAAGTTCTGGGAAGTGACCTGGGTTGAGGGCCTATAAATGTGGCATAAATCCTAGAGCTCTAGGCACAAAATTGACCTTTTGGGGCCTTAGACGTTACCTTCACAAGGAAATTCCATGGCTAAGGGTCCATATTCATTCCCTTTCCCTTAAATTCTTGTGGATAAGCCTTAAACTAGCCAAAATTCAGTTCCCCCTTAGGGTATAGGGCCCTAGAAGGTTTGGTTACCTCCTGGGGATGTTAATGATGTAGTGTAAGGTCTATTTTGTCATTTTTCCATCGATTACACTTCCTCAAAGTCATATAGGAGGTTGAATATCATATTAGTATCCTATTTTCGCATGTTTATCTGGGTTGGTTGGTTACTTGGGTAGATGTGGGAAGAGGGTGTTACAGAGTTGTATGGGAGCATGGTTCAACCCTTGGACTAGATAGGCAGTGTGTGGATCATGCATTTATGTTGGTTTCATGCATGTTTAGTATGATTATGGTCTATGTGTTCTTGTTGCATCCATGTTGTATTGGCCATGGTGGTAGTGGTGTCGCCATGGAAGTGTTGATGATGTTGTTGTCAACATGTTGTCATGAGTGTATGACTAGTTATTTTCTTTTAACTCTTATATATTATTCATGCACTCTTACTTACATATTGTTAAATGTTGTATATGCATTTCTTATTTATGATAGGTCATAGATTGTTCATGATTGTCTGTTTTCAATGTATGCATGTTTGCATGATGTTATATGTTGGTTGTAATATCCCTTTTTTCAACATTCTATAAATAGAGAATAAACCTAAAGGTCAGGGGGATGTAAGAGGTAAATTATGAAATTATATATTAATTGTGGGAATTAATATATAAATGTGAAAATTATATTACTGTATAAGGATAGAGTAAAATGAGACCAGGAAGTCAAAATCCATGAGGTTGGACTAGATTCCTAAGACTTTCCCCAAAAATCTCCAAAAAGCCTTGGAGAAAAATAAATAAATTGAATTTTATTAGATGGGAGAAAAATATCTAATAAAAGCCTCAGTAAAGTGGAAATTTACTTAGAAGAGGTAAGAATAAAACTAGAAAGTGGAAAATCTAGTTTTAAAGAGGATTTTGTGGAAGAAACAAAAGTAAAGCCTAGGATAAGGGAAACATCATCCCAAATTAACTAGACACAGTTATGGAAACATCCTGAGGGAAAACAAGCTTAAATAAGCTATTCCTAGTTAGACAAGAGGTTGCCTACACTCAGGAAGAATTGGTATCTACTCGGGGGGAGACGTGGAATAATCTCAAGGTTGGGAGGAAAATAGTTTTATTACAGTGGCATGCACATTCTGTGAAGTTGATTTTTTATACTACTTTAGTAATTATGATTTGATTTCTAGAAGGGAATATAGATGAGGGATTAAATTATAGCTTATGATTTGAATTTAATTTCATTAAGTTTTACAAGTTATGTGTATTGTACAATGTCATATGTATTTGACAGAGATTAACCATAGAGGAAAATAGTTAATCTTTTTGTGTTGTTACATTGCCTGTTTATAAATTTAGGAGAAACCGTCATAATCTAGAAACCTTACTCGGGCATAAATTTGTGGTTTGAGTCCCAAATTTTAATATCTAAAAATTACTAGTAGGTTCACAGTGTGTATATTCCAGCAAAGAAAAAATAGACAATTCTCAATCAAAATGAAATTATAAACAGAAAAAAATTTAAAAACATTGCATAAATTGAAAAATACAATTGAATTATTCTAGATGAATATTCAAATTAGATTGAGAATAGAAATACAAATATTCAAACTGTCATATTGAACTTCTTGTACATTCTAACCATCCACAACTCAACATATAAGTGAAATTTTATAGAAAATAGATGGAAGTCTATGTTAATAAACTTATGTACATTGAAATTGTCTTTACATAACCTCCATAGGATTGATGAGGCAACAATACTACCAACTTAAATTATAAAGTGTATTATATGCATGAATGGTTACATTTTCATTAGAAACTTTACTCAAAATTCATATAAAATTTTGGTAATAAACGAAATGGAAATAGAGCAATTGGAGGGAAGTATCCATTTCCTTGATGAAAGACCTGAAACACTAGGGGAGTGACTGTCATATTAGCCTAGAGGCGATGTGATAAAAACAAAAATAATGTGTGCAAAGACAGCAAGTCAAACCTGCAACAATTAAAATAGTAAGAGTTAGAACTAAACTCAAAACATAGTATTGTAAACTTAAGAGTAAGTACAATAAAAGAAATACCTGAAAGTTAGTCTTTACTCTTGAAGGATCCCTCATTATAGCTAGAGTGAAAGTATATGTAAGTAATGATGGAAACAATCCATAAATTAAGTATATAGTTATGAAAGATAATAATTGAATGGAGAAAAACTTGGAAGAGGGTAGTACATGGTATTTTTTGACGAAATAATGTCCATTGTCTTCCATTAACCTGTAACCACATAGAAGCCCAATGTTATTAATTTTGACTAATAATTGTAAACCAATTTTAAATAAATAATTTGAAGTAGGAGTAAAACTTCAAATTTGGGGGGGTGAATAAACTGACGACAATAAGTACCCTCACCAAGTTGCAACATATACAAAACTAAATTGTTATGAAAATTTTCAAAAGAAGAATTGTATAACCCATATACTAAATAAGTAAAAGAAGGAACATAAATCCAATATTCTGGATATGAATTTTGTGGTGAATTTTATTCCAAAGGTAGTTGGATTAACTTTCAAGCATTCACAATATACCCTATTATATAGAGTTCAAGATATATCACAGAATGATATACAGGGATACATAGAATTTAGTAATATGAAGCTCATATGATAACATGCAAATTCAAAATTTCCCAATGAAATTTAGAACAAAGAAATAATGGTATTGTATGTAAATTATAAAAGAGAAATTATTTATGGCATGGGATGGAGTTTACCATTTCAATGAATATGTACAATAGAGAAATCTCATAATTTAAAAGTATAGAATGAGGTTGTAAGGTAAAATTCTTTAAACTGGGGGGAAACGAGAAAGAGTATAAAATATCGAGTGATAAGTGAACCAAAAATGGACTCTCGCAAACATAGGATAGACACAGTAAGAATTATTCGAATTTGGAAGGTCATTCGATGCTCATAGAGGAAAAATCCAATTCACGAATATAATTAGAAAGAACACACTCATGCGTAGTTGATAAAAACGACAACATAGTGACTTAAAAACCTAACTTATGTTTTTATTTTGAACAGAAAACATAAATCCCTACTTGTAGAACGATGTCTCAAATCTACAATTTAAACCAAGATTTCCATTTTGCTCGAGGAAGAATGAATTCATTCAGAGAAGTTATCAATTTACATAACAACCCATAAATTTACGAAGTGGTAAATTTAGAAACAACTGGGTAAATTTCAAAGAAATAAAAGGGGATAAATGATGAATAAAAAACGTAGGGAAATTATACAAACCCTACCTCAGAGTACATAGTTAAGATTCAAATCAAATCTAAATTAAACTCAGAAATATTTCACTATGAATTCAGAAATATAACTCAAGAATTCAACGTTCTGATTTAAGAGACATAAGGGAAAAATTTGACATACTCGTAGTCATGCATACCTTGTCCATGGAGAAGCCATGGTGAATAAGGCGAAGGTTCTCTCTCTCCTACGCTAAGACACAACGTTGTCAACACAATAAAAGGGCCATGTAAATAAAACCCTGAACTGAAATCGAAAAAACAAAAATAAAATGAAAAGGGAATTTGTCAAAAATACCAGAGGAACAGTTAGAAAAAAATTACTTGTGTCGAGGTTTATCCATTTGATGGGGCAATCGAATTGTTAGTGATAATAAAATATTGTAGAGACGTCCCACAACGTAGTCTCAGTAACCCTCTAAAAATGTCGAACAAACCCTCTCTATGTGTATGCTCTATTCAGAGAAAAGAACGTGAAATGGTTGCTAACAGATGAACTCCACGAAGAGGTAAGTCAGAAAACTTACATCCAGTCAAGCATACAAAGTAAATCTCCACCATCCAGAAATGTAAAGACCCAACAGACAAGTGTCCATTGATAGTACAACCCATGTGAAATGCAGTCCAACATCATGAGTCCATAAATTCAGTGAATAAATTGAAACACAATGACACATACGAGATTTAAATGCAATATGAACCAATCCTTTCACCATTTAATAATCTGATCTATAGCTACCCAACGCAATCATGTTCTATTATAGTGTAGCAAACTGAACCAACAGGGAAGCAAATGATAAATTACATGAGTAATGGAACGTTGGGTTAAAACAAATGAAAAGGAAGTCCAATACATATATGATTAGCAACTCATTGAAGTCCGTGGGAAGGGTGTGAGGTAAAGCCAAATGTAATTAATGTGAATTAAAACATTGTCCACATATAATGTGTCATGGTTATATATCCTTCACAACTACAGTATAGACTAAATGCTCTGAGTCCGGCTGAAAATTAACGCATTGGGGAGGAGTCCCATTGTTAATGAAAATGAATAGTCACCATGATGCAAATTATTAGAACTAGGCCTTTACCATATGATAAGAGAAATATGATGGGGTTCTCATTCATTTAAATTTCATTTTTTTATATATGGTAGAACCAATACGCTGAAGTATTTATATTCAACATATATATACATTGAATTTTCACATAAGAACTTATATAAAGTGATAATAAGACCCACTAAGGAATGGTAAGAGGTTACCATTGGTGCATCAATTAATTTAATTGTTGGTAGAATGATAAATAGGAATTTATAACTTAATTAGAAGGATATATAAGTCTATTCTAATGTTATAATAAGGTTAGTGTGAAGGGCATACAATACTAACAATAAAGAGTTGGGGATAGGATAGAACATATGTTATATGATATGTAATGATCCTATTAAAAATAATTCATTTTGTTATGTAACTTAAGGATAGTTCTCCGGAAATTAATTTAATCAAGATACTATGGAAATTGGCTAAAGAAATACAATATACGCTAGCAAAAGTTTAATTCAATATATAGATTGAGGAGGTGTAAAACAAAATCATAGTAATCCTTGATATTTCAAAGTTATTGTTAATAGAATTTACAATAATGATTTTGTCGCAATAAATCACAGATGTTGACCAAAATTAGTATAAAGAATTTTTATTTATTTTGGGTGAAATGGAGTCGTTACAATGGAAATACGTTGTTCTTTCACACTTAGTTACTCGTTTGTCATTCTTTTCCATTTTCCATGTACATTGGTATGTTTGAGGTTATTTTCCATGAGGCCATGTGTGCAATTAGGTCATCATGATGATATTAGTATGTTATGATGCTAATGTGTTGGTTAAGATAGAGCAAGAGATGTAGATAATTAATGTGAAGTTAGATGTTAGTGTCACCACTATAATAATGGGTTTTTCCATTACAATAACTCCTGAAGTGATCAATAGAGTAACACACTTACCATAGGAATCAAATAGAATAAGGAAGACATAGCCAACAGTGCCACTACAAATAAGAATTTCTTTAGGTATAGGGAGAGACTTGTGGAAGATAAGAATGGGGTTAGGAGATAAATATTTCCTTATCCATGTGATGAGGTAGCTTATAACATCTTAAGATATATCTCCAATGAGGGAATATTGAGTGTAATGTATGGATACCACTTCAGGCTATTACCTGATCTCAGATAAAAATTCTATTTTTCTCTTTACCAGAGATTAAATGTACATTAAGTCCTCCTCTAGTCCATTAGGGATGTGATCCATAAATTCAGAGAAGGAAAACATCAATAGTTAGTCCATCATGGCCTTATTAAGCTGATTGTGTTAGATTCCCTAAAAATTTTAAGAAAACCTATCCCATGGTCCAAGTTCATAGACATGGACAAAGATGTACTAATATGAACCCAAATAATTACTTCTGGGGAAACCCCTACAACTAGCATTGGGTGTAGAGACACCATAACAGAGGAAGAAGTGCCAAAGAGGAGAACAAAGGAAGTAGGGATGGAAAGAGAGGAATAAAAATCAGAGGACTCAGAGGGAAAATGAGGAGATGATGAGGAAGAAAAGGAATAAAATTTACAAGAGGAGGTCTTGAGCCCTAAAAATACCATTGAACCAAAGGAAACTGACATATCCCCTCATCAACCTAGTTTTTCAGCAGGGAACACCGAGGATGGGGTAGCTACCACTTTACTTAAAAACAAGTAAAATCGTTAGAGTGAGACAAGGAAGACCCTAGACTCCCACAAAAGTTCCAATTACCATTGAGGGACCCCTAACTAAGAAAGAGGAGGTAGGGCCACATGAAGGAATAATTGAGGAGGTTACCTCTCAAAAGTCAAAACCTAAAACTACCAGAGCCTATGTAAGTAGGTAGACCACAATAGCATCACCCTACAAGCAACCATATGAACCCACAAACATTCAAGAAGAAGAAAAGTGGGTGCTACAGGAAAAAGAAATATTTCTACATGAAACACGTAAAATGCTACAGGAAGAGAAGGATGCACAAAAAGAGGAAAATAATGCAAAAATTGAGGGGAAGAGTGGAAAAATGGTAGGATAAGAGGTACATGAGGGGATACAAGATGAATAAAAATAGTTACAAAAGATAACAACCTACCCAAATAATTTTGAAAAATAATTCATAGAATTTTAAGAACCTACACCACATCCTAATTTAGGGTCCCATTACAAGTTCATTGAGGGAGCAAGACTCATCCTTGAGAAATTAATAATCCCCCTCCTACATGAGATGGAAATAGAAAGAAGGTGCACCCACATATGGATACGGATATCCAAATTAAATAATGTTGAGGATGTGGGCTTTATGGAACAAAGGCTCCTTGAAATGGGTAAGGAGCTAGCTGATCTAAGGCTCAGAGAATCTATGGTAAAAGATAAATTGCAGCCAGTGCAAATAGAGAACATGAGGCTGCAAGGGTAGCTACAGGAAAAATATAACCAACGTACCACTATGGACATCCTTTGCATGGAGGCCATGTAGTACAAAAAACCTTCAACGTCCTATGCAATTTATGTCAAGGAGCAATGGTTACAATTCCAAATCAGGACCTTAGCTCAACATGGCTTCCTACCATTTCAAAACTATAGAAAATTCATTGATTTCTGCAGAAAGTCTAGTGTACGAGGGAGGGCTAGAATGGATAAATTCTATTTTCATAACCTCATATTAACTTATATGAATAATTGGGACCCCAATTTTAGGTTGTGTGATATGAAATTAATGGCCTTAGAATCTTGGCTAACTCATGAAGAAAGAGTAGCATATATTAAAAGAGGGATGGTAAGAGAAGAGAGAGGACCTATACAGATCAGATAAAAACTAATAAGCCTTAGGGTATCATCAGTAATCCTAAATTGATCTAAAATGATTATATACTTGCACCTAAATACATTGAGACACAAGGTCAGGCCATTTCATACTTTGATGATACATCCAAGTTGCTAGGAAAAGAGAGTTTGCAGTCATGTCAGAGAAGATGCCATACCTTACCACTTATCCTACAACAAATGGAATATCACTCCCCTAAGGGAATGAATAATGCATTAGAGATAGCACCCTTCTAAAAATAGGTTATGTAGAGAATGAAGATGCAATGGATAGGCTTGACACTCGATCCACCTTTGTTGATGGGGCTTCATGAAGGGAGAGATCAAAGAGAGAAATAAAAAGAGTGGGCCGAGGCATAAAGAAATGAAATATTCCACCCACCTGAAGGCACTTGCTATGAGTGACCTTGGGTTGTGAGGGAGGCCACTAGGGCTTTGAAATTGTAGCAACCAAATCTATCAAAATTGTGCTTGTAGCCTCTCTTCCTCACCTATCTCGTGGAAACTCGAGGAGAAGGATCTTGAACCAGAGATCAAAAATAGTTTGTTTATGATTTCTTGAAAAGTTAGATAGTGTGATATCATGTCCATAATATTCTGAGTATGAGTTAAAAATTTGATTTGTGGTTAGATCATATCTTAGGATATTTTAAGTAGGGTTTCTATTCAACTCGTCTTTTTTGCTTTTAAGCGTGTTAGTTTGTCAACGATCAATGCATGAATGTGTGTAGTGGTTACAAGATGGTCTACACTTATAGGGAAATGACCCATTTCATCATTTTCGTATTGGACTTCATAATTTTTCTCTCCAACCTCTAATTCTGCCACCAAAACCATGTTTTGTGAAACCACCTTCATCACCACCGTGAGCAGCCCTCAAAGTTAAAAACATGTCTTCCAAGGATTTCAAGTTTGGATGGAGGTGTTGATCACCCATCACTCACTTACATCCACCATCCCCCACCGTTTTCCACCTTCCTTCCACCATTTTCATCCTTCAATCCTTCTCTGCATATTTCCTCTAACACTTCAAGACTTCATGTAGCAATTACCAACATCATATAGAAACTTCCTATAGCGAATTCCTGTAGCAGCAATTTATGTCACCATTTCCACTCTGATTTTTCTACCTTTTTACCTTTTAACCTAGAACAAGATTCATTTGACCCCCAACTCTGAATTCATGGTCAAAAGAGACCCTTATTCCACTCCAAATCTCCTTCATTCCTTGCTACAAAAACATAATAGGTGTTACTGTTTCATTTCATTATAGAGTTAGCTTGAATAGGACAGAAGTTTACATGAAAATACAAGTTTAATGGAGGAGTATGTAGTATTTGTTTTATTCTTTGATGAAGTTTGTGTTGATATATTAGTTTCTTTATTGCAAATGAATGGATAGTTAGATGAATGATTTCCTATAGAATAGTTTCCTTTTCTACAATTAGGTTAGTTGTTTATGATTTTATTTCACTTTAAATTGCAAGTAGATGTTTGATAGAAACTCTCTTTTCCTTAGGTTAGAAGTAATTTTCTCCATTTACATGAGCTAATTTAACATTAATCAAGTAGGAGGAATGGACTTGATTTACTACATATCAGAAGACGTAGTTGAGGGTGTCATAAGTAGAATCCATATATTGTGCATATAGCACTTTCATATCTAAATTTGTATGAACCCCGGGTTTATAAGTAAATTTGAGTATCCCTAGGGAGTTGCAACATTTTTGGGGAAATTCTAAGGCTCATCACTCACAACCCCTTTCTAACGAAGCAAAGGAGGGAAGAGTTGTAGAAGGCTCAAGGAGGGAGAGAAGGGAGGACAAAAATTTGTACAAGAAGGAAAATATGGTAGGAATTATGAAGAGGAGGGTATCACTAAGCTCATTTCAAATCAGTGGAAACCTGTAAAAGAATAAAAAGTTTCTTAGAATAGACTAAGGTATTGAGGCCTAAGAAAAGAATGTATTGTTTCTTAACCTGATTATTCTAGAACCGTAGAGGCTCGGGGGAAATATCTGGACCTGATTTCTAGGGTTTACGATTGGGTGGAAGGGTCCTAAATTTATCTTTCTAGTCTTGGTTCTTGACTTAAGCATATAACTAGATAAGTATGAGGAAAAAACTAAACTATAATGTTACAAACTATTTATGAGTTTTTATTACTAGAATGTTCTAGAAAGTTAAATATGTAAGTTGTAGGGTAATAGGTAATGTTTTCATACTATAATGATAGTTTTAAAGTCCATATTATGGTAAACCACAAAAACTAAAATTGTAGGCCAAATTGGTAGACAGTCATTGATTTTTTTTTTTTTGAATCGATGTATATAGATAGTGAGGAATTAAATTATTAGCGGAGATCAGTTAAATTCTATAAGGGTTCTGGTCAAGTGTGATACTAGACCTTAGTAAAATTTTAAACACCGCATGGGAGGATGGAACCCTGAGGTTAGAGGGTTCTCTATGTTTGGCTTTCTTTAGAAAATAGACATGAACAAATAATAGATATTTTATGAATTTTAATAGGGGTAGCTTTAAGCTATGGGTTAGCCAAAATAAATTTTTGTGTAGTAAAACGTTCATGGGCAAGAACCGAAGTATAAAAAAATATAATTTCCCAAAAAAGGCTACAATTACAAAAGTAATAACCCAACATGTAATATGTCAATTCCAAGACATATCTCAATTCCATATAATATGTAATGATTAAACTAACAAGAATGAAATTAAACTAACAAAGAACCATGATGGTAGGGCAACAAAAAATATGAACCATGATGCCATTTTAAAATAATAACCATGAGAGATGGAAAATCGTCATGCAACCAGAAAATAGTAGCACATTTCCTTGAAATAATACACATATAAATCGTAGTTTACACCATGAAGACTTGGAATTTATAGGGGAAAAGACAGGTGCAGTAACAGATAGACAGTCTAATATATGTATCCAAAAGAGAAAAAATTCCCTTGGCTGAAACTTGGCTCAGAAAAAAAGTAATGAAATGTCATTTACACACAATCCATAGAAATAAATTGAACTATTAAGAGAAATGTTTGAAGGCACGAACTCAGTTTGTGTATGCCTAATAACCTAACAGACTTGGGGTTGTTAGAACCATTAACAAACATTATGAGAAACAAGATTAAATATTTAACAAAAAACCTGGAGCAGTTTGTCGACGAAGTTGAGGAGGCTTGGTGTAATTATGGGCAGATACTTTTGTAATATGCTAAACATAAAAAAAAAAAATATATATTTAGTAACAGTAAAGAAGTTCACCTATGAACGTCTTCGAGTTAAAAATATTTTTTGGTGCAAAGAAAATAAACTTATGAAAGGAGTATTGTGTCGAGATGCACCCTTCGTCACCATGTATCTCTCTATCGACTCTTGGAATATATATCCAAACCCAAAGAAAACAACCTACAATGAGCATCCAACCTAGTAACCAAGGTGAAAATAAATCCTTAAGTTCATAATCGAAACCAACGGAAAACAAAGTAACTGAAGACAAGGGTAGAAGTTGAACAAGTTCGTGTAGAGTAATATTTTTCTAGTTGCAGAGCTTCGTTCAGGCATAACAGTGAAGAAAATACCAAAGAATGAGCATGGTATTGGTCTAGGTTAGTTACACTAACTATAACCCTCCCAAAGAAAATCATTGGCTCGGACCTAGGTATATCAATGACCTTGAGTGTGCCAAATGTCCATGCATACAATCTGCATGATTAATAGGTTCCATCAACTTTGGGTAGGTTTTCTAAAAAAATCTCCAATCTAAGTTCAAAATAATTAAGTCAAATTACAAGATATTGGAAGCCGAATCGGATGTCACATTGTCGCATCAATTAATTGATTACATTTGTATCAACACATTCAGGGTAGTGGAGAGCACCAAGGTACACCTGGCCATACAATTGAGATGTCATATTAAATAAATCAAATTAACTACATTGTGAACCAAAAATATGATAGGTCAAACTACGCATGTTGTTCCATTTCTGTTAAGAAGAAGAAACTACTCTATAAAATATATAATATTACAATTTATTTGACATAGATATTATGATGATACTAACATTATGTATTAATAAATTATCCTCTAACTCTTGCAAAGTTCCATGTGTTTTATTTTACAATGGTTAATTTTCATAAAAGTTAAGTTATAAGCATAGTTTGCAAGGATTCTGTGTTACATATAGTTGTTTGTATTTTTATTTGAGATATATTTTTAAAATGTTCTGAGAGTGTCATACTTAAAATTTTGAAATATATGTTTTTAGATAATACTTGTTAAAAAATGATCAACAATGAATAACAATTGAAAAAAATTCAAAAGTATATATTTTTTAATTTTCTATATGTAAGAAAACGTTTCATTATATTTTCACAAAATTACATAGAATATAAGGATGACTTAACATGTGCAGACCTTGTCTGAGGAGAGTACCTTTAAGATTCCAAAAACATACTTGTTGGGTGAAAACTAAGGAGATACCATCTTCTCTTGAGAGGGAATCTAGATGGTTCTCACGGTATGTTTGAGGATAGTTTTTAGTCTAAAATATAGTGAAAATGATAAAAAAGATATTGATAGATAATATGAAAAGTATTGAGAGAGAAAAATATTATTAAACCTTCCCTATAACTTATTTTTTAGTCTAGTCATCCTTGGCAGGGTACTTCAAGGAGAAATCATGGCCTTTTGGAATCAACAGAGGTCATTCACACTATATGAACACACCATACTAGTTAGTTGTGATATTTTTATTAGATGTACCATCTTCCTGGGTGTATGTGGTGATGGTTTCGTTGGTCATAATTTGGGCACCGACCACCTAAGTCGGAGATTTTTATTCCTCCCATGGGATGCCTAGTTCCTTCTCCTTTGAGTTTTGACGTCCAGAAATCTCAAGGATGGGAGGTTTATATCCCTGGAAACAAGAGTAAAAAAATTTTGGTTGCACTGACACATTCGATGAGGTCAGGGAGGTAGGAGGAAGAGGTAAAAATGTAATTATTGACTAATAAGAATTCATGGTTTTTCTTCTTCTTTGTAGGTAAGAGAACTTTTAAATTTTTCTTCTTCTTTGTAGGTAAGAGAACTTTTAATTATCTTTTCACGATGTTAGATTTAATACAATAAGGAGTTAACATGTGTATACTATATCTAACATGATTACCTTTGAGATGGAAAATTCATATTAGCTAGTCACAAACTAAGGAGAGATCATCTTCCATTGAGACGGAAACCACATGGTAATCCTGATAGGTTTGACAAAAATTTTGGATTCAATAATATAGGGACAAGAATAACAGAGATATAAATAGATAATATGAAAATTAATAACAGAGAAAAAACCTATAAATATTTTCTTGGGACTTTTTGGTGAGTCTGGTCATTTTTGGAAGGGTACTAAAAGTGGTCACCATGTCCTTCTAGAAGCCAAGGAGTGTACTCCCACTCAACGAACACACCATATGAAATAGTGGTGGTCTTTTCTTATTGTGCCTCGCCTTTTTGTGTGTCTAAGGCAATCCTATTAGTGTTAACAACTTGGACATCCTCCACCTAAACTGAGTTTTGATTATGCTCCCTAGAGCTACATGGTTCTACCATTTTGTGAGGATTTAGGAGGAGGAAGAGGAAGCATGAATTGGATTCCAAAGTCCCCAATGAGGTATCTCAAAGGCAGATGAAGCTCAATTACATGGGACTCCATATCTTCTATTCTTCTTTCACCAAGACACGAGGCTACTTCATGGTCACCAAGGTGATGACCTAATATATTCCTTATAGCCCAAGGCCCATTGGTAGTGATCGTGAATTCCTATAATTCCATGGTAGCAATCCATAGCAAGATTTTTTGATGCATGTACTCATCATATTACTTAATGCTTAGAGCATGCGAAGTCAGGGGAGGCAGAGACTACCCATGTCCATGTCTGCCATGCTATGTGTGCATTGTTTCACGAACCATGGATGTACTAAAGAGAGGGGTAATTTATGTTCCTTGGCATTTTCTACCTAGAAAATGCAGGAGAGGTCGACAATAGAGACCTAAAATGGAAAATATCAAAGCAATTCCAAGAGAAAACATAACAAAGATAAAAATTGATGATGTTGAGCAATAGAGCGAGATGATCACAACCTCTAGTTGATGCTACGAAGGAATCCATGTACCAGTTGTCAAGGATGATAAGGTAAATGAAGCTCTATATTGGAGACCAATGGATATGGGAGAGATATTCAAATTGTATAGCATGGTGAATATAAAAATGATTGTTTTCCTGGAGAGTTAGACCATATGCCACGTCTTGAGCATGATGATAGTGCATAGGAATCATCTGATTTCCTCCTTCACCTGTACATTGAATACGCTCAACACGGGAACCTGAACGGGATCATAGGCCCATCCAATCCATTAATGAATTAACTCATATTGGCATGCCATGGGTGGATGCATGCTATTTTTATGAAGAGACATCTTGATCCACGACATGAGTATAGTTTCTTTTGATGTTAGTATTATTTTTTTTGTTTAAATATACATTAATTAAATGTATTGTGAATGAAAATTCTTTCCAAAAATTAGTTGTAATATTTTGATGGTCATTCGTATAATTGTTTCTAATATATATTTAAAATGATATGGTTAGGTCAAATTTATTTATATTTTTAAAATATATATTTTCTCATAATACTTGCTAAAAATCATAAATATAAATTAAAATATTAATAACTTACAATTCTTATATACTCCAAAAATAAAGATATGCTTCCAAAAAATAATTTTATTAAATTTAACATAAATATAAAAGAAATGCAACATCTTAACATAAACTCTTTACCTTTCATAAAAAAATATACTTCTAGCATTATTCCCTAAGTTTATATTCGTAATTAAAAACATAATTACCTCTTAACATATATATATATATATATATATATATATATATATATATATATTCTCCATGTTTTAACTATACGTTGTAGCATTATTAAGATATTGTTATCATAGTCATTATTCTAATGAACCATTTCCACATAAATTTATCAAATCACCTTCGAAACATTATACTTTATTCATGTTCGAAACAAGAGTTGGAAAAATGTATTTTTTTACACCTTCGCACAAGGCAATGCTGGTTATGGAATTCTCTTAGCCTTGGTTCGGATTTGATACAAAACATAGCACATACAGTTTTTATGTCAGCAGAATTGTGGAAATGATTTTTGCAATAAACAAAACAAGTATAATTAAACCCATAGCACCCTGTAACCTTGTTACTTATTATCTACACATTGTTTAATTTATAATCTAGATCCTTCGTAGTCTTGAGAATCATTTTCCATTTAAGAGAGGGACTTTTGGAATCATTCCCACCATCGATGGGTTTTAATTTTATCAATGGTTGTGATGAGTTTTGGGGCTGTTAGGGTATTTTCCTACCCCCTGAACCCTAACCCATTGTTCATTTGGCACTGCTCTTGGGCAACCCCTCTCTGCAACTCTACACTATGTGGCCTTCTCCTTGGCATTCTATTTACTCATGTAGGTGTCGACGCCCCCATTTTAACATGGATCTCTATGAGAGTTACATTTCAGTTACTTGTTTGGTTATATTAGTTTGATGGGGTTTTAAGGGTGAATTTATTCTCCTCTTCGCAGCTCGTTTAACTGTAATGAAACTTCTTGGCTACAGGGTCTATGCGTTCATTGAATGACATCTATTCCACAAAGGATTCATGGCATACCACAAGGTTCGGTCTTCAACAATGGGTTCACAACCTATGCAGCCGAAGAAGGTAAGTAGGTTCAACTCAATTTTGTTGTCTCTTCAATTAATTTTTCCTCTGGTCAAATGAGTATCTTGTACCATTTTTTCTCTTTTTAATTAAACTTATGTTACCAAGTTTGCAGAGCTCACCTTCTTAAACCAAAGAAGGTAAGAGCACTGTCATTACCCTGTTAATATTCTCATTCTCTTTTTTGGGTATATTCATTATATTTTCAAAGGACTAACATTGTTTTTCCCTCACCCTGCAGGTATCTCTGAAAGCCCCAATACCCTCAGAGTTTTTGTCACTAATATTGCACTCTCAGTTTAATGTCCTTCATTTCTCTCTACAGGTATTATGAAGTCCTTCTTGGTAGCTACTTCTTTTGTTTCCTTACAGAAGTTCTCTTAAGGGTTTTGAACAAAATGATTTATGTTTGTTTATACGATCTTACAGCTCTAATTTTCGAATTTAGTTCTGGTTGAACAATCATTCGATGGATTAATGTATATATTTAACATTTTGATTATCCCTTTTTGTTGGTTTTGAACTGTGTGTTGATCGCTTATTAGTATCACCATTAAAACTTGTTTCCCATAATAGAATTTCATTTCTGAGGGTTTTTGGAACAACTTCTCTATTCTTTCTCTTTTCCGATTTTCACAGCAATATAAAACTCATAGTTAAATATAGAATCTTGGGACGGTTTGGGTTATGAACTCTGTGTTTTTTTATTAATCCTGTAAATTCATCAGGGTATCAGTCCTAAATAGACATGCAGGTTCATCTTATCCAATACTCAGTTCATTGAAATGAATATTTTCCATGAAAGAGTCTTATTTGCTTAAGTATTTTTCTTAAAATTCATTATTGTTCTTCGTTCGAGCATTCACGCTCAGCTTGCCTCTATTTGAAGTTAATGCACACTGTTTTTTTATATTTTTATCACCGAGTTTTGCTTCTCCCTACGAGAGAAACTGATGTATCTATAGTTATTTGTCCATCTCTTGATTTAAGTATTATATGTTCTCTATTCTCTTATTTACTGAATAGATGAATAGATGTTTAATGTTTTGCACTTAATTAATTTTGGCAAATAGTTCTACAGTTTCTATTCCTACTCAATTTCTTTTCCTGGTTTTTACTTCAGTAATAATTTTCTCATAGAAAGAGAAAATAGATGGGTTACTAGACCATCTCTAAAGGTTTATTACACAATCCTTAGTCCATGTATTGCTTTTTTTTCATTACAAGATAAACTATCCCATTTGGGGAAGTTCCTCCCTAAATGGACTGACTGTCCATCCTGTCATCTGTTTTCTACAGGATTTTCCACTACTGTGTTGCTGGAAATCATTAAATCTTCAGTATTATATTCTGTGCAATGGAATTATCCTTATATAAGACCTATCCTACAACAAAACTTCTCTAGGAAAATTGTTTAGACAACATTCAAAAAATCTAAGCATTTATCCCAGTCGATTTTTTTGTAACCCAGACTTTCACATTACACAGAAAAACTATATACAAATATTAACATAATTATAAATACTTAATCAGAACTCATTATTCCATTCCAATGTAGTATTTTAATACTTATCTCAGATAAGTAAGGCTAACGACATCCTCCCAACTGTGAGAGAGACAATGACATCCTCAGCTCCCCATGTTCTCCTCACAAAAGTAGGATTGCGTAGCACTTCTCCTGGAGGTAGACGTCAAGACCTCTGTCCAGCCTTCCCTCCAACGTCAGGTAGCAGAGTTCCAATGGTTTCTACTAGCTCAGCACACTCCCTCCTCTCAGCTCTCTTCTCATTTCCCTTCCATTGAACATAACCCCTTTCCTTCTCTAGGATTTTCCTTTTATCCTCAGAGGAAAGGTAAGTGCCAATAACTGCTTAATCCAACTACTTTGGAATCTTGAAAAACTTTTTACCATCAATTTATGGAAACATACCATAATTAAATCTTTTATTTAAAGAAAATAACTCTTGTTCATAAATTTATTAACATGTTGGTTAACCCTATTTAACTTTAAAAGAAATTCCAATGTCTAATTTGAAATATCATTAAGTAAATTAAATGTGGGTGTTGCAATAAAAAATAAAGATTCAACTTGGTATTTTTGAAATATGTCTTAATTTGTAATATTTTCTAATAATTTTTTTTAAATCTATATTAAATCTACGAAGGTTAAAAATATATTATTTAATTTATTTGAAGTCTATAGGTTGCAAATTTTATTATGTAAAGTTATTATACAAACTCAATAAAATAAAAAATACAAAAGTGTTTTGCAAATTGTATGGCATAAAGCCAATATACAAACACAATAAAATACAAAATACAAATATTTAAAATTCTATCATAAAATATCAATTTGACTAGTTAACTTCTAAAACATTGATTTCTTTGAATTTATGATGAAGTTTTTGTGATATTTTTTTAAATATATTGAAAAAATTATTTATTATATTTTTTTTATGGTTGAATTATATAAATTTAAAAAAAAAAAAACAAAGATTCATCATGTTGATTAAAAATATTTATAAAAATATTAATTTATATGATTATTTTTAAATGAATCATAAACTTCAATGAATCAATATTATAAAATACCAATTTGTAAAACATGAAAATTAAATTTAAAATAACTTATTAAATTAATAATATTTACAAATGGATAAGTTTTTATTAAACTAAACATACATTTTAACATACACTAAATTGGACATATTTAACTTATTTGGAGTGTAATTTTATCAAATGATGTCGTGTAAAGTCATTAAACAAATACATAATAAAAAACAAAAGCTAAAGATATGTAAAACTTTATACATAAAATCCACCTTAACAATTAATTTCTAAAACAAACGTTTCTTTGGATTTATGATGAAGGTTTTGTGATATATTTTTCAAACATATTGAATAAGTATTCTTGCAAGATAAATTATGATGATAGTGAGATATGATTTTATAGTTATTTTTATGGTTGAAATATATATATTTTAAAATAATTATGAAATTTTAGGATATTAAAATATATCTTAAAAAATTATAATTATTGATGATGTTATATTGATTAACTTTGTATTAATATAAAAATTATTTTTTAAACAAATTATAAAATCTAACAATTCAATATTTTAAAATAAATAAAAATAAATTCAAATTCACTTATTAGATTAATAATATTTTGGAAAAAAAATCAATTCTCATTAAAATAAATATTGATTTTGACATAAACAAATTAATATATCATAAATTTAACAAATTAATATACAATAAAATTAACAAGTGAACTATTCAAGTTGGGAGATGATATAGTTTAAATTCCTTATACACACAAATAATAGAAAATGAAAGCAAAAATATTTAAAATTCAATCATAAAATATCAATTTGACTAATTAACTTTTGTATTTCTTTCAACTTATAATGAAGGTTGAGTAATGTAGTTTTCAAATATATTGAATAGTTGTTCTTGGAAAAAAAAGTGTTATTTGTGATGTTATAGTTAGTTGTACTATTGAAAAGTTAATAAGTTAATTGTACTATTGAAATATATATCTTACTTGAAGGTAATTATAAAAAAAATGGGCTTTCCATCAATACATTCAATTATAGTGTTTATAAAAGAAATCGTATTTATTTATGATGTTATATTGATTAAAAATATTTATTTCTTTGACCAAATCATAATCTCTAAGATTTCAATATTATAAAATATGAAGTATGAATTAAATAATAATTAAAAATAAAATTAAAAGCACTTATCAAATTAATAATATTTAAAAAAACAAATTAAATATTAAAAAAATAATTTTAACATAAACAAATTAATAGACGACATTCAACTCATTTAGAGGGTGATCTTATACATGTGTAAAATCACTACACACAAAAACAAGAACACAAACAAACAAACACAAATAGAAACATAACAAACAAAATGCATAACCTTAAAAAGAAAAACAAAGGGAAAAAGATACAAACACACATTTAAAATTCTACTTGTAACTAATTAGAATTTAATTTTTAAATTGTATATTTATTTCATTTTGAATTTTACTATAAGAGATTTGTGATGTATTTTAGAAATGTGTATGGAATTATTGTGCTTACAAATAAATAGTTATAGTCATTAGTGATGTTATAATTATTTGTATTGTCAAAATATTAATTAAAAGCCAATATAAAAACATGTGATTTTTTAAATGTATATTGAATGGTGTGGATAGAATTATTGTACTTACAAAAAAATAGTCATAGTCATAATCATTCATGATACAATTATTTGTATTGTATAAATATTAATTAAAAGCAACTATAAACCCATCTGATTTTTTAAATGTATATTGAATGGTGATGCTCAAAACAAATTCATGGTGGTAATTATTTGTGATATTGTGAAGGTCTTTATAATTTTAGAATGTAATTATTAAAAATATTAGTGAAAAAAAATCAACAAATCATTATCTTTAACAAAGCAATAGCATAGAAAATTGTTAATACGAGCCCGTGCATGCCATGCTCTTCTCGTGACCGCGCTGTTGGCCTGCGCAGGCCTGCTAGGGCGCTGCCCTCTCGACCCCTCTGCTGCAGATTCGGCCCTCTCGGCCTCTGGGGTCCCCGGACCTGGTTGGATCTGATTGGATCCACCTTTCTGATCTAGTTTCTGGCCTCTCCAGATCTGCACCCTCTGCACTGATCTGCTGCCCAGATCCTGTGCTGCCTCTCAGATCTGTTTTACTCCTCGATATTGGCGATGTCTGGAGCAGGTCGGTGGTGCTGCTGACCCTTTCTGCTGGCCATGGAGACTCAAGGATCGCCTCTAGGGCCCTCTCAGTCTCCTCCTCCGGATGCCTCTGCCGTCTTCTCAAGCCTGATCGCCTCGCTGCCCAAGAAGAAAAAATCAGATGCCTCTAAGTTCGTGAAGAAGATCGATGATGTTCCGGAGGTAACCCTACCTCCTGAGGGACCGATTCAGGTTGCCTTGTCTCTAACAGATCGCGCCCTGGTGGGTCAATTCACGGGTCTCTGGCCCTCACCTAAATCAACGGAAAACTGGGTTGGTAAGAATTGGATTCCGCTGATCAAGAATAAAGTTACCTCGTATTTTCTTGGAAGAGGCTACTTCCTGTTTGAATTCAACACTAAGGAGGATAAAGACCTGATCTTCAGGAATGGGCCCTATTTCATGGGACCACAAGGTCTCTACCTCAATAAATGGACTCCCGACTTTGATCCGACTGTGGATGTGCCATCGGCTGTCCCTGTTTGGGTTCGGCTTCCTAATCTATCGGTTCACTATTGGAACTGGGATTCCCTTAAACATATTGGCAACACACTGGGCAAGTTCATCGACAGAGCCAACAACAACGACCAATATGATTGCGCCCAGATCTGTGTCGAAGTAGATTTAGAGGTAGGTCTTCCCGAGGCCATCAAACTAAAGGTCGGCAGCTGGACGCATGTTCAAGTGTTGGATTACGAGCAGCTCCCTTTCAAATGTCGCAAATGCCACATCTACGGCCATTTTGCTAGAGGATGCCCGAACAAAAGTGAAACAGAAAAAGGGAAGGATGAAGGATGGAACCAAGTTAAGAGATCAAAGATAAATCATAAGAAAACCGGGGCACAGGGAGCTCTTCCTGCCGCTGGCCAAAATGTATCCTCGTCAAGAAGTCAAGAAAATAGGTTCGAAACCCTAAGCTCAGCGGAAGAAACTCCCAGGGAAGAGGAGAGGACTGTCAATCCATCAGAAAAATCGAACTCAGCATGAATAAGACCCGAAGAGAGTAACATGGCAAGGGACAAGGAAAAGAAAACAGAAGCCTCCGAGGAGGAACAGGATTCAGAGGAGTCCGAGGAAGATGGAGAAATCGGAGAAACGCAGACGTCGGTTAGAAGATCTGCAAGGGGCCGAAAATCTGCAAGAGAAAAGAGAGATCAGGAAACCTACAAAGACAAGCTTCAGGGTAGTCAGCCTACGCTGGAAAAACTCCTTGGCAAGAATCCGAAGGAAGCTAAAAATCAAGCTCATGGCTCCAGGGGAGCCCCACATCAAAGAAACAAATGATGAAGACCATCTCCTGGAACTGCAGAGGAATGGGGAGTACAGTAAAAGAAGAAGCAGTAAGAAGTCTTATTAGAAGAGAAACCCCGGACATTCTTCTGATCCATGAGACCAAAATGGAGGAAAATGAATTTCTCCAAATCAGCAAAAAGCTCTGGAAGGGAAGTAGTGGACTAGCAGTGTCATCAAGGGGAGCCTCTGGGGGACTGGGCTCTCTCTGGAACCCTCTCAAGTACAGACTGGTCATGGAGGCACACAATAGCCATTGGCTGTTCTTGAAATTACATTAAGTAGAAACAAGGGAGACTATCTGCCTGTTCAATGTTTATGTTCCTAATAACATAGGGGAGAAAAGGGAGTGTTGGGACTCCATAAGACAGCTGGCAGAGATCGAGAATCTGGAAAACATCATTATTGCAGGGGACCTAAATCTCACTCTACGCTCGGATGAAAAGCGAGGAGGCACAATCGTAAGGGACCCAGCAAGGGAGTGGGTGGAAGACCTCATGCAGGACTGGGACCTGCTTGATACCCCTCCAGATAACGGTAAGTACACCTGGACCAATAAGAGAATAGGCCCTGGTCATATTACTGCTAGACTAGATAGATGTTTAGTGCAGAGTTCCTTTCTTTTGCTAGGTTTAGAATCCAGATTGCACATCCTCCCATGCAGTGTCTCAGATCATAAGCCCATATTGTTAGAGATGTCAGGCCACAAGGACCTCGGACCCATCCCATTCAGGTTCAATGCTCTTTGGGTTAAGGAGCCTGAGTTCTTGAAGGTGGTCCAGGACAGCTGGAAATTGCCAGTGAAGGGTTCTCCCTTC
Source organism: Pinus albicaulis (assembly GCA_034641835.2). Taxonomy (NCBI): domain Eukaryota; kingdom Viridiplantae; phylum Streptophyta; class Pinopsida; order Pinales; family Pinaceae; genus Pinus; species Pinus albicaulis. The sequence goes on along the minus strand of CM076579.1, from coordinate 150,206,194 downwards.
TTCATATGGGAAGAAAAACTAAGAAGATTGAAGGCTGCCCTCAAAACATGGGCCAAAGGACTTCCCACCCCTGCAAAAGAAAGAAAGCAGGCCCAAGATAACCTTACACAGCATCAAGCCCATAGTGAAGATGCAGAAATCACTACAGAAGTTTTAAACAAGGAGGTGGAGCTTCAACAAATCTTCCACAAAGCCTGCCTTTCAGAGGAAGAGCATTGGAGGCAAAAATCTAGGAGCCTATGGCTTAAAGCGGGAGATAGAAATTCTGCCTTCTTTCATAAACAAGCTCAAGCAAGAAAAAGCTTTAATTCCATAGCAGAAATCAGAGATGGCAATTTGATCCACAAAGAATTTGAGAGTATAAAGAAATCAGCCTACAATCACTTCAAAAACTTGTATAAAGAAGAGGGTGAGACTGATCCAAATTCTAAATTCCTGGAAGCCATACCTACAAGGATCTCCCCTCTTACTAACAAGCAGCTCGAAGAGAAGATTTCCACCCAAGAAATAAAAGATGCTCTAGACAGTATGGAGCCTGACAAAGCCCCAAGCCCGAATGGCTTCACAGCCAGATTCATTCAAACATGTTGGCAAATCGTGGAGAAAGATCTCTGCAAGATGATCCTGAAATCACAAAACTGCCAAAAAATTGGGGGCAGCACCAACTCTGCCTTTCTCGCCCTTATCCCCAAGGAAAAGGGTGCAAAAGATTTCAACCGGTTCCGCCCAATCTCTCTTTGCAACATTGGATACAAATTAATCACAAAGGTAATAGAAAATAGGCTAAAAGGCATCCTCCCAACGATCATACCTGAGAACCAAGGTGGATTTGTTCAGGGGAGACAGATTGTTGACAATTACATCCTGGTACAAGAGGCGATCCATTCGAGTCAACTTCGCAAAGAGAAGGGTATGGTGATTAAACTAGACCTGGCAAATGCCTTTGATCGTGTCAGGCAAAGTTTCCTTTGGGAAGTTCTGAAAAAGTTTGGCTTCGGGTTGGGGTTTGTAAATTGGATCCGAGCAAGTATTGCTGACCCATGGATCGCCCCCTTGGTGAATAGAAGAGCAGTTGGCTTCTTCAAAGCCTCAAGAGGGCTCAGGCAAGGCTGCCCCCTCTCTTCACTCCTCTTCGTTCTTCAAGTCTCCGCCTTAAGTTTCTTCCTTGATCAGAAATTGGCAGAACAGGAGATCATGGGGCTTAATATAGCCAGAGGGGTGAAAAATGTAAATCACACTCTTTTTGCAGATGACACTCTTCTGTTGGGAGCTGCCTCAGCTAGATCTGCCTTAAGGTTTAAGGAAGTCTTAGATGATTTCAGTGAAGCATCAGGAAGCAGTTTAAACAAAGGGAAATGTAAAGCTTACTGCTGGAATATTTCTGCTCTTACACTTTCTGCCATCTCCAGAACTCTGGGATTCACTGCCACCATAAGCTGGTCCTCCTTCATTTACCTAGGTCTTCCCATCTTTCGTAATCTGGCTTATAGCGGAGATTGGGCCCCTCTTTTGGATAAATTCAAGGCAAAATTCCAGGCCTGGGGCTTCTCTTGGTTGAACCTCGCAGGCAAGCTCGTTTTAATCAATTCAGTTCTCAATAGCCTTCCTATATTCCAATTTTCTGTGCTTCTAGCACCCGCTGGCATTATTAAAAAAATGGAAGGCTTCATTCGAAAGTTTTTTTGGAAAGGAGGCAGCCTCAATGACAGAAAAATTCCTTTGGTCAGTTGGGAGAAACTGTGTAAGCCTCTGATGGAAGGAGGTCTTAACTTTAAAGATTTTGGCTATCAAAATATTGCAATGGTGGCCAAGCTATTCTGGCGAGTCATTGCTCCTCATCCAGGCTGGGCGCAACGTGCTATTTGGAGGAAATACCTCACAGGTAGCAGGAAAAGAGCCCTGGACAATTTTCAACCCACGACAGGCTCACACTTGGTCAAGCGCTGTCACAGAGCAATTTCTCTCATCAGGGACAGGGCGTTTTGGATACCGGGCAATGGAAAATGTATTAAGATATGGGAAGACAGCATTATGCTGCAGCCTCCATTAGCGACGAACAGATCTCTGCTTGAGCTGAAACATTGGTTGGACAGCGCAGGGTTGGTCACGCTATGGGATATATCACAGTGGTCCGATAACGTTTGGAAACAATGGTGCCTTCCACCAATGCCACCAGATCTCGCGCACGCCAAACATATGTTGCTCAAACTTTTAAATGGGAAAGTGCCTATACGCTCAGGTAAGCGAGATGTTAGGGGTTGGGGATCAGCTACATGTAAATTCACAGTCGCGCAGGGGTACCACTGTCTTCAAGAACGCCCATATGCAGCCCCCGACCCTGCAGTATGGAAGACTCTGTGGAAATATAAATCAATGCCAAAGGTTGACATATTCTGTTGGCTGCTTTGCCACATAGGAATACTGACAGATGACAAGCTGAAAAAAAAAGGTTTTCAAGGACCATCAAGATGCCATCTTTGCTGCGAAAACGAAGAGACTGCCCAGCACATCATGATGGACTGCAATTTCTCAAGAAGAATCTGGCAGACCCTTATGAATTACTGGAAGACATAGTTTACTCTCCCTGTGTATATTGCTGAATTATTTGCTCATTGGCATACTTGTTATCTAGGAACTCTACCAAAAAATGAAAGATTTAAAACAGCATGGTTCTCCTAAAAAATTTATATGCTGGCAAATCTGGCTCGAGCGTAACAGAAGAGTCTTTAGGGATGAAAAATTAAATCCACAGCTCATCACCAACAAAGTCAAAAGCCTCTGGAAAGAAACTTTGGGTGAACAGCTATCGGAAGTCAACTTAAATCCAAATGATTTAGGTTGGGGAGCCTCGTTGGGCCTTCAGTTCACTGGCGAAACAAGGCAGCCCAAGAACATGAAAGAGTGGCAATTCAGAGGAAATGAGCAAGAGCTGTCAGACTTGCTCATTAGAGAAGCCAGATTCTGTTTATTCTTTGATGGGGCTGCGAAAGGCAACCCAGGTAGGGCTGGGGCAGGAGGAATTATAAAGAATAAGGAGGGCATAACAGTGACCAAATATGCTTGGGGTCTTGGGCATTCCACCAGCATCCAAGCTGAAGCCTTGGCACTTCTGCAGGGGCTTAAGCAAGCAAAGGCAATCGGTGCTTCAGATATAAGGGTAATAGGAGATTCTCAGTCCATCATTAAAGTTTTAGTGGAGGACACCAATCCAGTAGATCTTAGATTGGCTAGAGTGATCCTAAGAATAAGAAAAATGCTGAAATCTTTCCGAATTGCAAGCTTCCTCCATGTATTGAGAGTAAACAACAAAGATGCAGATTTGGAAGCCAACAGGGCGGTGTCCCTTTCAGAAGGTTCCCTCCTGGTAGACGAAACTGAGGAGTGGGACTCTATCCCATAACGCTGCAATGTTTTTCCGCATCATTTTACATCAGTTTGTGTGTCTTTATAAGCTAGGAAAAATAACAAAGATAGATTTTCTAGCCTCATGTAAAAACTGTGGATTTCCAAACGTTGGGGTCTACGACCAGATCGAAGATGAAAGACTAAGGGCTAGTCCCGACAATTGTAATCGATGAAGGCTTTAGCCACTATCTAATATAAAATCATACCCGTTCTTGTAAAGTATAAAAATAGGTTTTATTTATTTACCATACCTCGATTTATTTATATTTTTCTTTATTTACTAGTACTTTTTTTAACGTTCATAAATAAAACGTTGGGTTAAAAGGCGGGGATAATTATTACAAATATATTTATTACAATTAAGTCGACATTACAAAAATGTTTACAAACTTTCTTACATTACATCTACACATGTACTCTATATATCGTGACATTACAAAAAGTTTACAAACTTTCTTACATTACATCTACACATCTACCCTATCTCGGTTGTAGAGCGACACAATTATAATGTGGTAGTTTATTTGTTTTAAGTTTTGGAGGGTTTTCTAGTGTATTTTTAACTCTAATTTGTCTAGAATTTGGTAGAGATTTTTTTGGAATCACAAGTTTGAGTTGTAAACTTTCCACGATCGGAGTGTCTTTGGTTTTTTTAGGGTGTTGAATCCATATATGTAGTCAAAAACTCATTTTAAACAACAAAATTTATGGTTTGCAGGAAAAAAATAAAAATAAAATTAAAAATAAAAATAAAATTAAATAAATAAATAATAAAAATAAAAAATCAAATAAATAAATAAATAAAATAAAATTAAATAAAATAAAAATAAAAATAAAAAAATAAATAAAAATAAAAAAATAAAAATTATTGATGGCCAAAAAACTCCAAAACATAACATATTTAGACAACGTCATTTATGATATGTATATTAAAGGAAATTTAAATAGTAATGACTCATATTTATAATTATGATATTTTATAGGTTTTGGGGTAGTTCGGAAGTTTTATGTAAACTTATGTAGGTGATAAGGTTCTTTGTTCAAAATCTTCATGCATAGACCATTGTGTCATCCTTTTTGGTAGGAAACTACACCCAAAGGTTATAGTGATAGTGGTTGGAATTGACCCCATGTCATTCGAGCATGCAAGTAAAAGTTTGGCCCAAAATAATGATAATTGGGGCACTGACCAATCCAACTCCCTACAAAATCTCTCTATGGTTAATTGGTTTTGGAGTCCAAAAAAGTCAATGAAAGGCTTTGTAGTATGGAAAGTGTTGATGGTGGATTATTTTCCTCTAGTTGGCAACTACTTCATTTGGAAAACAAGTAATGGTGTTAATGTCGAGATTAGCGAGGATTCATACTTAGGAGTTGAAGAGCATGACTTTGCAGGATTTAGTCCATGGTCTAAATAATGCTAGTATATTTGTTTTGGTCGACACTAAGGCCTTATCTCCATAATTATTGGGTTGGGTTGGACGGAAATCCTCGGAGTTATTGGGTTTATCAAGCAAACGAGCTAAGAATGGAAGGAGTACATAGACAAATTATCTTCCAATGTTATCTGAATAAGGGATGATGATGTAGACACCTTTGTTAGTCTAAGAATGTGAGCACTAGTGAATATATGGTAAAGTTGGGATACAAAATTTAGTGTGAAGATCAATTCACAAAGGTCATTCGGTGGTGTTGAGTCCCGATTGTGAAGTTACATGCTCTTGGGATAATTCTCAAAAGATGGATTGGATAGGCCAAAGTCATTATTCATTTTGTAAATCTTGTGAAGAATCAATTCTACATCTCTTTCTCAATTGTTCTTATGCTCTACGAGGTGATCCCGGGGGATATTGGTAGCCACCGCCTATTCCACTTGGATCCCCACCATTGTTTCTTTCAATTTCCTTAACTATAATACGAGTTTATTATTTTTGGCGCTTTTTGGGTCACGAACACGGAGCCATTTTGAGGGCCTAAATTATTTATTTTTATTTTTATTTATTTTTAACGGAAAACTCGTAACTCGTAATAGGGGTTGTAGTTAAGTTGCAATCCTTGGATAGATCTTTTTTAAAAAAGTATCATACGTGTCAAACGAAGATCGTAAGCCAAAGTTACAACCCCAAGAAGTTGATGTACCAATTTACCCCAACGGGGCCCATAGAAATTTTTGGCGCTTCATCTCCTAAAGGTTAGGGTTTTGGATGTGTAGGGTTTTCCATTGTTTCTCAATAATAAATTGGCCTTTGAGCATCATTGTAACACAATTCAAAAAGTATGTAGCCGCCACATCTTTTATCAGAGATAAGCTACCATCGCTTGAGCTAGTCTATTTCCATTATGCATGTAAATAATTTTCAATACTTTTTTATTAATGAATTGAAGTTGTGTTTCTGTTGTATCTTTGTGTTTCTATTTATATATGTATTTCATTTCATTCCTTCATAAATCTGGATCAGTGGTATCATAGCGGTCTGCTCTTTCTGTTTATGTGCATGTTTGCAATGAGGTTGGGGTATAAGGAGTTGGGACTTGAACTAGTTGAGCCTTTGCAAGACCATCACTCGACACTAATGACTGCCATGCCGCGAAGAAAAAAAAATACAAGGGAGCAAGAGATATAACAAATTGTTGCTTGAAGAAATCCCTCGAAGTAGCAAAGGAACGAGATGAAGGACAACGTTTCCCGGATCCTTTTGCGGATGCCCACCTGACCAATGCATCTTTATCCAACAATGACTTTGGAAGCATCTCCCCTTCAAGGTACAAGTGAACTTTGATATCCCTATATTCGAAGGTCAAATAGATGTAGATGGTGTAGAAAAATGGTTGAATATGTTGGAAGGTTATTTTTCGATCCATAGTTTCTCCCGATAGGGAGAAGATTACTTTTCGCAATGCTTAAGGTTGCATGTCAAGGATTGGTGGGAAACTTGTCGTGAGAAAAGGTTCAAGGAACCCTTTACGTTATAACTTTCCCCTCTTGGAACTCTTCGAGTCGCTTTCAAGGAAAAATATTGCCACGTGGGGAGCTATGGGGACAAGTACATATAGTGGACCACGCTACGACAACAAAGGGACCAATATGTGCATGAGTTCACAAATATTTTTCATACTATATGCACAAAATTGGGTACCAAAGACTCTAAGCAACATATGGTGCTCAAGTACCGCGGTTGTTTGCACAAACACATTCCCGGGGAAGAAATGGAGTTCATGGACATCTCCTAGCTTGGTGTATCATATCGATATGATGCCAAGATTGAACACCAGTGTGACTTTGGATCATGAATCGGAAGCAAGGCAAGAGCGCCCGAGCGTAGAACAAAGGACGGAGCCAAGGTGGAGCGACTTAGGACAACCCATCGAAGATGCAAGCAAAGAATGGCACTACGAAGATGGAGAAGGACATAGGAAAGTGGTGTGTGTTCCATAAGAGCCCCACTAAAAACACAAATGAGTGTCATGCCAAGGATCATTGGTGGTGAGCTAAAAAGCTTCAGAGTTCGATGCATGTTCGATTCTAAGCCACAACCCGGACAAGGGGAAGCGGACTATTGAAGCATAACGTAGTGCCACCATTGCCACCACGAGTCCCGAGAAGATTGAGTTTGAAGATCTAGAGGAGGGGGAGCGTCTCTTCCACTCACGAGAGGTGGGTCGAAGGGTTCTTCGTTGCAGTTAATTGTCGACGGTGGGAACCAAAAGAACCTCATTTCGGTAGAGGTGGTGAAGCATTTGAGCCTATCGACCACACCACACACACGCAACCATACACCATCGGGTGGCTTCACAGGACAAGATCTCTATGTCAACCAACGGTGTCTCCTTCCCCACAAAATCAAGCCTTTCGCTGGATGAAGTATTGTGTGATGTTGCTCCTATTGAATTTTGTGATGTGTTATTAGGCCAAGCATACTTGTGGAAGCGTCATGTTGTGTATATGAGTACAAGCCTCGCATTGCTATTATTACTTTGTGAAATAAGTTTTTGTAACAACCCCGGTTAAAAATTCATGTAAATAAATATAAGACCAAGGTCCATGGGACACGTATTCCAAGCTGAATGGTGGGAAAAAGCATCCTAGCGAGTGTTCATTTAGTTTATTATGGATAAAGGAAACTGGCAAAGGGAATGACAAAGGATTTGGAAAGGCATGAGGCATTTATTTGCATTTTATTTATGAAAATTAGGAGAAAATGAAGGTGAATTGTCACAGGTTGCATGCGAGGAGGAGAATGAAGGAAAAATAATGGAAAATGAAGAAAATAGAGGCCTCAATGATAAAAAGTATTTTGAGGATCACTTCATAGAATTTTTTCAATTTAGTTTTGGAGCTCTCTCTCTATTCTCTCTCTCTCTTACTCTTAGACACTTAGAGTTCTATTGGCGCACTCTTGGAGGAGTGTGGCATACTTGGGATTTGGAGCAAGAAGGCAAAGGAAGAGCAGAAAAGCACAAGAGGACATCAAGATCAACAACTATATCGGGTTTTGCTTGCAGGTACCGAGTTGCATGTATGATTTCCTTGCTAGTTTTGGAATGCATGCAATTTCTTGGTTATGATTTGTACTTGGCATGGAGGATTGCCTAAATTGATAGATGTTTTGTGTAGCCTTTCCATTTCCTGGTTATCCATGGTGTTGTAGGTTTCTTTCCTTTTGTTTCTAGTTGGTTCTCATGTTCCTTTGGTTGTGAGTTGAGTTATTAGTTCTTGGAGCCTTGGTTGGACAAACGCTTTGTAGCCCTATAACAAATTGGGTTGAGTTACTGGTCCTAGGGCCTTGGTTGGACAAATGCTCTAGAGGCCGGTAGAAACTGTGGGTTGAGTTACTAGTCATGGAGCCTTAGTTGGAAAAAACCCTTTGGAGCCTTGTATAGCTTGGGTAGAGACCAATATTGTGATGGTTAGTGATGTCCGATCGTGAGGTGGAATAACTTGTTGAGGATTGAGGCAGTTTTCCCTCTGGAAGCCCCGTTTTGGTTTTATTTTGATTTTTCCATGAGATCCTGCATTCTCATGCTTGGAATATGGCACGGGGGTGACTGGCTAAAAGAAATATTTGGTTCAACCTAGTCTATGGTCGGGTGGTACGTGGAAGTCCCTGACTTGGTTGGATTTTCATATGTTAATAAGAGTTATTTTTCTTTTGGTATTTTCATAAGTAAAGGTACTTAATGTTATGTGGCTTTAATGGTTATTTCATCATTAATATATCTCTAGTTATTTGTTGATTATAAGCATGTTTTATGACAGTTATGATGTATGGCTCTCATCATGTTTTGATTAGTATGTGAAACAATAAGGAATGAATGACCTAATAGATGATAATGCAACTAATGTGAGAAGGCATCAATCCTTCTTAATAATTTTCAGATAAGTATGAGACCCCTATGCTCAGATCTGTTGTTGAAACCTGTAGATTTCATGTTTGTGATATGTTTGATGAAATTACTGTCATGGTTGGGCTTCGTTAGGTCAATTCATTGATCAAGTTTTGTGTTAAAGGCCTTTTCTTGGTGTCATATATTGTCTCGAAAAGTCTCATCAAGTTTCGGGTAGTGGTTTGGAGACTAGCCCTGAAAAAGTGGCTTAAATATTGCAGCCTCTAGCACAAAAGTGGCTAAAAAAGACTGCAATCTCTCACTTGCAGGGATTATGGGAGTGACTAGAGGGTTTTAGTTGCATGCATCCTTTGTCATGGGAGTGACTAGGGGTTTAATTCATTGAAATACTAGGTTAACTTAGGGGTTTGGGACTTGGAGTGGTGGATTAGCTCCTGGAGGTCCTGTAGCATCTGAGGGAGGTCTGTGAAGTGTTGGTTCATCGATTCCATTTCCTTAACTACACTTAGGGAGTTGAATAATGTGATAGTAAATCTTCGTCACATGTTTACCCTGATGGACTGATTAGCTTGGGTAAATTTGGGAGGAGGGCATTACAGAGTGGTATCAGAGCATGGTTCAACGCTTGGACTGGATGGGACGAATGTGGATTATCATGCATGCATGAAGGTTGTATATGTTCTTGATGTGTATGCATGGTGGTGGTTATTGTTGCAGCTGTGTTGCCATGTAGGAGTTGATGATGTTGTCGTTGGGATGTGTTTGTCATGAATGTATTTTGGTTGTGTATGAATTTGTTATGCATGTGAGTGTCTATATGTTTTTATGCATGCATTTTCATGGTTATAGTTATGCATGTATAGTAAGTCAAACATGCATTTTGAGGTCATTGTATGCAGTTTGTTTCATCGTGATTTTGTTGGATGTTATGATGATGATGTAATGGCTGAGATAGAGCAGGAGATGCATATCATCAAGGCGAGGTTGCAACACTAGACTTCGGGGTAAGAGCAGACCATCATACAAGTTTGTATGGTGGGTGTGCAGGTTTGTGGTTAATGGTTGTTATAAGAATTAGGGTTAATCATATACTTGTCATTTTATTGTTGTTATGGTTACATGTATGATAGATGTTAGTTAATCAGTGTGATCATATGTACATGCGTCAGATAGTCATGCATGGTAGTAACTTGTTGTTATATGCATTGCGTTCATATGCATGATGATTATGTTCATTGTAGTTAAGATGTTAATGTTATATGTATCGTGCTAACCTGGATTGGCCTATACATATGGTTATGGTTATGATCTTCAGGTATGAGTCGACCTATTGTGATATTATGTCATACTAATCTATACTAACTATGCATATGTGATTGTTATGCATGAATGACAATTGTTTATGAGCTTATGATGTGAACATGTTAGCTAGTTATTGTTATGTGTATAATTACCTTATTTATGTTTGAGTTGATGTGTTGTGAAGTTATATCACGCTAATCTACATTGATTTTGCAGACAAGATAACCTCCCTTGAGATACATTGACATATGAGTTTGATTATGTAGTATATATGGTGTTTGAGTGTTTGTTGTCTATTATTTTTTCTATCTATCATTTGAGTGTTTAATTAATTGTATGATATGAGTATGGGCCTATAATATTGTATGAAAAAATGATCTTGTTTTAAGACGGTTGTACTAACATTATATGTGCTAAGATAGTCAATATGTACTTGAGTATAAATGAGTGCTAGTTGTAGTATTATAATCAATGACTCTAAGTTGACTGTTGATTATGATATGGCTATTAGTATTGGTAAATGTTGATTTCAATAAATAGATATAATGTCTTGACATTCAGAACATGTGGTTGACATTTTTGAATATTTGCAGGAAAAAGTGCTTGGTATTATTATGACAAGGTAACAATTGATTTTCTTATATAACTAACAGTTGGGTAATGTGACAGTACATAGTAAGGCTTGATTGCAACAAGATAAACGAAAGGGATTGGGTAAGAATTCCTTTGGCGTTTTTTGGAAACTTTAGTTCTGAATGAATGAGCACTTACATGAGTATAGGAAGTCTTATTAACCTAGATTTTGCTTGAAATTATGAGGATATGTGCTATATTCATGAACATGCATTTAACAGGTATAACAATAAGTTTCTAGTTATAGTTGGATTCATCAAGGGAATTAGAGTCCCTCGAGAAATGATATATGTAATTGTTTAGATATAAGGCAATGTGCTTGGAAAAATAAGGTAAGGTAACTAGTATGTTGATATGTTTATTTATGCACTGAAAGTTGTGTGTTTATGGAAATATGATGCAAGGGGTTGCATGGCAAAGAGACTGCCATGAAATTTTGAAGAAGGATCAGGTTGAGCTTTCCTTTGGAAGCATTGGGAACCATGGGGATGGATTCATGGTTTTTTTTTCAATTTTTTTTCTTTTAGTATTTGTGATTTGGTTGCACTTTCTTGCAACTTTGTTTATGACTGGTGCATGTCCATGCCACTTTGTTTATGGTGTCGTATTGTTATTGGTTTTCATAGTTTTCTTCTTGTTTGTTTCTTGTTCTTTCCTTTTATGTTTTGAGGGTCTTGGGAATTGTTTTGGGATGAGGAAACTTAATGAAGCTTAGGAAGGGTTGAATGGAACCTGATAGGTAAAGTAAGACTTGGATGAAGCCTTATGCATGTATAAGGGCAACAGAAGGTGTTATATGAGATTTACGATTGTGGAAAAAATTATCTCCTTAGGTCAGTGGCTAACCTAGAACAATAGAGAAACAATGAACTCATTGCTTTTCCTTAAAAGAAAATAGATGATGGAGTGAGGCCTACTTGGAATCCATCACATGCTTTGCTCCTTCTTTAGCTTGGATGCTCCAATTCCAGCTCTGATTGCCAAAATTAGAACTTGCACAGTCAGATAACACGAGCCAAGAAACTAAGAGATCTATGCAATATCATCTAAATACTCTGTTCAATAGATCAACATGGTATTGAAATATATGAAATAACAACATCACATATAGGAAAACATATAATTATTTGCATTAATATAAATGGAAGGAAATTACAACCATAAGTAGCAGTTGATCTTGTAGAAGATCTCCTCCAAGTTGTTGACTTGTCCTTTCCTTGTCGCAATATGCACCTCCAATCACCCTAAATGCATGAGATAATAACCACTCACTACAACATCATAAGGGTAGAATCACTCTCCAAAAGCCAACCCTCAAGTACATAGAAGGCTGTGAATATATAGAGAAGTAGGGTAAGTTGGGAGTTCTTATCCAATTACCACTCTAAGGTTTGAGATCCACCTTTGATAGAGGGATAGGATCAAAGGATAAGTGGTTAAAACTCCAAAGTAAAGAAAAATAATATCAAAATGCTTTATCCAAGGTAAGTGGTTGAAACAACTTCTGGAAACTCCAAGAAGGGGAAGCTTTCACAATCTTGATCATTCTCTCAGATTTATAGAACCAACACAAGTGCAAAGGGGAGCAACCTACTGGTGAACAAAGTTGGCCACAGTGGAGCAACCTATAGGTGGTCGCACCCCAGTAGGCATACATGGAGCGTTAGTCCTAAAACTAGCTCAGATGATGCATTTTAGAGCTGAAACTATGGGGGATGAAAGGAACATGCTTAGGGATTTGTGCAAGATGGTGACAAGGGGGAATAGGATGTTGATTGATCCCATTAGGAGGCTCACTGACTGGATGTGATAAAATGGCCTATAACATAAGGTAAGAATATGACAATCAGTTGGATTGGTTAGGTCCATTGTGGTAAATGGATGGTGGCAGTACAAACATGAGAAAGGTAACTGGAAAGGTAAAGTAAATGGATTTTAGGCGCCAAATGCCTTGGCTATGTTGGGAACTGTTGTTCTCAATGTTGTTCATGTTGTGCATGGAAAAAGGGTCTTCTCTTAACCTTGACCTTATTCTACCTGGTAATTATGTTGGGATCATGATTATGTTGATGTTTATACATGTATACATGTATGTATGTCGTGTCTGATAGGGTCATCATGGATCATGATTGTTTAATGCTAATGTTTATATGTATATATGTGTGTATGTATGTCATTGTCTGACAGGATTATTATTGTTTTATGCTAATGATTATAAATGTGTATGTATGTATGTATCAGTGTCACTATCTGACAGGGTTTTCAGGGATCATTTTTGTGGAGGAATGATTTCTTATGCAGGTGAATGGCATGAAGAGGTTCCTGGACTTATGAGGAATCAAGTGGGAAGAGTAGCCCTAAAAATTTTATGCGGTCACTGTCATGTGGATATGAGTTTATATTATGTGTTTATACTATGCATATGTTTTGGGCAAGTAATGCGGAGAGATACATCAACAAAATGAAAACATTGTGATCCATGACATGGTAGGATAAGCATGGATGGAAGAGAGACATTGGAAGTAAGGTTGCTTGGTAGAGATAGTGGTTTTGGATGTGCAGTACTACTATTGTCTATAAGTTGTGCATATTGTAAATTAAGTGATTGTACCTATGGTGTTGTATGCTTGTTGTATATATGGTGTTGTGTGCATATTGCATATGCAATGTTGGGTATAGATGATGCTATGTACATGTTGGATATGTGGAGTTGTGTACATATTGTACTGTGAGCGTGATGGATATGTGGTGTTCTGTGAATATGGTGATGTACACATATTGGATATGCAGTGTTGTGTACATATGGTTCCGTGTACGTGTTGTATATGCAGTGCTATGTAAATATGGTGTTGTGTGCATGTTGTACATGTGGTGCTATGTGCTTATGGTGTTGTTTGCATGATTGTACATGTGGTGTTGTGTGCATGTTGTACATGTGGTGTTGTGTACATGTCGTGAATGTGGCGTTGTGTACCTGTGGTGTTGTGTAAGTGCATGTGATGTTGTGTACATGTGGTATTGTGTACACGTTGTATAAGTGGTGTGACGTACATGTGGCATTGTGTACACATTGTATAAGTGGTGTGATGTACATGTGGCATTGTGTACATGTTGTGTAGGTGGTGCCATATACATGTGATGTTGTGCACACATTTTGCAGGTGGTGTTGTGTACAGGTGGTACTGTGTACATGTTATATATGGTACTAGTGTACATGTGGTATTGTGTTCATGTCGTACATGCTATGTTGCGGGCATGCGGTACTATGTATGTGCATTGTGTATTCATGGTATTGTGACATGTGTATTCATTGTGTTTCACACTGTGTATGTATATGTATTATGTTGTACATCGGATGTAGGTGTATGTGCTATGTTGTACACCGAGTGTAGCTGTATTCGCATGTGGGTGTATGTATTGTGTGGTGTTGTATGTCGTGTGTGTATGTACGTGTTGTGATTTACACTATGTCTATGTGTACGTGATTAAAGAGAATCAAAGGAACTGGGTGCTTTCTGGGTGTGGAAACTGATCCGGTGTGTGTACAGAAAGAAAAAAGGCAAAAGTAACGACCGATGAAGGATAAGTATCGGCATTTTATTTTAGTTTTATTATGCATGTGATCTATGATTTTGACTTATGATGGCTACATGTGATTTATGATTATGGTTTATGATGATTTCATGCGATTCATGATTTTAATTAATGATGGTTGTGTTTTGAGCTAAACAAAAGTGATATGTTTATACATGATGATTTGATCAAATAACTAGTTTGACTTTTTGTGACAGGAAGTAAGCAAGATTTTAAGTGTACCTTATTGTCGAGCTACCAATGAGGTATGATTTGAATTTATTTCAATTTATTTTTAATCTAATGGAAATTATGTGCTTGGTGTTGAGATTTTGTGTATGTGGGTAGCATCACTTGTGCTCTAGCTCACAAATTTTACAAAGGGACTAGAGTACACTTGATCTACAAGATCCAGAAATGGATTTGAGAAATTTCAAGTTGTGTTCAAGTTATTCAAATAATTAATTATTTTTAATGGATTTCCTAAGTCTAACTTAGGAAAATAAAATAATTAAAGGGAATTAATTAACACATGTGCTGAAATTGTCTTAAGTCACATGGATCAAACAGTCTTTTAATCTTAGCCGTTGATGGATGATTTAATCTTGGTCGTTGAAGGGTTCAACGAAAAAGTATAAGAGAAAGGCTTGATGGTCAGTTGAGAACACATAATTTCTGTAGAACTGAGGAATAGATCTGGAATTCTAGGGCGGGTTTGCTAAGAATTTCCAGTGGAATTTCCTGCAATGAGGGGTAGTATTGGCCAAGGGAATGTTCAGTTTCCAAGGCCAAGAGACAGCAATAGGCAAGAGGAGAAGCCACAAGGACATCGTAGAGAGGCTTCAGAGCCACATAGAGTAGTAGGGACAGCGCAAAGACAACGCAGAGGCAACCAGGGCCATGTTAGGCTGACGTTGGCCAAGCAGAGGCAGCGCAGGGGCAGCGTAGACCCTCCTAGGGTGACGTAGGCCCTCCTAGAGCCATGCAAAGGCTGACGCAGTCCCTCGAGGGCAATGTTGGGGCTTCAGAAGAAGCGCTGAGGGTTTCTAGAGTCAGATCTGGGCTGAGTCCTGTAAATCTCATTTGAGGGTGTAGATCAGTCAGATATTTGGCACTAAATCTTCAGGTTAGATGCAGGTTTGATATCTTTTATTCTCTATTGGGTTTTCCAAGGTTGGAACCCAAATTTCCTGTACTCAGAACTACTTAATAATAAACCCTCATATCTGCTGAATCGGTTTTCTCGCTTTGGGTTTTTCCGAGGACTTATGTCCAAAAATAAATGTGTCACTTTGTTGCATGAGTGAATTATTCAGTAAATGATCTGCATGTGTAGGTTGTAGTTGTGTTTATTTTTTGTATTTTTTGAATCTAAGTTTTGGAAATAACTTTTATAAATTAAATCAAGTAGGAGGAAATAAACCAATACACTGTAGTAGAATTTTCACATGGTATCAAAGTGATAGCAGATTAAGCTGAATCTCCAGAAAATCGGCTGAAGAAATATTTTTTCTGTAGGGTGGTAGAAGAAGTAACAGATCCATAAAAGGCATCTTGACAACAAGGGAAAACAGATCCAGGAGACAACGTTGAAGCTGTAGAAGGCCTTTAGGCCTACGCAGACCCTTCCCAGGGCAGCGTAAGGACTATGTCACCTAGTCTGGGGTTACGCAGTCCACTTCTAAGCAACGCTGGGACTGCGTTGGGCCAGCCACGAGGATGTTTTCCAGTCTCTTCTCTTGTGTCAGAAGTATTTTTCCAAGATCTGGAAGTGGTGCTGCAGATCTTCAGCAGTGCTGGTGGGGTATAGATTTTGCAGGTGCAGAATTGTGCCTAGCTAAGGAACAAAGGCAGGAGGAAGGTAGTCATTCAGCAAATATGAGCCAAACAAATCTGAGATTCGATCAGGAGGATCAGAGAATACTGCCCGTTTGATTTTTGGTGGAAGATTTCCAAGAGGAAGTCAGTTTTCAGAAAGAAGTAGTTACTAGAGGGTTTCTAGTCACCAAGAGACCCAGACCCATAGGGAGAAGTACTATTTGCTTCAGATCTGAGAAAATATGGATCGATATGGACTGAGGGATTAAGATATATTAGATGGCATGTCCAAATATGTTATCTGGAAGACAATAATCCTCTCAGTTCTGGATGAGTATGGTCTCAAAGATCATGCAGAGAAGACACTTGTTGCACCAACCAATGCAGATCCTTTCAAGAAGTATGAAGAGAATCAAACACAGACGAAGAGGTTGATCATAGACGAAGTCAAGTACCACGTGATTCCTCATGTCATTGGTAAGAATACAACACATGACATGTGGTCAGCTTTGGAAGTGATGTACCAAGGAGGTGTTGTGCAAATAAGAATGCTTCTTGAGAATCAGATGTGTATGTTCTAAATGATGAAGGGTGAAGAGATAGATCCATTTCTCTTCAGGCTTCAAGCTATCCGTGATCAGCTAATTGGCATGGGTGTTAATCCAGATGAAGGGCTCCTAGTGAGGACGAACCTGAATGTTGTCTCTGAAGAATGGGACACGTTTTTCCATAGCATTCTAGGAAGGGCAGCATTACCATCGTGGGCAGATACATGGGCTATTCTCTGCCAGGAGGAGATCAGGAGGATCACCAAGAATCAGTCTATCAGTGGAGGAAGTAGATCAACCAGAGTGAAGAAAGAAGAAGAGGAGGATGCAACTCTTTCATCAAGGGAATAGAAGCAAGGGAAGAAGAAGAAGAAGGACCTCTCCAAGGTCTGGCGCTTTAATTATGGTGATCTTGGTCATTTCACCAGCAATTTTCCTAAGAATAAAGACAAAGGAGCTTCTAATTCCAAGGCTACAGCAGCAAATAATGATGGCTTTGATGATGATGCATCCATGAGTGCTCATGCACCTCGAGAGAAGAGGTGGGGTGACATGGATATATAGAGTATCTATTTTGGTGGCAGGAACCTTGAGTCAGCCTTACTCTTACATCACATACGAGCTATGGGAGCCTTAAGATGGTAGCAAGATGAGTCAAGAGATGGTTCCAGATGACCACATTGAAGATTAAGAGGGAGCTAAAGAGCTGAAGAGTGAGCATCGTGATGCATAGGCAGCACCAGCATGGAGGCAGCAACACAGAGAGGCTAATGGGACTTCAACAACGTAGAGAATCTGGGCTCACGCAGTGCCGTGTTGTAGCATGACAATGTCTCAAAAGGGATAGTGTGATTCATCATCCAGGAAGCTTCAATGGTGGAAGGAAACTTGATTTATCTGTCAAACAGTTGGACAGAGTGTTTCAGTTGCTTACTTCTTAGCAACTAAGTTGCAGTGCAACAATTATCATTGGCAGTGCTATGGGCAGCATGATGTAGAAATTTGAGAGGGAGCTGCAGTACAAATGTGGCAGTGTCAATGGTAGTGGCATGGGCAACAATAAAAGGAGCAGCAGTGCAGTAGATGGAGGGCAACAGGCTAAGCATCAATAGCACAGATCCAATACTCAATGTTATAGGTCAATTTGGGCACCATTCCCAATGACCTGGTTAACTAGACATCATCTCCAAAACCAATGAATAGGGTCTATCATTCCCTATCATTGCAGTTGCTACATGCCCTAAGACAAAAAACAAGACAAATCATCCATGAATTTCATCTGCAAAGGTTTCCAAGATTTGAAGTTTATAATATATCATATGAGAGCTCACCAATGCTGCCTCTAAAGGGAATAAGTGTGTTGCATAGGCAAGTAACCCCACTCAAGGGTGCTC
Source organism: Pinus albicaulis (assembly GCA_034641835.2). NCBI lineage: Eukaryota > Viridiplantae > Streptophyta > Pinopsida > Pinales > Pinaceae > Pinus > Pinus albicaulis. The sequence goes on along the minus strand of CM076579.1, from coordinate 150,188,175 downwards.
TGCAAAGCACTTCCCGACATTCAAGGGTGTGTTGGTCACATTGGGAGAGAAATTCTCATTGTTCCGGAATCTCCACTTGGCCAGTGCCTTCTAGAAGAGTTCACATGTGTCAAACTTCAAATCCATGTGTCCATTTAATACCTTTGAGACTGGAAACATGTCTTGCCTATTATTAGAAAGCCATTGATTGTAAAACTACCTTCAAATCCTCTATAAATTGAGCACAGATCTTAGTGTTTGATCAGGAATAATTTGAGTAGAGAAATGTTGGTGGAATTTCAATTGAGGAATTGACTTGAGTGACATGCTGCTGGAGAGATGTGCATTGTGATGAGGCCGGGATGATGCTGGAGATGGTGACACTAAATCAATCATTGGGTTGTAACCTCCCCTTCTATCAATTAATAAATATTGTTGCTTACTTTCCCATATATGTATCTGTATAAGCTATTGTCTTTCATATTAAGAATTCTTATTTGATGCATATGGTTCATGTTTTATTGATTTAACTGAATAACTTGAATAGACATTTGTATTATTGCTATCTCTTGATGTTTAGTGATCATCTTTGCAGGAAATATTTTGGTGACCTAGCTCATATTTGAAGCTACAGCAAGAGCGACAGAAGGAGAATAGGAAGCGTTTGGACTCCAAGTAAGTTCTTTAGTCTATTTTGTGTGTCTATTTACTGTTAGGAAAAGTAGTTGCAAATTCTTTAACTTGTTGTTTTAGATGAGCACTACATATAGGGAATAATTTTTTATCCATAATCCATAATTCCGCATAACAAATTGGCGACTCCATTGGGGATTTTACCCTTCATCCTTAGTGTATTTGCCTCTGATTTTCTCTGTTTATTCACCCAGTAGCATTTACTTAGAAAGATTAGGCTTTTGAAATCAAAATTTGCATTAGAAGTGTGTTAAACGGTTCAGTTTTCATTCTCTGACTGAGCTCAATGCACTGTTGAACAGGACATAGTGCTTTGCATAGCACTGTCTCCTTTCCAGGGGTGCGTTGCAACGCATTGTCTCCCCTTAGAGACTGTGTTTCCCCCAGAAATCAGCCAAATTCCATTGATTTTTTCATTGCATATGCTTTCATTTTTGTTGTTTATTATGTTTTAAAGAGCCTAATACCTCAAATTGACCAATGACCTTACCTACCTCTTCCTCCTTTGAAAGAAAATTTTGTTTAATGTTGATTTAAAGTGTTTTTATTTATCATTGACGAAATAATTTCAAAGTATTTTCATTACTGCATTAGATCCATTTGCTTTTGAAAAAGGAAATTGTCGTTTAATTCTTCGTTTCCTGATAGGAGATATTGCTGTTAAATTCCTCATTGTTCCTTCAAAAGAGAAATTGTTGTTTAAATTATTCATTTCTCAAAAGTAAAAGGAATTTGTTTTTATTGATTTGGCGCACTTAGTTTCTTTTCTGCATTCATAACATTAAAGGGACTGAAAAGAAAAACCTGCATTTTCATATAGTGGATTGTGTGTTTTGCAAAAGGAACAATTAGGAAAGTTGCATTTAGTTTGTGCTCTTTGATTTGTTTGCTCTCAAATTGACGGCTCTTTCCCTCTAGTAGCTAGGATTTTCATTGGAAAACTAAAAGTGAAAGATTGCTTATCATTTTCGTTTGCATTTTAGGAATTTCCAATACATCATCGCGGTGAATCTTGAAAGGAAAATTTATAAATAAGATCAACTTAAATTTTATCTCAATTTACCTAACAAAGCATTGGAACCATAACGATAACATTTAGAAGGTCTAGGCTAGATATGTGTTCTGCCATTGTAAAACATATCAGTTGTCATTAATTGTATGCGATACATTCCGAGTGTGATACCTCACTCCACGTACCTAAGTATATTGTAGCTCGTCCACGTACTTTTGGGTATATCAGGCGGTGTTACAGTACGAAAAGTGTAAAGGGGTGCTCTCATTGTGCGGTTTCGCATCAGACAGCACTAATATGGACTTGGGCCTCCACGTACCTTTGGGTAAATTTGGGAGGACAAATTTAGGTTGCTATCTATCCATAGTGAACTGAGTCGACCGCCTTGTAAATTGTGATACACTGAACATAGCATTCGGGGAGATTTCCTGCCCGTACTTCTTGGTTCGCTAGGAGGTATTCTGCAGTTCACATTTTCTTGGTAAACCTTTTTCCGTAGCAATACCCTTTTATTTTGTTTATTTGCTTTTGGTTAAAATAAATTAGTAATCATGGAAGAACAAAATCCTTTCCCTCATCGTTCGCGTAGAATAGCATTAAAACCACCTTTACCACCAGAAGTTACTCTTGGTCGGTGAAGGTGACAACACTCTACCGAATCAAGTACTATTCGTACCTCTGGTGAAACATCATTTTCCCATATACCAGAGTTAGCTCAAGTTGTTCCTACATATCTCGGTTCATCTATTGTTGTCGAGACGGAGTCCTCACAGCTACTCGTGGTCACGATCCATCCAATTAGTGAGACCATACAACCTGGACCCGATGTTGTTCAACCAGAAGTTGATCCAAATCCTGTCTCCTATTTTCCAGAACATCTGAATCCCAAAGTTGAACAACCAGAATTTGTTCCTACATTGGTCATCCCACAAATTTCTGTAGCCATTGAGTCTCCCATATCACACAATTAATCACTTGAAATATACTTTGGGTCTGACGGTGAAATACTTCCACCTAGTTTAATTTCGATTGAAGAAATCCCACAAGACGAGACACCTTTTCCAACCCATTTTGGGGAGGATCTTTACCTGTATGAGTCTTTTCCTCAATCACCAGCCTCTAATTTTTTTTATCCTGTTCCTAGTCAAAATCTCGTCGATCCAAAATGGTATACATTTGGTCAAGTAACCATGCTTGAACCAACATCTTTGGTTGGGCCATCTATTCCAATTACGTCAGCACCTGCCCTCGCTACCTCGTCGATGTTTACAACTTCACCAGAGTCATATTTTTATGGTGGCCATATGGTCCCATCAAGTTATAAATCTTTATTTGGGATTTTCTCTGATGCATCTTCAAATCCATGGACTTTACCAATGTCATCGTCTAGTATTCTAACTGGTAAACCTATAGTGAGTACTAAATGACTTGATTCTTTATACACATCATTAAGGAAATATCAATTCGGCCCTTCTAGGTCTATTCCATCAAGTACCATATCAACTGGTCTTCCACCATTTGGAGAGCAATTTTTTTCGTCTTATTATCCTCCTCATGCCGGGGGGAAACCTTTGGTCACCCATTATGATAGTTTTCCGTCACTTTTTGGTAAACCTAATGTTGAAATGAATGTTTGTCAATGGCAACCCACTCTGCCTATCCAACCACAAACAGCTATACATTCGTATCAACTAGTTCAACCAGTTACACCCACATCATTTCCACTTGTTAATACATCTTTACCCCTGTTACAGAATCAAAATGTTGTACAACAACCTTTTCAAGCAAGTCCTTCAACTCAATACCCTCAAATATTGGGTCCACAGACTCCAAATCCTTCAGTTAATTTACAACAACCTGTATATGGAATCATTTATCCACAAGATGGCTTACCATTTTATGGGATGTCACAGCCACAACCTAGTTATACCTATCAACCGAATCTAAATTATTCTAATTTGGGTTATAACATTGGTGGAAAGACTCCTTGGCAGCCTTAGGCACAAATACCTCAGACTTCATTTCAACAAGTATCATATCCAGGTCTTGGTCAACATAATCCTCAAGTGTTTGCTTTTCAAAACAACCCCTATCTAGGTTACCAGCAGTAGATTCCTTATGCTGGTGCTCAAAGTCCTATTGCTCAAGCAATTCCATCATACTCTGGCTATGCTCAACTTGACCTTAATAGAAAATTTCCTTTTGTTGCAACTTTAGAGTTACCAGATTTAAATCGGCTAACCAATGATCCAATCAACTATGCTCCTTGGTGGCTGGTGATACCACACAAATTACCCTCGGATATTCCTAAGTTCAATGGAAACCCTGGGGAAGACTCTTCGACTCATGTCATGACTTATCATTTATGGTGTTCATCAAATTCCCTAAATGATGATTCTGTTCTACTACGTCTTTTCCAACGTACGCTCGCGGGTTCAGCTGCAAAATGGTATATTGAGTTACCTAGAGCTTCTTTTGATAATTTCACTGCCCTAGTTACTGTCTTTTTGACTCACTTCCAGTTACCCATACGATATGAAACTAGAACAGAACTCTTGACCAATTTCAAACATAATAATGCTACTCACATTTCTAATCATATTCATGAGTGGCTTCATCCTCGTAGAATGGTTAAGACATTTGTTCTGAATCAGCTCCTTGTTGAGTGGTTCATTAAGTCCCTGTTACCATCTATAACTGAGGATGTGGCTAAGGGTGGCGTCGTCACAGAAGAGGAGGTTATTGCTCGTGCCCAATATTTAGACTTGATTTATACTCAGTCTGGCATGCTCTATGAAAAAATTCCTAACGCACCGAGATCTAATTTTACTGTTCCTCCTCAATTAAAAGACACTCATGCCAGAGATGGCTTGAGTGGCACTGCAAGCACACATCATACTACTGCATCTGATCCTGCACCTTCTTTCGAAATCAATGCCATGTCATTTGACAAGGGAAAAAGTGACAAGCAACCCAAAATTAAGAAAAAAGGGAAATCTAAGAAAAAGCAAACTTCTAACCCGCAGGAAAGGTCATCTGATCAATCGTCTAGACCTAGGAAACCTTGTTATCCATACATAATCTGTAATGAGGAACACTTTGTTCAGGATTTTCCTCACTGCGTTGAAGTCTCAAAGATCATTAAGACCTCCAATGTGTCAATTGTGTTGATAGATCCATTTCTGAATCCGGACACAAATTTGGTTGCTACGAATCCAAATTCTAGTTCCCAAGTACTTATGCTATCTATCACAAAACCTTTAACAGATATTTTGGTTTCAACGTGTAACAAATATTACGGTAGTCAGGCCACTGATCAACCTACTACCTCGACTATGAACCCATCTATAGAATCAGTACCACCCACTACTATTCCTGAATTGACAATCAAGCCACCAAAGGGAGTAATTCACAAATCGACATATAATCCTCAAGCAAGAGCTACTCAAAATTATAATAGAGTTGAAGATTTGTCTCAATCCCCTTCAGCTATGTCTGCTCTTGAGGTATTAAAAAATTGTCCCTCCCAAAAACAGGATTTATTGTCAGCTATTGGTGGAATTGATCCGACTGATTCTAATCTTGTCGTCTTTAATCATATGGGCTATGTGCCACAACTACCAGCAAAATTGGCATTCTCCATACAAGTAAATGTTCTCAATCACCTTGTTCATTGTACTATTATTGATGGGGGATCATCTACGTGTATTATGTCTCTAAATTGTTGGAAGTCACTTGGCTCGTTGTGCTTATCACAATCATCAACGACATTGAAGGCTTTCAAAGGACATACATATAAGCCTTGTGGTATTATTAATAACCTACATGTTGGACTAGTGGGAAAAACAGTGAATGTTGATGTCGAGGTTGTTGACGGACCAGTTGACTATAATATTCTACTTGGAAGGCCATGGGTATATGCAATGACTGCAATTGTTTCTACATATTTTAGAATGATTGCATTTCCATATAAAGGTACTATCACAGTCATTAATCAGCTATCCTTATTTGCCTCCGCTTCGCAGGTAACTGGAAGTGTTCCGTTTGTTCACGCACCCCAACTATCACTTCAGAACATTGGTGTAGGAATTTTAAGGGATTCCACTCTCATGGGAACCTTTTCATTACCATCACCCGCGACGTCGGCATAAATTTCAAGTATAGAGACCTATTACATGATCTCTTCCACTCCATCTGGCTTAAGGGAGAGTACGGATGATTCTGAATTTGTTACGTTGGATGAGTTTCTGCCACCTAGCCCTATTGAGCTAGCATAGCAATCAATCTATCTAGCTTGGGCGGCGAATCTGAAATCAATGCCGCCGATTGTATGGGTTAATCGTTCCTTAGAATTTGGTACTCCATCTGATACATTTTCCTCAATTTTCTTGACAGATGAGAATATTTTGGAAGCCATGATGTCAGAAGGAGAACCATGGGAAGATTATCATCATCGTTCCCATCTTCCTGATTATGAAGAAAATCATCTTAGTGAACTATATCACCCATCAATTAAAATTTTCTTTTCAAATTATTTACCTATTAATGCAATCGATTATGAGCAAGATCTGTCAAATATTGAAGAAACCATTTCTATCGATATTTCGACCAAACCTGGCGTTGTAGAAAATATTCATGTTGGCGTATCTTGTTCTCCATTAGAACTTGAATCATATCGCTCTCTATTTCATGAATTCTATGATGTATTTGCTTTGTCTTACAAGGAAATTCCAGGCATAGATACTAGTATTGTTGAACACACTATTAATATGTATCCTGATGTCAAATTGGTGCATCAATGGCTTCGTCCTGTTCATCCAAAGAAAGTCATTGCCATCAAAGCAGAAGTTGAAATTTTTTTGCATGTTGGTTTCATTTACCCTATTCCGCTAACTGAGTGGGTTTCTAATATCGTTCCTGTCATGAAAAAACAAGGAACCATTAGAGTGTGTGTCGATTATCGAGATGTCAACATTGCTTGTCCAAAAGACAACTATCCTACACCCTTTATCAACTAGATTATTGATGATTGTGCTAGATGTGAAATATTTTCACTCATGGATGGATTTTATGGCTACAATCAAATCAATATCTTCCTAGATGATCAACATAAGACATCATTCATCTGTCCCTGGGGCACATTTTCTTATAGGAAACTACCGTTTGGTTTAAATAACATTGGGGCAACTTTTTAAAGAGCAATGGACTATGCTTTCAATGACATCAAGCACATTGTTCAACCTTATCTAGATGATTTACCCGCGCATTCACGAAATCGGACTGATCACACGATGCATTTGAGAGCCATCTTCTTACGCTGCCGACACTAAAAAATATGCCTCAATCCACATAAACGTGTGTTTTGTGTTGGTTTTGGTCGTGTGCTTGGATTTGTAGTCTCAAAATAAGGAATTTGAATCCACCCATTGAAGGTTCAGGCCATTCTTGATTTTCCTGCACCATCAAATTTACTTCAGATACGGAAACTTCAAGGAAAGGCTAACTTCCTAAGAAGGTTCATTCCAAACTACGCTGAAATGGCTAAAGGATTTACTCGACTCTTGAAAAATGGGGTTCCCTTCCATTAGGACCAAGTTTCGCAAGCTTCTTTTGATGCTATCAAGGATACTCTTATCCGAGCGTCATTAATGTATTCCCCTAATTATCAAAATTATTATTTATCGTCGCGGCTGAAATGATCATTGCTATGGTTTTGGTCCAAGTAGAAGATGGAATTGAACATCCAATCTATTATTTGAGTTTTAATCTCAATGATATGGAAGTTAAGTATTCGTACCTAGAAAAGCTTGCCTTGGAAGTTATTCAAGCTATCCAAAGATTTCACCACTCTGTCTTGCTCCGAAAGACCACTGTCATTTCGGATTGCAACCCCATGACTTATATCTTATCACGTCAATTGTTGGTGGGGAAAATATTCAAAATGGATTGTCATTTTGCAGGAATTTGATTTGGAATTCATCAAATCCAAGTCAAAGAAGTCTTTAGTTTTGGCTGAGCTTCTTTGTGACCTTCCCTCTGATAGTACTGCAACTACGTCAAAACCATCAATTCCTGACGAGTCTCTATTTCTGATCGGATCATCTGATCCTTGGTATGGAGATTTCATCATTTATCTCCAAACTCAAACTTTTCGACCTGATAAATCTTTCTCTAAACAGCGACGTATCTGTTACCAATCCAAAGATTATCTGATCGTCGGTGATACACTTTATCGTCATGTGTCGTACCATTTTAAGGAGGTGCCTCACTCATGAGGAGGCCGAAAAGGTTTTAAATGACTGTCATGTTGGGGCTTGTGGTGGAAATTTATCTGGATACGCTACCGCGCAGAAGATACTTCGCGCTTATTACTTTTGGCCTACAATATTTCGTGACTGCATCCTCGCAGTCAGAAGTTGTCATGCGTGCCAAATTTTTTATCGTAGAATTCGCAAGCCGCCATCGCCAATGCATTATGTCGTCTCTGTGGGACCATTTTCCAAAATGGGGTATTGTTACACAACATTTTGTCACCGTCCATACAATCCCTCGTCCCGCATATTGGAGGATCATTCCCGTGAAATGTGAACAATGTCATACTCTGCAAACACCTTCTTTGCATCCTTCTGCATAAGAACATCATTTATCCTGTTGGACATTTCCTCAAAAGCACACAAAACCTATGTTTTGGCCTTGGCGTGAATAGCCAGTTCATCCCTCGCGCCGATGTGGAAGATTTGCACTAGAGCCCGCACCACCTGGCTCCCTGTCTCAGTGTAGTGCCCGTGCCAGCTGTTTTAGGAATGTTTTTTAACAAATAGAGACGGAAGTTTCCTTCTAACTACCTCAAGGATGAGTCACTGGAAGTGGTTAAGTTGATCAACCACGGATCTCTCTCTTTAGGTAGTGGTTTTTACCTCCCATGGAACACTCCTTGAAGATATGACTCCCTTCCATGATTATAGGGATCCTAACCTCTCCCTCTCCCTCTATATAAACAAGCCTTCTCCCTTTATGAAAGCTAGTTGAACATATAACCAAGGAGCTGAACTTGGAGAAGAATACTATAGCTGAGTAATTACTATTGAGAAGGTAGAACCAAGGAGAATTCCGTAGAGAGAGTCCCATCTGAATTCCCGATGAACCTTTGTGAGACGCACTCCGCTTGAACCCTGATGGAGGAGGTCGCAATGTCGAAGCTTGGTTGTACTCTTCCTTCAATTTATTAATATACTCTACTATGGTGTTGGTTCCATTGTTGTGTTATGTTGTTTATGTAATGCAATTGATTTAGTCCTCTTCAACTGACTGATAGTTACGAATGTGAATTAGCATGTTGTATATTGTCGTTGTCTCTTATGTGTGTGCAAGTGTTCAAGCATGAAAGCAGGCATATCATGATCTGTCAAACTAGGAGCGAGGAGTGAGCCAATATTTTTGGCAACAACAACAGCATAGGATTTCCGGTAAGTCATCTATCGAATCTCTATCCATTCGTTAACTAGGAATCAATATTATAGTGTGTCTTGTTTGTGGCTAGACCCACTCTAGGGCTAGTGGGATCGCCTCTGTCCGTAGAGGGGATTTACCTCAACAACAAATTGGTGACTCAGCTAGGGATCAATGCGAGTTTTTCTTTCACCCATTAGGTCTTCTTTTGGTCTTTTCTTGCTTGTTTTTCATTTTCTGATTATTCTGCTAAGTCCAAGAGCCTTGTTCAGCCCAGAGGGTCAGATCTGACCTTTGTCTTTCAAATTTTTCCCTTTTACCTGAATGAACTGGCTTGGCGCATTTTCTGGTCAGACAGTCACACCAGCTGGCGCTTGTTTCTAGTGTTTCGCTTGTGCCATCCCCTGTTTGGCACCGATTATAGCCAAACAGTTACGCCAATCCCTGTAGGTGTTAGGGTTTGCTTTGTTTTGAAGATTTTTGGTCAGTGCTTGGGCTTCTGGGTTATTTTAGGTATGCATTGAGTGCTTTGAGATGGTTTTTGATTGTGATTGGCCTTCATTCCTTCATTTGTTTGTCTGTTTCTTATCAACATCATAACCTTAAGGTTTTTTTTAAGTGCTTTGCTATGTTGAGCCTCTTGTAGGAGTTTAAGCCTTTTGTCTTGCAGTCAACTTCCTTCCTGCTTTGGTTGCATTCATCTCCCTTGATCTATTTGAGAGATTGCATTGGTTGAATTATTCTTGACTCTTTCGTTCAGTTTTTCTTCTTGTCACTCCAAGCATAGATCACACTGCTTGTATGGGTCTGTTTCAAAATCTTTCTTCGATTTGAGAGATTGCAACATTGGTTTGAGTTTTGCTTTGTTTGTTTTGAGTTGATTGAAGTTATTTCGCTTCAACTCTTGCATTAACATTCTGAAACTAGTGTGTTGGTTTGTTTTTCATGTTATTTAGTGCATTGTTTTATCTATTACATTGAAAAAAAAAAAAAATTGTTTTCATTCTTGTTCGCATTGTGAAATTGAAAGCCTTTCGCACATCTAGCATTGGAAAATTCTAGGAAATACTTCTCATTTTCATTATCTTGCATCGGATACTGTAGTGGATGTTTCCGCGTGTTCTCATTATTTGTTATCGCTTGAAAACTCTTAACTTTATCATAGATAGATTTTCATCGAACGAAATGGTTTTTTTTGGCATGTAGCTTACATTTAGGGATTTGTGAGATCCAACATTCGATAGGACCTTGGAATTGAAACGTAAATACAAGATCAACTTAAAATTTACTCAATTAACCTAAGGCAACATTGAAACCTAATGAAAAATTTAGTGGTCTAAGTTAGAGACGTGTTCCGGCGTCTTTAAACCTAGCAGTTGCCACTCACCATCTGGCTTCAGACAGCACTAGTATGGACTTGTGCTCCTCGTACCATCGAGTATATAAAGGGAGACCCCTCTAGGTTTCCATCCTTTTATCCGTAGGAAGCCGAGGCCGCCGCCTTGTAACTGTGATACAATGAACACAACATTCGGGGAGACTACCTGCACGTACGTCAAGTCCTTGGTCATTATTCTTTCATTTGATCACCAAGGTGTACATGGCAGTTCACGGAAACCTAGTACACCCTTCTACCTAGACTACCTGAGCAATCATTTTCGATCTTTACTGACTCCATAAATTTGAAAAGATCATCGAGCACTTGTCCTTTCATGCTCGCTTAAAATTGAAAGTGACTAGAGTCATCTTTTGCTTGTTTCTTGACTCTTAAAATATGAAACAACGAAATTTTGGTTTCAATGTGGTAAAATAAACTACCTACGATTACATGCCCATCAAATTTTGATCGCTTGGCTTGTCTTTGTGTGCCTTGGTTTTTATCCAAGAGTCTTCATTTTCGATCTCTTTTCCTTTTCTAGTGTGCTACGGTCACAATGGTGGAACCATCGGTTTCGTCTAGTGGTAGTCCTTTCCCGGACGATTCATCTGAAACTTCTCAAACCTCTAGGGTTACCGAGCTTCAGCAGCCTATTCTCCCGTCAGAGTACCCCTTTGGAGAACCAGTTGAGTTCAATTTGCCTCTTCCAAACGCTTGGTTTGGGTTTGGGGTCGAGGAACACTTTCCCCCTCTTACGTCGGTATCGCCATTTTTGGCTGCTATCATACCTCCTAGTCCCCGTAGTCTTTTGCAAGATCTCACGACAAATTCAGATATGGGCTCGTCTGGTCCTATTGGAAGTGAGGGGATTCCTGTTTATGACGAAGAATACCAACTTTTTCCGGAAAACATCCCTCAAGAATCCGTGCAATCTTCACCATCGGTGTCACTTCCAACCGGATATAGGTCTTTGGGTCAGCTTATGGCCGGTATTGCCTCCATGACACCATCAACTCCATCAAGGGGTCTGATCCTTCCATCATTAGGGATGTCGCCAATGACACCTGTCTCGTCAATGCCTTTTGTCACATCTGTCCCAACTAGACCTACTGTCTGCGTGGTTGCATCGGCACCGGTTGTCACCACACAGTTGTCAGGGGCTTCACCTTCAGTAAAGACTTCAATTGCCATGGCAACCCCCGACGACATGTCTTTTGAGGAGCATCGGCTGGCTACTTAGTAGCAGAGCTCCCAGAATTACCAGTCCCCTCAGGATTCTGGTGAGCCTTATCTTTCTCATTATGACGCGGTCAGTAACCCCATTAATACACTTCCGTTTCATTATGATGAGTATGGAAACCCTATCTATTTGCCTGATTCAAAAGCTTATCAGTTCCTTTCCGGTTTTAGACCTACCTTGCTTGTGAAACCTTCTAACCAACAAGGACAACCCTTTCAGGGACAACCTTGGTTCAGTAAGGGTATGCTTATGACCCACAAGGACAACCCTTTCGGGGACAACATTCGGTCCAGAAAGGGTATGCTTACGACCCACAAGGACAACCCTTTCAGGGACATCCTTTGGTCCAGCAAGGATTATTTTACGGTCCGAAAGGACAGTCTTACAATCCACAAGGCCAACCTTTACAAGGTTAGCCTATGATCCAACTTGGGCAACCTCAAGGACCTTCTGGGCAACCGATATATCAACCAGGGCCTTCATACGGTCATGGGGGGCAGATCTATCCATCTCAATGGCAACCTTTCCTACAACCGCAACAGCCATATCTTCCAATTGGTCCAGATGTTGCGCAGCCAAGGCCATCTTATGGTCCTACTCCAAGTCAACCTAGTCATCAGGTACAACCTGGCCCATCACAGCCAGGGCCATCTTATGGTCCTGCTCCAGGTCAACCTAGTCATCAGGCATGGCCTGGCCCATCGCAGCCATCAGGACAACCTGCTCCGCAGGGGCAACCTGGTGGCCCCCATCAGTCAGGTCAACCTGCTCAGCAGGGACAACCTACACAGACAGTTCACCCTGCTCAGCCACCATTCTACTCTACACCACATTCGGGTCAACCTATGCACCTGATTTATCCAGCTCAGCAGGGCCCTACTTATCAGTAGCCCGTTCAACCCCAAGGCGCCTATTACTCACGAGGTCAATATCGACTGGTTTACAATGCGTCTCAAGGTTCTGCTTATTACCCTCAAACGCCAGGCTATACTTACATTCCACAGCAAAATCTTTATGCTGCTCAATCAGGACCCTCATATACTCAGAATCAGTATCCTGGTCCTCAACCTCTGTATTCTGGTCCTCAGCCGCCGTATCAACCGAACTATCTAACTTATTCTTCTTATGGTCTGAATCCTTCGAGACAGAACCAATGGGGGCAGAGTTACACTCAACCAAGATAGAATGTGGGTACTAGTCCTTATCGAGGACCTGTTGTGCCTTTCAACCCTCAATTACCCTTCCTCGCCACATTGGAATTACCGGATGTGTCTAAATTAACGAATGATCCAATCCTTCATAATATGTATTGGCCTCCGGTTCCAACCAAGGTTCCTGGTGATTGCCCCAAGTTTGAGGGCAAGGCTGAAGAATACCCCCAAGAACATGTCATGACATACCATTTATGGTGTTCTTCGAATTCTTGGTTGGATGACTCCATTCGACTCCATCTTTTCTAGCGAACTCTCACTGGAGCTGCTGCTAAATGGTACATTGAGTTGTCTCGCGGTATCTTTCAAGATTTAAACTCTCTTTCTATGGCATTCCTTACTCATTTCCAGTTACCGGTTCATTATGAAGTCAGGACACATCTCCTAACATCCTTGAAATAGAACTGGGCTACCCATATCTCGGACCACATTCATGAATGGAGACGTCGTCGTTGTCTGATCAAATTCGAAATTCTTGATCAGCTTCTTACCCATTGGTTCACAACCTCTTTTTTCAATCAGATTGCAAAATATATAGCCATGGGGGCATGTGTTACCTAGGAACAGGCCATTGCTCGTGCCCAGTACCTTTATTTAGTGTACTCTCAATCGGGCATTTTGTATGGTATCTTGACTGATGCCCCGCGACCTGGGACTTCTAAAGTGCCGGCCACCCCATCCGTTGATGGTGTTATTGGTTCTGTGTCTCAGACTTCACGTAAGTCTTCCAACACTAGGAAGCAAAAATCAAATTCTTCCAATGATTCTGCTCCTTAGCCTACCCTGAATTCTGGCAAAACCTCGGAGGTCAACGTCGTTTAGGCAAATCTTACAGACAAGACATCCAAGGGGAAAAATAAGGCCAAAGGCAAGGCCAAAGCCGATGCCCCAAAACCAGTGCTGTATAAACCTCGTGCTAATGATGGTTCACATCGCAAGCCGAAGTATCCCTGTCTGATTTGTGATGAGGAACACTACACTAAGGATTGTCCTAGACATTCTGAAGTTAGTAAATTTCTCAAATGCACTAAGGGAACTCTGGTTGTCCTCAAAGAACCTTTTCCATCTCAACAGACACAGATGGTTGAGCAACCTGCGCCATCCGCACCGTTTGGCTCTCAAGTGTTCATGATGAACGGTTTTGCACCTGTTTCCATCGCTACTCGGTCGAAAGATTATACTGGATCATGTCAGGTAGTCGGGAAAGAGATCACTGATGGTCCTAATCCCCCACCCGCCTCTGTTCCTCTTGAGTTTGAAAGGCCCAGTGCTGAACCCGTTGTACGGCCACCTTCTAAAGGTTTTATCCGGAAATCTTCTTATAATCCTAACGCCCGTGTTGCTCAGCATTACAGTATCGTTGAGGATTTAGCACAGGTGCCATCCGTGATGTCCACGTTAGAAGTGCTTTAGAGTTTTCTGTCTCAACGGAAAGCGTTATTATCTACGATTGGCGGGATTGATCCTGCTAATTCTAGCCTTCTCTCTTTCGACTTAGATAATTTCATCCCCCGACTTCTGCACCAAATTGCACTTGTCATACAAGTCGGCATTAACGGTCTCAACATCCATAGATCCATTGTGCACTTGTCATCTGCTTGTTGGAAGGTTATTGGCTCTCCAGCCCTAACTTCGTCACCCAATGCCCTTGAGGCATTCGATGGAAGGGAATCGAAACCCTTGGGTGTTCTTGCTAGCTTGCCGAACACATTACAAGGAAAGACGGTAAATGTCGAAGTAGAAGTAGTTGACGCTAAACTCAATTAAAATCTTCTACTCGGTCGCAGTTGGATTCAGGCTATGTTGTGTGTTTCGTCCACCCTCTTTCGTCTTCTAAAGTTTCCACATGAGAGAAAAATCATTACTGTCGACCAGTTGTTGTTCTTTACCTCGTCTTCTGAGAACAATGTTCCATATGTGGATCATATTCCTTCTCCCCTCGACAATATAGGGCCAGGTATTTTCCAAAACCCCGTCCTCATTGGTATCTTTCCCCTTTCGCCACCAAATACCGTTCAAGTTAATATGATCTCTCGGTTAGATGACCCGTGGATCGTCCCTTTACCTAAACAGGTTGATTCATTTGGGGATTCGATGCCGCTTACTCCAATTTAAATCAATTATTGCGAGCTTGTAGCTGCATCAGATTCTCCCCCTTCTGAAGATGCTCCTTTGAGCATGTCTCTCAACGTTTATTCTTAATCCCCCTAGCTCAGCGATGCCAATTCGCCTGATCCTTTGAAAGAAGTGTTTCCATCTGATGAATTCATCGTGGAAACCATGTCTCTCGAGGAATTACCTTGGAGCGATGGGAATCATCGTTACTCTTTTATGCCTGGCCTTGGGGCAATGTCTAACTGTCTTGAGCGTTTTGCATCTCAAGTTCCTTCTCCGCCACTTCAAACGCCTATCTTGACTCATGAAGTATTCAATGAAGGGAACTTGAGCAACATCACCCAGACGATGCCTATCGAAATTTCTGTGAAATCGAGAATTGTTGAGAACATCCAGGTCGGAGTCACTTGTTCTTCCGATGAAGTCCAAGTGTACACTAGTCTCTTTCGCTAATTATGTGATTTTTTTGCCTAGTCTTACGAAGAGATGCATGGAATCGATCCCAATATTGTGGTGCATGAGATTCCCACCTACCCCGGTGCGAAGCCTGTTCACCAGCGTCTTCGTCCAGTGCATCCTCGGAAAGCTGCCGCCATAAAAGCTGAAGTTGAAAAACTTCTTAAAGTGGGTTTCATTTATCCGATTCCTCTGACACAGTGGGTTTCTAACATTGTTCCCATGGATAAAAAGCAGTGAACAATTCGCATCTATGTTGACTATCGCAATATTAATCGGGCCTACCCTAAAGATAACTATCCCACCCCTTTCATCGATCAGATCCTTGACAATTGTGCGGGGAGTGAGATTTTTTCCCTTATGGACGGATTCTATGGCTATAATCAGATCAATATTCTCTCGTCCGATCAACATAAGACCGCTTTTATCTGTCCTTGGGGAACATTCACGTATAAGAAACTCCCTTTCGGCTTGAAGAATGCTGGGGCTAAGTTCCAGCGCGCGATGTCTTATGCCGTTCACGATATTCATCATATTTTTCAACCATAGCTGGATGACCTTTCGGCTCATTCAACTGTGCGAAAAGACCATCCAGACCATCTCCACCAGATCTTTCTTCGTTGTAGATGCTACAACATTCGGCTCAACCCGCATAAATGCATCTTTTGCATTGATTCTGGTAGACTTTTAGGGTTTATCATCTCCAAAGATGGAATTCGCCTTGATCCGCTTAAGGTTGAGGCTATTTTTAATCTCCCCTCTCCATCCTTGTTAGACCAGCTCCAGAGTCTCCAAGGGAAAGAAAATTTCTTACGACGCTTTATCCCAAACTATTCTGAAGTAGCCAAAGGGTTCACACGACTTTTAAAACAGGATGTCCCTTTTCATTGGGATGAGATTGCTCAGCAATCCTTTGATACCCTTAAGACGTTTCTTGTCAACGCTCCTCTATTACGTCCTCTGGATTATCATCGTGATTTCACCCTCTATCTGGTTGTCGCCTTCAGTACGATCGCCATGGTTTTGGTTCAAGATGATGATGATGATAACGAGCATGTTATCTCCTACTTGTCTCTAAATCTTCTAACCCTGAAACGCATTATGCACATGTTGAGAAGTTAGAGTTGGTTGCAGTCTAGGCCATCCAGCATTTTCGTCATTATATCCTTTTACAGGCGGTAACCATGATTTTTTATTATAACCCCATGACCTATATTCTGTCTCGACAGTTGCTGGGGGGCAAGTACTCGAAGTGAATTTTTATCCTCCAAGAGTTTGATTTGGAATTCACTACCACCAAATCAAAGAAATCACTCGTTTTCGCTGACCTAATTTTTTCGCTCCCTGCCAACTCTGATCCTTATTCCGAGGATCATATTCCAGACGAAACTATTTTCTTGATTAGCACCCTCGATCCATGGTACGGTGATATCATCGTGTATCTCCAGACTTCTACTTTTAGGTCTGAGTTGACGAAAGATGTCCGACGCCGCATTCGGCATCAGTCGCAACCCTGTCGTATTGTCGGAGATACCCTTTATCGTGTTGGAGTCGATTCCATGCTTCGTTGATGTCTGACCCTCAAGGAATCTGAGAAAGATTTAAATGAATACCATAGTGGCGCCTGTGGTGGTCACATGTCTGGTTATGCCACCGCACAGAAGATCCTTCCTGCTAGCTATTTTTGGTCATCCATTTTTAAAGACTGCATTGTCGCAGTACGCAAATGCCATGTGTGCCAGATATATCAACGCAATATGTGTGCACCACCTGTTCCCTTACACCTTGTCATTACCGTTGGTCCTTTTTCCAAATGCGGCATCGATTTTATGACGTGTAACCCTCACTCGTCCGGGGGGCATGCCTATATCATCGTCGCCATCGATTATTTTACAAAATGGGCCAAAGCAATGCCTACACTGGTTGCAGACGGTAAGACAGCAGTGAAATTCATATTCAATCATGTTATTTCTCAGTTTCGTGTCCCTCAATCCATCGTTACTAATCATGGTTCACATTTTTGGGACTATATCATTGCGGAGCTGACGTCTAAGTTAGGTCTGCGTCACGACAGCTCAACGCCCTATTACCCTCAATATAATGGCTAGGTTGAAGCCGTAAACAAAGTTCTTGTTACGATGCTTCAATGAACAATTGGGATCCATAAATCAAATTGGCATCTCATGTTGTTTTTAGCTTTATGGGCTTACCGAACGTTGATTAAGAGTGCAACCGGATTCACCCCGTTTCAGTTGGTGTACGGTCTGGAAGCTACTCTTCCGATTGAGTGTGAAATTCCTTCACTCAAATTAGCTGTGGAATTACTGCCTAATACTACGCCTGAGGAAGAGCGTCTCCTCTATTTAGAGAGATTGGATGAAACTTGTCGCTTAGCTGCTTTGGTCATCGAAGCACAAAAGAAGCGAGTCAAACCTCACTTTGACCAAACAGTTTCCCCTCGTTATTTTATTGAAGGCAACCTCGTTCTCCTGTATGACCAAGCTCATGATAAGCTGGGGGCAGGTAAATTCCAACCCATGTGGCATGGGCCCTACATCGTCAAACTTTTGTTACAGAATGGGGCTTATGAGCTTATTGATTATGAAGGTTATCCCTTAGCACAGCCTAGAAATGGGTTGTATCTGAAAAAATATTATGCTTGAGTCATTCATGCATGATATGTGTACATAGGTGATTTTTTTCATTTTTGTGCATATTTAGGTTTGATGTGCTTTGTAAGATTTTTCTGCTTATTGGGTCTTGCTGGTTCTGCAGATGTCTATTACCCCTTATGTTGGTTTCCTGGATGGTGCTTCCTGCAGTACTAGGAGCTTGTCTTCGACAGCCTGGGTAATTTATAATCCTACTGGTGAGATGATTAACATACAAGGTATTTGTCTAGGACAAACAACAAACAACGTCACTGAATATAGTGTTGTTGTGGAACTATTAACCGAGGCAGTTAACCTCGGCATACGCACATTGCTTGTAAATCTAGATTCACAGCTTGTTGTTCTTCAACTTAACGATCATTATTCGGTTCGAAACCCATGCATTTTGAGATTGTATTTACATATTCGTTTGCTTGAAATACATTTTGATTTCATCAAATATCAACATATACCAAGACAAATGAATACATTAACTGATGCAGTGGCTAACATTGTATTAGATAGACATTTGCACAACTTATAAAACATCATCATATGTTAATAGACTCATGTAGAAAATATATATATATGTAGTGTTGTAGTGTGTGCATCATAAAAACCCAAAAAATATATGTATGTTTCAGTTACATCTCGAGACAACATGTCTCTCAAAAATATGCGGAAGTAAAAAGCCTAGGTGCCTAATCAGCACGGTGCTCATGATAGCATGTCACCGCCCATACCAACCGCCTCAGCAAGTGGTGGATACGACTCGGCACCCCTACAATATGCCTTTGATAGGCCCGAGGAACATCATCCAGGCGAGCATAGTCTGGGATCCAACGGGTGATCCCCCCCAAATTTTGTACTATCTCCTCCTCGCCGCCCTCGCCATGAGGATCGAAATCGTGAGGAGTTCGCCTTGTTATCGGTGACATACCTGCAAGCCTCTCTGGGCCAACATCTGCATAGATATAAGATTAACTGTCAGAACATGCGTATATACCAAAAAATCATAAACTCATGAAAATAAAAAATGAGTCTCACCTAGCTCTTCATCCTAATCCTCTCCCTCCGAGAGTAGGAGGTCTGGATCACCGGTGAAGTTTGTGCCAGAGTAAGGCCAATCCTCCACGAAAATCAGTTGTCGTCAGAGCCAATCAAAAAACTCTGGCCTCTAGGACATCTGTTGGCCACCCCCTGCTCTAGGCATCATTGGTTCTCTGGGTGGTGGTGTCAGGACAATGACCTCCTGACGCTGGAATATTGATAGTCGTTCCAAGAAGAATGATACCGAAATGGATCCATACCCAAACTGCTTTAGTTTGGTCTTCTTGCACTTGGTGAGTTGCCGCTTGATGTTAATAGTCACGGCCTTTGCCCAGTTGTAGAGAGTCAGGTTCAGGAAGTCTACGACAAGAAGCAGTTGTGTCATAGTGGCCTCGTACGATGCTTGTGAACCTGCAACCCGCGTGATAGTGTGCAGCACTACTTTTAGTGCCAAATCCGGGATGGTTTGGATGTCAACCTTCCCGCTCCTTGTTCCTTTGCATGCCCCTCGGCACACTCTGTTGATCACCATCCCCATACTTTCCCCAGAGGGACGGGTACCGGCCAGCATAGGGACTGCACCCCTCTGCGACAATCCTGTGTATAAATTATATAACTGATATGTTATACATCCGAGATTCTCCTGATCACATACTATTTGACTTCATGCACAATACAAAATCTCTTCTACCATTGATCATTAATTGCGGAAATAAAATCAATTTCATGCACACATTAAAACCATAAACATTCACACATATGAACACAGTAACTTATGGGAAATCTTAAAGTTGAAAACCCCCAACTATCTATATATTATATGTCATGGAGATCATGTAAAAATCATCATACAAAGCTCCTCACAAGCTCTCAGTACAATCTCCAATTGCTACACACTAATCAGGTCTGATCTAACAAATCTCATGCTCCAATCTCTGCCACCTGCTAACCTAACTCTACTGCGCAATCACTGCTGAAGAATGGCTCTAAATGAACTCGAATTGGTCCAACCTTGCTCACGCAATCCTCATTGGCATCTCCAACCACCGTGTGTTGCAAATAGCAATAGTATAGTCACAACTGATAGTTAACCTGCTCTTTCACCTATCTCTGCACTGGTCTCCACTAAAACTATCCATGCACTGAAGTTAAATGATGCATTCTTTAGTTGATTTATGAGTTAATAATTAGTGAATTAAGTAATAATTAATTCACACCACTCTCACTAATTGTATCAATTAGTTAAACTGAATACAAATAGCTCAACTATGTTTAGATTAGTTAAACTGAATACAACTCCACTAACTTCCTCAATCAACTCCACCAAACTCTGTCACATGAGTTCTAACTTAAGTCAACATGCAATAGCTCCACTAAACCTTAGGAATAGCGCAATTCCTTCTGTCAGCTGCATGTGCCACATCTGTGCACTTAACTTAAGTGCTCCAAGAGAATAAGATAATGTTTAGAGTCCAAATATTATTAAGAGCTAATAACATTCGACATATCTATTTTTAGACCTGGCAATCTAAAAATAGATTCCGTCTCAATATGTCTAAAAACAGAAGTCCACATATTTTTGCTAACCTCGACCAACCATCCACAAATAGCATCCTGCAACTCATAGAATATGATCAACATGTCTAAAAATAGACATAGTCTAAAAATAGACTTGCGCCAAAAATAGCCTGCGGGCCCACTTAGTGAAGGCGACTCTTTTCACTGAGCTCATTATCTTGTTGCAATCTAAACACTCCCTCTCAACAAGATAGGGATTATTTGCCACCCCGATCCTGCCCCTGTGGTATTCGAATTTTCTCCTGGTGAGTGCCTTCATCAAGATATCAGCATCCTAATCCTCCGTAGGAATGTAAGAAAGTAACATGATCTTTCGTTGCACACAATCTAATATGATGATACCAGATGTCAATGTGTTTAGATCTAACATGAAATACTATATTAACCGAGAGTTTGATGCAACTCTGATTATCACAATATATCACAGTAGGATCTAAGTGTTAACCGAACAACCCGACCAGGATCTTCCTCATCCATATAGCCTCGTATGTAGCCAAACTCGTTGCCATGTACTCGGCCTCCGCTGAACTAAGTGCCACGGATATCTGCTTCCTATTATACCAAGAAACTGTTGTCGACCCGATACTAAAAATCCCTCCAGATGTGCTCTTTCTGTCTATTTGGCTCCCTGCCCAATCTGAATCCATAAAGCCACATAACTTCACCTCATCTGACTGTCTGTACCATAATCCATATCCCGATGTGCCTCTGAGATATCTCAATACATGCTTGTCTGCCTTTCAAAAGAGCTTGGTAGGCTTAACCATAGCTTGTGAAAGCTGGTTAACAGTGTAGCATATGTCAAGTCGTGTATTGACTAGATACATGAGCGACCCCACCAACTATCGGTAAACAGTGGCATCCACTACCTCTACCGATGTAGCATCCTCTTTCCTCCATCCACCAGGAAGAGGAGTGTCGATAGGCTTGTAGCAATGCATGTTGAACTTCTCCAGTATCTCCCGGGCATACTTGCCTTGAGACATAAACAATCCATCACTGCGCTGCCAAATTTCCAATCCCAGGGAATAATGAAGGAGGCCCAAGTCCTTCATCTCAAGCTCATTTGCAATATCAGCCTTGCATGAGAGTATCAACTATTCATCACCGGTCAATATCAAATCATCTACATAAAGTACAATGATCAGCAACTTACCCTCAACCACTATCTGGTACAGGCTGGGATCCGCCTTGCTCTTGGTAAAACCAAGTCCGGTGAAATAACTGTCAATCCGTGTGTACCAAGCACGAGGTGCTTGTTTCAACCCATACAGCGCTTTTTTGAGCCTGCACACATGCGACTCGCTGCTAAAGATCTCGAAAAATTCGGGTTGTTCTATGTACACCTCCTCCTCAATCACTCCATTGAGGAACGCAGTCTTCACATCCATCTGATGAATGTGCCACCCCATCTGCGTTGAGAGAGCAAGAATTGTCCGTATGGAAGAATACCTTGCGACAGGTGCAAAGGTTTCCTCATAGTCGATCCCCTCAATCTGTGAGAAGCCTCGGGCAACAAATCTTGCCTTGTACTTCTCCACACTCCCGTCAGCTGCTTGCTTCACTTTGTAGATCCATCTCGAACCCACCACCGATTTCCCTTCCGCCCTTGGGATAATCTCCCCATGCATCGTTTCCGACAATCGAATCATACTCTTCCACCATCGAATCTACCCATGTAGGGTCCTCCACAACTTCCTCGAAAGAGGATGGTTGTTTCATCACGACACACTTGCTCAATGTAGCCATGTATCCAAAGATACCTGGCCAGTGACCGTTCTCTGTTTCGTACAGGATGTAGGTGCTCCCACAATCTTCCTCTCGCATCGTTAACCGCTCAGCGTGTCGCACCACGCGCTCGCCTCTCGATGGTTGGCGCCCCAGCATGAGTGGTTTCTTCCACTCCATGAACCCTCCTCTTATGGTCGATCCACATCTCCGAGGCTCATCCTTGTGGAACTGTCAGCCTCATCTACATGCAAGTGTGGCCCCCTCTCAAGCGAACACTTCATGGCTTTCTCCTCATGAAATTTGATATCCCGCCGCACAACAGTCTTTCGACTATCTAGCAAATACACACGATAGTTGTGGAGTGTATCAGTGTACCCCACAAATATCCCAACCTCTGTGGTCGGCTCCAGCTTCTTCGTGGCATCCTTCATCACATGAATGTAAACAGGTGAGCCAAAAATCTTCAAATGAGAAAAATCAGGCTTCTTACCAGAAAACGCCTCTTCGGGTGTACTCATGCCAAGTACTTTGTGAGGACAACGGTTTTGCACATAAACCGCAGTATTGCATGCCTCAGCCCACAAGTGTATGGGAAGGCCCTGATCATGCAACATCGCCCGTGCAGCACCCATGATCGTTCTATTCTTTCGCTCCACGACCCCATTCTGTTGTGGGTTATGAAGTGCTATGAGCTCTCTTCGAATTCCTTCTGTGCTGAAAAATTCCTTGAATTTTCCAGAGATGAATTCACCACCATTGTCGCTCCTAAGAGCCTTCACCTGCTTCCCCGAATCTTTCTCCACCAGTGCCTTAAACTCACTGTTACACAGTAATTTGTCACCGTTCCTACCATTCCCCGTCCCGCACAATGGAGGACCCATTTTGTGACCTGTGAACATTGTCATGCCTTGAAAACATCATCAATGCATTCCTCTAAGCATAAGCTTCATTTTCCCTTGAGACATCTCCTTGCAAAAATCATGAAAAACATCCCTTTTTGCATTGGCACGGGCAGACAGTTCAGTACTCGCGCCAATGAAGAAAATCCTGCAAAGAGGTCGCGCCAACTGGCGCTCTGTCATAGAGAAGTAGTCGCGCCACCCAATTTAGGGACTGTTTTTTAAATAAAGATGGCGGAAGTTGAGTTCCAACAAACTCAGAAACCATTGCCTATCTTGAGTTGGGAGGTTTGGCTGTGGGAGTTCTATGGAAGGGAAGTGGTTTTGCCACCTCCCATGGAACCTTCCTTGTTGATAGGGCCAATCCCACAATAATAGGGATCCCAACTCCCTCCTTCCCCATCTATAAAAGCCTGCTCAATTCCATGGCAAGCTAGTCTTGAAGTGCCTAAACTTTGAATCTCCATATTCCCAAGAGCCTTTGTGCTGTAAAGAGCCCTCTTTTTCCCTTAAGGCCGACTCAAGTAAGGAGACCATTGTCGAGAGACTCTGGAGAGGTTTTCCCTTTCCTTGGCGAGCTTTGCGAGACGTGAACGACTGGAGACCCATCCGAAGGAGACCACGACGTCAGAACTTGGTTGTAATCTCTCTTCGTTTGTTATTTAATAGATGATTACGATTATGGTTCCACTCTATTTTCCATCATGTTAATATGAGTAACATCCTTTCTGACTGATGCTTAGTTACGTATGCCGGATTTTATGCTTGTATCTGTTTGTTTCTTCCATGTGCAGGTGTTCATTCGCGGAGATCGTGGAGGGATTGTGATCTGCCGAGGCTGAGGAACGGGGACGCTTCTTCTTCAAATCATAGCATTGGATTCCAGGTAGGCTTCCATCTTAGTCTTTTCATTCGTAACTAGGGACTTGCGTCGTAACATTGTTTGATTGTTGCTAGACCCCTGCTGGGCTAGTAGGGATCGCCTCTGTCCGCAGAGGGGATTTACCTCCTCAACAATTTGGCGACTCCACTGGGGAGACGTCCAGATTTCACTGTCTCGTTTGTGTTGTCTCGCTTTGATTATTTTATGTTTTTCCTTGCTTGATGAACCTTCTGGGTTGGGTTCTTTCACTTTTTTTGCTTCTTGGTTTGCTTAGTTTGCATTGATCTGCTTCTGGAGTAGTTTTTTTTAATTTTGGCTGAGAAACTCGACTGGCGCGGTTTTTAACCCGACAGTCGCGCCAATTGGCGCATGTTGCTTTTGTTTAGCCCGCGCCAATTTCTTTCTGGCGCCGGTTTCATCCTTACAGTCGCGCCACCCCTGTAAGGTTTTTGAGTTTCCTCATTTTTGAGCTCTCTGGGTTTGGTCAGTGTTTCTCTTCTTGATTTCCCGACTGCCTGAGTGTGTTGGAGTCCTGTTTGACTGGGAATTCACCTCTGTCCTTTGGTTGTTTGCTTTTATCTACCGATTTCACGTTTTAAGCCCTAGGGCATCTAGTGGCTTAGTGTATCGAGCCCTCCTTGGGGATTTTGGTGTTTTGATTGTCCTGTCAACTATCTGATTGATTCTCCGCATCCTCTAAGTAGTTGTTCATTGTTTTGTTGCGATTTTTGGGTGATTGTTCATTCCTTCATTCGAAATTCGTTTGGTCTTGCCTTGGACCTAGATCACACGGTCCATTGGAAGCTTTTGAGTCTTTTCTTTGTTTTGAGAGACTTTGGTCGATTTGGGGATCTGATTGCTTATGTTGTTGAGTGAAATTTGTTTGTTTCGCTCTCTTGAATATCGTTTCTCAAGTTGTTCCATTTGTTTTCAAGTTTGTTTAGTGCATATTAGCTATTAAACATTGAAAATCAAAAAAAAAAAAATCTCTTTTGCTTTTGTTGATTAGTGAAAATTGTGATCTTTTCCATCTTGCTAGTGATTAGTGTTTTGAATGAAAAGTTTTCAATTTCATTAGTTGCATTAGAGATCTCATTGTTTGTCTTCCGTTCATTTCGTTTGTGTAAAAGCTCTCAACTCTTCTCTAACTAGTTTTCATCGAACGAAATGTTGGACTGTGGCATATAGCTTTGCATTTAGGAGTCTTTTAAGACGCTACATACAATAGGGCCTAAAAATTGAAACTTAATTGAAGATCAACTGTAAAATTTATTCAATTAACCTAAGGCAGCATTAGAACTTAACGAAACATTTTTAGAAGGTCTAGGCTAGAGACGTGCTCCGGCGTCGTTAAACCTAGCAACTGTCGTTTGCCTGTTGGCTTTAGACAGCGCTATTACGGACTTGTGCTCCCCGTACCGTCGCGTATATAAAGGGAGACCCCTCTAGGTTTTCAATCCTTTATCCACAGGAAGCCGAGTCTGCCGCCCTATACCCGTGATACACCGAACACAGCATTCGGGGAGACTACCTACACGTACGGAAAGTCCTTGGTCGATTTCTGTTTCATTTTTGAAACCAAGGTGTATATTGCAGTTCACGGATATTTGGTACACCCTTTGTGCCTAGTTTTTCCTGAGCAGTCATTTGGTCTTTTCCGACTCCCTAAACTTGAAAAGACCGTCAAGCGCTTGTCCTTTCACGCTTGTATCAACTCTGAAAGAGATAGAGTCATCTTTTTATCGTTTCTCGACTCTTAAAATATGAAACGGTAGAATTTCTTACTTTCCAATGTGGTAAAATTAATCGCCCATGATTACACACCTGTTTAGACATTGCTTGTTGACTGTTTGATCGTGTGTCTTAACTCGTTTTCAGCCCGTGTGTGTGTTTGCTCTTTTTCTCTAGTCTTTTGCCACGGTGGCGGAACCTTCGGTTTCGTCTACTAGTAGTCCTTACACGGACGATTCTTCAGAAGCTTCTCAGCCTTCTGTTGAACCACAGCAGCCTGTTGTTTCCGAGTTTCCTGACGGGGGACCGGTTCTCACCGAGCAACCCTTTGGAGGACCAGTTGAGTTCAATTGGCCCTTTTCGGACCTTGTGTCTGAATTGAGATTAGGAGCTGATTTCCTTTCTCTTACATCGGGTTCACCGTTTGTTGCTGCTGTTTTTCCTCCTAGTCCTCGCCGTCTTTTGCGTGATTTAACGGCAGGATCAACCATGAGTGATTCTGGTGAGGAAATTCCTGGTGAAGACTATCAGTGCATCCCGCGTAGATTGTTTGAGGGAGACGACTCTGAGCTGGCTACCATGTCGTCAGCCAGTCCTTCTTTACCACAGGGATACAGATCTCTGGGCCAGATCATTTCAGCTGCAGCCTCTATGGGAATATCATCTCCTGCTTCGAGGCCAGCTGTCACTACACCCGGGGTGTCCCCTTCGACGCCCGTCACTTCTGTTCCCGTTCGGCCCACTGTTTGTGTGGCCGCCTCTTCTCCTGTTGTCTCGGCATCTGCTACCAGGGCTGGGCCAACTCCTGAAGATGTTTATCTAGCTACTGCTATACCGGAGAATATCTCTCCGGAGGAGTATCGGTTGTCTTTGCAACAGCCGAACGCCGAAGCTGGACCGTTCCCCCAAGATCCTTACAAGATGGAACTCCCGTGTATGCTTTCCCAGGTCAACATGACGAGCACGGGGAGGTTTTACGCCTTCCCGCTCCTGAGGCTTATCTGTATGCTCAAGTTTTACCATACAACCAGGCTTATAACCCGCAGGGACAGCCCTTCCAAGGCCAACCTGCGGGCCAACCTGGCTATCTGTATGATCCACAGGGGCAGCCCATTCAAGGCTACCCTGCGGGCCAGCAAGGGCCATTGTACAATCCGCAAGGACCGTATTATAGCCCTTCTGGTCAACCTGCTCAGCCTCAGCCGGGGTATCAACCAGGACCGACCTATGGTCCTAGGGGGCAAATCCAGCCTTCTTTACCGATGCAACCGCAGTATCCTGTTGTTTCTAACGTTGCATATCAGCCAGGACCATCCTATGGTTCTGCTTCAGGTCAAACTGGTTTCCAGCAAGCACCCGGTCCTGTTCCACCACCAGGCCAACCGGTTCATCCGGTACAACCCAGTGTCCCGCCTCCAGGCCAATCGGCCCATCCGGTGCAACCTGGGGCTCACTTACAACCAGGTCAACCTGCGCAACCAGCGCCGCCTATTTATCCGGGTCAGCCTGGTCATTCGGGTCAGCCCTCTCATTCGGGTCAACCTGTTCATTCAGGGCAACCCTCTCATTCCATTCACTCTGCTTAGCAGCCTGTTCATTCCATGTCGCAGCCAAATCAACAGCTGCGCCCTACGTACCAGGCTCCGCAGGGTTCCACTTTTCAGCAGCCTACTCACCCCCAGGGTGGTTATTATCCTCATGGTCAGTCTCAACCGAACTATAACCACCCCAGAGGCTCTCAGTATTATCCTCCTCCACCCGGTTCTACCTACGCTCAGCAGCCAAATCCAAACGCTGCTTATACGGGGCCGACACCTAATCAGGGCCCGTACCCTGGTTATCAAGCCCTGCACTATGGTTACCAGCATCCAAATCAGTCTGGTTATACAAACTATGCCCCCTACGGTCAGAATCCTGCGGGACAGAACCCGTGGGGGCAGGGATATTCACAACCATCGTGGAGCATGGGTACCGGACCTCATCCTGGGCCTGGCATGGCGGTTAACCCTCCATTGCCGTTCCTGGCTACCTTGGAACTGCCGGACGTTTCAAAGTTGACCAATGATCCGATTTTACATAATCCATATTGGCCTCCGGTTCCCACCAAGATACCAGGTGATTGTCCCAAGTTTGAGGGAAAAGCTGGCGAAGACCCCCAGGCGCATGTGATGACGTATCACCTCTGGTGTTCGTCTAACTCTTGGGTCGACGATTCGATCCGTTTGCGTCTTTTCCAGCGTACTTTAACAGGAGCTGCTGCTAAGTGGTACATAGAGTTATCCCGTGGTATGTTTCAGGATTTCAACTCGTTATCCATGGCTTTCCTCACGCATTTCCAGTTACCGGTCCGGTATGAGGCCGGGACGCACCTCCTGACTTCTCTGAAGCAGGACAAGGCCACTCACATCTCAGATCACATTCATGAGTGGCGGCACCGTCGTCAACTGATCAAGTTTCACATACCTGATCAGATTTTGACTCACTGTTTCACCACCTCCTTTGTGAATAAAATCGCTCAGGATATCGCGATGGGAGCGTGTGTGACGGAGGAACAAGCTATCGCGCGTGCCCAGTACCTGGATCTTGTCTATTCGCAGTTTGGCACGCTTTATGACATCTTGACTGATGCTCCACGGCCCGGAACCTCTAAGGCTCCGCCTACCCCAGCGGTGGATGGTGTCATTGGTTCCGTCTCTCAAAATTCGAAGAAGTCTTCGAATGGGAAGCAGAAGGCTAATTCTTCCAACAATACCTCTGCTAATCCCGCCTCATCCGATTCTGGTAAAACCGCGGAGGTGAATGCCGTCCAGGCCAATCCTGCAGACAAATCCTCCAAGGGAAAGAAGAAGGGCAAAGGAAAATCAAAATCTGATGCCCCAAAACCGGAATCTAAATCTCGGACTGAGGATGGCTCCCAACGTAAGCCGAAATTCCCTTGCCTCATTTGTGAAGGTGACCATTATACTAAAGATTTTCCACGACGGTCCGAAGTTAGTCAACTTCTTAAAGGCTCAAAAGGGACTCCGGCTGTTTTAAAAGAGCCATTCCCATCTCAGCAGACCCAGATGGTCGAACAGGCGTCACCATCTGCACCGTTTGGGTCTCAAGTTTTCATGATGAAGACTAATGCACCTATCACTATCGCTACGCGGTCGAAGGATTACAATGAACCGCGGCAGGCACCCGGGAAGGCAGTTGCGGATGGGCCGCCTCCCCCACCTGCCTCCGGTCCATTGGAAATCGAGAAGCCGACTCTCGAACCCGTTGTGAAACCACCTCCCAAGGGTGTTCTTCGAAGATCCTCTTATAATCCAAATGCTCGTGCCGCTCAACATTACAGTATTGTTGAGGATCTGGCACAGGCGCCATGTGCTATGTCTGCACTTGAGGTTCTTCAAAGTTTTCCTTCACAACGGAAGGCTTTACTGTCTGCAATCGGTGGTATCGATCCCGCCGACTCGAGCCTTCTCACCTTCGATCTGGAGAATTTTACTCCCCGGCTTCCACATCAAATCGCTTTGGTCATTCGAGTCGGGATTAACGGTCTGAACATTCATAGGGCCATCATAGATGAGGGTGCATCTACCTGCGTTATGTCCTCCGCTTGCTGGAAGGCCATCGGCTCTCCAGCCTTGTCGTCATCTCCCAATGCCCTTGAGGCATTTGATGGTCGGGAATCTAAACCCCTGGGCGTTCTCGAGAGTCTTGCGATCACATTACAGGGAAAAAATGTCAACGTAGAAGTAGAGGTGGTTGACGCTAAACTCAACTGCAATATACTTCTTGGCCGCAGCTGGACCCATGCCATGCTCTGCGTGTCGTCTACCGTCTTTCGATTCATTAAATTCCCTCATGAGGGCAAGATTGTCACGGTGGATCAGTTGTCATTTTTCACCTCTATCTTTGAGAACAACGTGCCATACGTGGATCAAATTCCGAATCCCCCAGACAGTGTAGGACCTGGTCTTTTCAAAGACCCAGTCATCATGGGTATATTCCCCGCACCGCCACCGAATATCGCTCAAGTCAACATGTTGTCCAGGTCTGATGACCCCTGGCTTATTCCTACACCTGAGCAGGTATATGAGTTTGGAGAATCCATGCCTTTAACGCCAGTAGAGATCAACTACTGTGAGATTGTTGCCGCATCGGATCCTCCACCTCCTCAGCATGCTCCAATGAGCATGGCTCTCGACGTCTACTCCCAATCCCCCTGGCTTGGTCAGGCTGATTCACCTGATCCTCTCAGAGAGACTTTTTCTTCAGATGAGGCCATCATTGAAACTATGTCTCTTGAGGAGCTGCCCTGGGGCGATGGACATCATCGCTCCTCGTTTATGCCTAGCTTGGGGGCAATGACTGATTGTCTGGAGCGTTATGCTACTCAGGTTCCTTCCCCTCCTCTTCAAACACCGATCTTAATGCACGAGGTATTTTCAGAGGGTAATCTGAGTAACATTACTCAAACGATTCCAATCAACATCTCCGTTAAACCGGGGATTGTTGAGAATATTCATGTGGGTGTGACTTGTTCTCCCGAGGAGATTCAAGTCTATACTGAGCTTTTCAAAGAATTCAGAGATGTTTTCGCATGGTCTTACGATGAAATGCCGGGAATTGATCCTAGTATTGTCGTACACGAGATTCCAACCTATCCAGGTGCGAAACCCGTACGCCAACGCTTACGTCCCATGCATCCTCGGAAAGCCGCCGCTATCAAGGCAGAAGTTGAAAAACTTCTGAACGCGGGTTTTATTTATCCCATCCCCCTTACAGAATGGGTGTCCAACATTGTCCCTGTCGATAAAAAGCAGGGTACAATTCGAGTTTGTGTGGATTATCGTGACATCAATCGCGCCTGTCCAAAAGACAATTATCCCACTCCGTTTATCGATCAGATCATCGACGAATGTGCCGGGAGTGAGATCTATTCCTTAATGGACGGTTTCTCAGGTTATAACCAAATTAATATTGCACTTGAGGATCAACATAAGACTACATTCATCTGTCCGTGGGGCACTTTCGCGTACAAAAAACTCCTGTTCGGCTTAAAGAACGCCGGCGCCACGTTTCAGTGTGCGATGTCCTACACTTTTCATGATATTCGCCACATCGTTCAGCCTTATCTGGACGATTTGCCAGCCCATTCGGGTAAGCGAGAGGACCATCCGGAGCATCTCCGCCAGATCTTTCTTCGTTGCAGACGCTACAACATCAGGCTCAATCCTCATAAGTGCGTCTTCTGCGTTGATTCTGGCCGTCTTTTAGGCTTTATAGTCTCAAAAGACGGAATTCGCCTTGACCCTCTAAAGGTCGAGGCCATCGTAAATCTCCCATCACCCTCCTCCCTGTATCAGTTACAGAGTCTGCAAGGGAAAGCAAATTTTCTTAGGCGCTTTATCCCGAATTATGCCGAGGTGGCCAAAGGATTCACCCATTTGTTAAAGCAGAACGTCCCTTTTCACTGGGACGAAATTGCTCAGGCATCCTTTGAGAAGCTGAAGACATTGCTAGTCAATGCTCCGTTGCTTCGTCCTCCGGACTACCACCGCGACTTCACTTTGTATCTAGCCGCCGCATTAAGCACCATTGACATGGTCTTGGTGCAGGATGATGACGACGGTGATGAACATGTTGTTTATTACCTGTCTCGGAACCTTCTCGACCCGGAAACGCGTTATGCACATGTCGAGAAATTGGCCTTAGCAGCAGTACACGCCGTACAACGCTTTCGCCATTACATCCTTTTGCGCACGATAACAGTGGTTTCAGACTGCAACCCGATGACATATATTCTTTCCAGACAATTACTAGGGGGCAAGTACTCCAAATGGATTGTGATCCTGCAGGAGTTTGACTTGGAGTTCACCACTGCCAAGTCAACTAAATCACTGGTCTTCGCGGATTTGATATGTTCTCTCCCTACAGACTCTATTCCCTCACACTCTGAAGACCATATACCGGACGAAACGCTTTTTCTTATCAGTACTCGTGATCCTTGGTACGGTGACATAATAGTGTATCTTCAGACCGCGACATTTCGGTCTGAGTTGGATAAAGCTGCCCGCCGTCAGATTCGGCATCAGTCCCAACCCTACCGTATAGTAGGAGATACCTTATATCGCATTGGAGTAGATTCGGTGCTCCGACGATGCCTCACCTTGGAAGAGGCTGAGAAAGTCTTAAATGACTACCACAGTGGCGCCTGTGGTGGACAGATGTCCGGGTATGCTACTGCCCAGAAGATTCTACGAGCAGGTTATTTCTGGCCTTCCATATTCAAGGACTATATCACTGCAGTCCGTAAATGTCATCCATGCCAGATTTTTCAGCGCAAGATGCGCGCGCCGCCGTTGCCATTGCATCCCGTTATTACCGTCGGCCCTTTTGCGAAATGGGGTGTGGATTTTATGACGTGTAACCCTCACTCGGCCGGGGGGCATGCGTATATCATTGTCGCCGTCGACTACTTCACTAAGTGGGCCGAGGCGATGCCTACACTAGCTGCTGACGGAAGAACGGCTGCTTCATTTATTTTCAACCACGTTATTGCACGATTCGGGGTTCCTCAAGCCATCGTCACTGATCATGGTACTCATTTCCATGATTACATGATGACGGAGCTGACTTCAGCGTTGGGCTTGCGTCACGACAGCTCAACACCATACTACCCTCAAGCGAATGGTCAAGTTGAAGCGGTGAACAAGGTTTTGGTCACCATGCTTCAGCGAACGGTTGGGATTCATAAATCCAGTTGGCATCTCCAACTGTTCTCAGCTCTCTGGGCATACCGAACATCTGCTAAGAGTGCAACCGGGTTCACACCATTCCAATTGGTGTACGGTCTGGAAGCTACTCTGCCGGTTGAATGTGAAATTCCTTCGCTTAAATTAGCCGTAGAGCTCTTACCGGATACCTCCCCTGAGGAAGAACTTCTTTTGTATCTCAAACGATTGGATGAAACCCGTCGATTAGCTGCTTTGATCATCGAAGCACAAAAAAAGAGGGTCAAAACTCATTTTGATCAAACTGTTTCTCCTCGTTCTTTCATTGAAGGAGACCTCGTTCTCTTGTACGATCAGGCACATGATAAGCTTGGAGCCGGTAAACTCCAGCCTATGTGGCACGGTCCCTATATAGTAAAACGCGTTTTGAAAAATGGGGCCTACGAGCTTATAGATTACGAAGGAGTTCCGCTGGCGCAGCCCAGAAATGGGCTGTACCTTAAAAAGTACTATGCGTGAAGTGATTTCTTGGTGTAGTGTGTGTACATAGGTGTGTGATTGTCATTTGTGTGCATAGTGTGGTGTGCTTTGTAAACATCTTTCTGCTGATCGGGTCTTCCTGGTTGTGCAGATGTCTATTCATCCATTTGTTGGTTTCGCGGATGGTGCCTCCCGCGATACCAGGAATCTGTCTTCCGCAGCCTGGGTAATCTACGATCCTGCTGGTGAGTTGATTGACCTGCAAGGTGTGTGTCTAGGACGTACCACGAACAACATCGCGGAATATAGTGCCGTGTTGGAATTATTAACCGAGGCAGTAAACCTTGGTATCCGTGAATTGCTCGTGTATCTAGATTCACAACTTGTAGTGTTACAGCTGAACGGACACTATTCGGTAAGGAACCCGTCCATCTTACGTATGTATTTGCGTATTCGATTACTGGAAAGGAATTTTGACTACATTATATATCATCATATACCCAGGCATTTGAATACATTAACAGATGCAATAGCAAATTTGGTATTAGACAGACATTTGCGCAATTTATAAATCATCATCACATGGAAAGAAAGACTCATCCAGAAATAGATATGTATATATATAGATATCGAAATGTTTACATAGAGTGTGTCACATAAAACTCAAAAAATATACATGATCGTCTTAGTACATCCGGAGACGCTATGTCTCTCAAAAAATAGGTGTGGTATAAATCCTAAGGACTAATCCGCATGGTGCTCATGATAGCACGTGACTGCATGCACTAAGCGCCTCAGGATTCGGTGGATCCGACTCGGAACTCCCACCGTGTGGTGCTGGTATGCCATCGGTACGTCTGCTAGCCGGGCATAGTCTGGGATCCCGTGGGCAATCCCCTCGAGGTTCTGGATCAGCTCCTCTCCTCCGGTGCCTTCTCCCTGAATCTCAGGGGCGAGTTGTGTCCTCCGGGAGATTGGAGACATCCCAGCTGGTCTCTCAGGTCCCACATCTGCATGCATATATGATTGTGTTAGGACGAATGTGTATTAACAAAAAAAACATATAAATATAAAATCAAAAACATGAGGTCTTACCCAACTCCTCGTCCCAGTCGTCTCCTTCTGGCAGTGGGAGATCTGGGTCCCCGGTAAAGTCAGTTCCTGCATAGGGCCAGTCTTCCATGACAATCAGCTGGCGCCGTAACCACCTAAAGAACTCTGGCCTCCAGGACATCTGTTGGCCACCTCCAGATCTGGGCATCAATGTTGCGCAGCGAGCCATTCTTGGCTCTCATGGTATCGGATCCGCCACTGCAGCCCCTTGGCCCTGGAAGATTGGTAAACGTTCCAGAATAAATGATACCAAGATGGAACCATAATCGAACTGTTTCAGTTTCCCCTGTTTGCACTTTGTGAGCTGCCTTTTCATGTTGATTGTTACTGCTTCTGCCCAGTTAAACAGTAAGGGACCCATACATTCTGAGGCCAGCAGGAGTTAGGTCTTCGTGGCCTCGTGCGGAGCCTGCGACCCAGCAGCCCGCGTGATGGTATGGAGAACTACTCTCAACGCCAGATCAGGGATAGTATGGATATCCACTTTCTTGCTTCCTAATCCTGTTTGTGCCCCTCGGCACACCCGTGCCATTACTTCTTCCATCTTTTCCCCAGATGGTCTGCTTCTAGTCAATACAGGGATTGGACCCCTGCGGGACAATCCAGTGATAAAATAAACATCGGTGACCTCCAGTTCTAACACCTGGTCTCGTAACCTGAACACATACTCATGTTCGTCCCAGATACTGATTAAATACTGGAGGAGCTCGGGCTGAGCTCGTAAACATGGTGTGAGGAAGAACTTTTTCAATCCACAGTTTCTAAGTGCATTCATGCAAGCTTGACTTTGCATGTCCTGTTCATCCTCTTCTCCGTGCTCTCGTTCTTTCCATTCGATTGCCATTTTGAGTGATTACCTGCATTCATATGGTCAAAAACCCTTAGTTAGATCTTTGATGAGCTTCAAATTCCATGCAATTTGGTCTAAATGTCGAAATTTTGGGCGGATTTTTAGGTTCGGCCGCTGGCGCGGCTGTTTTGTGAATAGTCGCGCCACGTGGCGCGAGCCCTTTATATAAAAGAGCTCATTGGCGCGGGTCCGTGCCCAATACCCGCGCCAATGGGCGCAGCCCTAAAATTTTAAAAGTGGCCACATAGAACTGGTTTTTAAGGGAAAATTATTAAAAAATGAATGAAAATGAAGAGCAAAAGAGCGCCTCTTACCTGTGACAGACGAGAAGCTGAATGGTCAACTGGATTTGTCGCAATCACCGTCAGAAGTTTCTACTCCAAATGGACCACTGTTGCTTTTCACCAAGGTAAATAGTAAAAGTAATTTTATTTTTACCAATTTGACATATTGATAACTTTTTCGACGTTAAATGAGTTTTAAAAGTTATTTTTATCAAATATTTGCATATGTTATGTCGAAAATGGATTTTACGCTTGCTTGGTATGTGCAGCAGCAGGTTTTTGCGACTTAAACGATGGAAACGAGTTGTATTTTATACTTTTTCGGACTCGGTAAATACACGAAAAAGTCACTCTGGAGTCATCTTTCAGCTCTTTTATGACTCTCTAAATATGAAAAGATCGCCGAGGCCCTTGTCGTTTCGATCTCGTTAAAATGGACACGAATCGACATTCACCCAGTATAAGTTTAACCCTTTTTCGGGCTGGGCTGGATCGATTACGAAAAGGAATACCCTAGCCTATCGCGACTAGGAGGTTTTCCCGGATATTGTTTTCTACCTTTTCGGATCTGGGAAACTATTTACGAAAAGGGACCTGTGGAGTTTTCTTTTCCGATGTCTTTTCAAACTCTCTAAACATGAAAAGACGCCGAGTTCTTCCTTTGTCAGACTCGTTAAACCCTGATGACATTGGATTTCGTCGAAATGACGTTCTCCGAGTTTCTCCTTCCTAGGACTCGTTAAATGCACTGGGATGGATTCGCCCGAAGGGCGGACTTATATCACAAGCATATGCTATCCCCTTCAAGCTTGTTATCAAAAATAATTGGGGTACTCGCCAGAAATGGTGGGGGAAAAATGGAACCATTGTCGTTGTCGTCGGCAGTATGTCGCTCTTGAACATGGCACTTGTCTGCATTCGTGTCGGGTTGAGGACATCTCATCTCGTTGTTTCACTTTGCTTCCATGGGTTTGGGTAATCTCTTTTGACCTCTCATCTGTTCACTGCCTCGTCGCCATGACCTTTGATCTGTTGATGTCAAATACTGCCAAGTCCATTGTCGTGCCGTTTACATGTTCAAGAGAAGTTGACCTCTGCAAATATCAACCTTCCTCTGTTTCTCGTATGATCCTGATTCACAACAAAACATTATGTTCCTCTGTCTCGTGTCGATGATGTGGGAATCATTATGGCCCACCTTCGATCAAGGTCACTTCCTGTCGACTTCAACTCATTATCCGGGAAGTTGGTCTAGAGACTCCTTATGGTACCTTGGAGCCTGCATGCCTCAATGGCAGGTTCGTCGCATTCGACGTGAGGTTTACATCATTGACCTCCGATCGAGTGATTCTGCGGGTGTTCGACGTCAACTCATTTATTCGCACGCCATAGATTGTACCTGTAGTACCTTGAGGACCATTGCCATTATTGGTGGTCTCTCTCGCGTCTGTTAACAGCTTTCATCATTGGCTGGTAATTAGATGATGTTCCTGCATGTTCGACTTCGGCTCACATATTCACATGCTTGAACTTGTACTTTGTTTGGGTCGAGATGGAGCGCAAGACCCTGGATTGTGTCTGTTGTAATCCAGGCTGCGATTGTGGATTATTATCATTATGTACATGACTCATTGATTGGATGGCTGCGACCATACCTGAGTCTATTTGTTTGATCCTAGTTGGATGGCTGCGCCCATACCCTGGATCCGGATTATAGCATACTCTGTTTTGGATGGCTGCGTCCATACCACATATACATCATGTGCTTGAGATATCAGTTGTATCTTTCTGCTCAGGTTTTCCGACGGCAGGCCTTCAGTTGAACATGTTCTCGTAAAGCATTTCACCCCTCTCTCTCTCGGGCCTCATACTTTAGGGGGCATCTGTTACACAGTAATTTGTCACCGTCCCTACCATTCCCCGTCCCGCACAATGGAGGACCCATTTTGTGACCTATGAACATTGTCATGCCTTGAAAACATTATCAATGCATTCCTCTAAGCATGAGCTTCATTTTCCCTTGATACATCTCCTTGCAAAAATCATGAAAAACATCCCTTTTTGCATTGGCGCGGGCAGGCAGTTCAGTGCTCGCGCCAATGAGGAAAATCCTGCAAGAGGTCGTGCCAACTGGCGCTCTGTCATAGAGCAGTAGTCGCGCCACCCAATTTAGGGACTATTTTTTAAATAAAGATGGCGGAAGTTGAGTTCCAACAAACTCAGAAACCATTGCCTATCTTGAGTTGGGAGGTTTGGCTGCGGTAGTTCTATGGAAGGGAAGTGGTTTTGCCACCTCCCATGGAACCTTCCTTGTTGATAGGGCCAATCCCATAATAATAGGGATCCAAACTCCCTCCTTCCCCATCTATAAAAGCCTGCTCAATCCCATGGCAAGCTAGTCTTGAAGTGCCTAAGCTTTGAATCTCCATATTCCCAAGAGCCTTTGTGCTATAAAGAGCCCTCTTTTCCCTTAAGGCTGACTCAAGTAAGGAGACCATCGTCGAGAGACTCCGGAGAGGTTTTCCCTTTCCTTGGCGAGCTTTGCGAGACGTGGACGACTGGAGACCCATCCGAAGGAGACCACGACGTCAGAACTTGGTTGTAATCTCTCTTCGTTTGTTATTTAATAGATGATTATGATTATGGTTCCACTCTGTTTTCCATCATGTTAATATGAGTAACATCCTTTCTGACTGATGTTTAGTTACATATGCCGGATTTTATGCTTGTATCTGTTTGTTTCTTCCATGTGCAGGTGTTCATCCGCGGAGATCGTGGAGGGATTGTGATCTGCCGAGGTTGAGGAACGGGGACGCTTCTTCTTCAGATCATAGCATTGGAATCCAGGTAGGCTTCTATCTCTAGTATTTTCATTCGTAACTAGGAACTTGCGTCGTAACATTGTTTGATTGTTGCTAGACCCCTGCTGGGCTAGTAGGGATCGCCTCTGTCCGCAGAGGGGATTTACCTCCTCAACAATGTGCAATCATCTTAGAACAAACATATATTATATTATGATCTAATTTTGAATAATAAATTGTATTTTTGGGTTGATAGGGCTCTACAACCCAATATAGGGTATATGTATAGGTGTAATGTTAGAAGGTTTTCCGATATTTTTAAATGTTAGCATATATATATGTGTGTGTGTGTGCAAAAACCATGCAAAAAAGCTAATAAATTAAATAAATATAAATTACAAAACCATGGGCCACATTTTTTAAAAATATGTTTAACAAAATAAAATCTATGACTAAAATTGAATGGTTTAATAGGTTATAGACGCAAGTTATATGGCCTAGTCTAAATTATAGACGAAATAATATTTTTCTTCTCAATCAAGTGGTACAATTTCAAGGAAATTTGTGAATTTTTATTGTTTAAAACATATTTTTGAATGCATAAATGAATTCAACACGCTGTAAAACCCATGGGACACTTAAATTGTATAGATTAAACAACTTAAACTCAAAATTTTAAAAATATCTTCAAGATTTTAGTTAAAATTAATGAGAGAACATGAGCTAAAAATGACTATTTTGTCTACCCATATATCCTTTTATGCATTCAAAAAAGCATTTTAAAGAACAAAAAATCACAGTCTTCCTTGACCTTGTCACTAAATTCTAGTGAAAAAAGTTATTTCATCTATAAGTTAGACTAGGCCTTTTTAAAATCAATTAAGATTAATTAAAAAAAAACAAATATTAATACAGGGTAGTTAAATTTAACCATCAAAATTTAACATAGTAATAAATTTATTATATATGTGTGTTCCATTAAAACACTTAATAAAAAATATAACTATTTATATTAATGATTTAATAAATGCAAACATATGTATGTGAGAGACTAATTAAACACTTAAATAATAATTAACCATCAAAATTTTACATAGTAATAAATTTATTATATATGTGCGTTCCATTAAAACAATTAATATAAAATATAACTATATATATTAATGATTTAATAAATGAAAACATATGTATATGAGAGACTAATTAAACACTTTAACAATAATTATTGTAAAATATGATGATGATGATGATGGTTAATGTCCAATGAGACCAAACTTTGATCTATCGGACCTAAAGAAACAAATTATTTAGTTTGTTTTAAAATTGTACTTCTATGCTCAAAGAGATTGGAGAGAAGCGTCCCGATCTCACTATAATTTTAACATGTTAAAAGGCTAGGAAGGTCGGTATGGCAACGAAGATTATGAAACTGAGATCTAATGTGGGTGTACGTAGGACACTCTAAGAGGAAGTGATTTTCATCCTCAATGTTCATTTTCTCACAGAGATGGCATATCCTTTCCACCCATGGTGTTTTGGAAATTTCCCAATGACCTGTTTCACTATGGAGCTCATGAGAGTTCGTTCTTATCTTGGCTATATTAATTTTTTTATTTGAGCTAGTTAAAACAAAGAGATACTTTTGATCTTCTAGAGTAGGGTTGATGAAATCCTTATAATATCTTAATTTTCTTTTAGCCTATAAATATTTCTCACACCACATTTTCTCTTTAAACTTAGAAGTAACAATATTTTTAATGTTATTAATATTTTGCAATGCAACATTTTCGTCAATCTACCAATGGATTAACTAGGCCCTGGTATCTTTATACCAACATCATTTGAGCCTTAGTTTGTTTTGGCTGGAATTTAAAGCTAGATTAGGAACTTATGGTCTCCCATGTTATTGATTTTGTGCTTATACAATAGGAGCCTAGCCATATTTAGGCTCTCGATAGGGGAAAGACCCACTTCTATAAGGAGAATAGGATAGGGTGTATTGCTTTTAATTTTGAGTTCATACGTTATAAAACACTTCTGGATTTTCTCAATCTTTCTCCAAGATTCTATAGAGATGCTACAACCCCAAACCTCACATCCATACAAGATAACATGAGTGACTAAAGTTTCAAAGAGGAGCTTATTTTTATCCCACATCACAAGGTTTGCTGCTTTACAATTATTTTCAAGACCAAAATAAGCTTTCCACCCTCCATTAATCCTTTTCTCAATGCTATAGTTCCAGTTGAGCTTGTGATGGATATCAGTTCCTAGGTACTTGTAAGAAGACACTTCCTCCAAGTTGCTATTGTCATACACAAAATTAGCGTAAGTGTCCTCCTTGGATTTGATAATCATAACTTTTGTTTTGTCAGTGTTAACAATCATACCCATGGTAGAGAATAAAT
Source organism: Pinus albicaulis (assembly GCA_034641835.2). NCBI lineage: Eukaryota > Viridiplantae > Streptophyta > Pinopsida > Pinales > Pinaceae > Pinus > Pinus albicaulis. The sequence continues at coordinate 150,147,458 of CM076579.1, read as the reverse complement.
CCTTAAGAAGTCTTAGTTGCTTATCAAGATCAAATGGGCACCTTGCTAGAAGAACAATATCATCAGCATAGAGAAGAAGGATGATGCCTATTCCAGCTAAGATCGTGCCAACACAACCTGCTTCCTCTAAACAACCTTCTAGCTTGTTGATGCAAATGCCAAATATGGTAGGGCAGAGGGGGAAACCTTTTTTAACTTCGATATTACACTTAATATCTTTCGACCACCCCTCATTTCTCTTAAGATTGGTGTAGATGTGATACACTGAACACAACATTCAGGGAGATTGAATTCCATATGTTAAGTCCTTGGTCATTTGTCTTTCATTTGATCACCAAATGGTATATTGCAGTTCACGAATACCTGGTAATCCTTTATGCCTAGTTCAACCCTTTTGATTTATTTTGTTTTTAAGTTCAAAATTAATTGCCCATGATCACATGACTTACTCGTTAAGATATTTTTGGGCCACATCATGAGTAACTCCTTATGAATATATATTTTTTAAAGCCTTGAATTAATTATCTCTTTCCCTCTTTTTATTTTTGAGATAAAACCATCGTGGCTGAACCATCAAGTTCAACTTCCCCTTCATCATCCTCTTCCAAAGGGACATCGTCACATGTCCCTTCTGACTCTTCGCCATCGACTGGAACTCAAACTGATGGTTTTTCCATCCTCCCGAGTGTTCAACCTCTTGTTAGTCGATCTCCTCCTAATGAGCTTGTAAGCTATATTGTATTTCCTCAGAATCCATTATTTGATTTCGTATAGATCTCCCCTGAACGGCCGTACAGTCTGTTTGGTACACCTAGTGTACCATTTGTACATTCGCCCCGTACATCTTGAACTATCGCTCGTTAGTTATTTCCACCAGTGGATTCTGAAGGAGAGGTTTCATATCCCCTTGAGGTTTCAAGCACCATTACTGGTGTGGATGAGTCTTTACATGAGGGACATAAATTCCCTCCTGAGGGCTTTCCCCATGGGGGGAAACCTCTCAACTTTCCACCTAGCTATACATTCCTCAACATTACACCTCATTGGGAGACCTAGTTTCAGGTATTTTGAGCGCCACACCTTTGTATTACAATACTATCTGGCAGAATACTGCGGTATCTACCCGTGGTCCGCTTGTATCCAACATGTATGTTTCCGTCCCTGCTCAAGCAACAATTACATATGTTCCCATGTAGCCAACTGTTTGCGTCAGTGTTTCACCACCTCCCATCAGTGTTCCCACATTGATTCCAATTTCTGGTGGAGGCCATCCCTGTCGAATGTCTCTCAATCCTCCGCTAGACCATCTGTGAGTGGATTGCAAACTCACATCTCGGGCTCTTCTAAAATTGTTGGTAATATCCCTATGCCTTTAGGAACATCTGGAGGTTTAATATATGATCAATATCAACAATTTTTGCAAAACCAGATACTCAACCAACAATCCTATGTCCCGTTTGGTTCCCAACAATTGCAGACCCCATTGGTGAATCCACAAGGATTTCAAGGGTAGTCTGATATTTAGTCAGGGGATTATGCATATCAGCAGGGGCCTACCTTTGGTCAACAATGACCTTATGGGCCACAAGGTCAACCTTATGTGCAACATGCAATGCTTATGTACAATCTAACCAGCCTTTTTCCCATCAAGGTCAATTTTCCTATTCTCAATGGGGACAACCATCTATTCAACAAGGCCAATATTACTTTCAACAAGGTAAGCCTTTTGTCCAGCAAGGACAACCCTTGTCTCAACAAAGTCAAATCTTTGTTCAACCAGGTCAACCTAGTTCTCAGGGGAAACCTGGCCAACCTTAGCAACCACAAGGTATCATGACGTCCAATCCTCAGGGTACTGTCCAGCAGCCTAAAGGTCAACCTTTGGGCTCACAAGGTCAACCGTCAGGTTCCCAAGGTTACCTTTTGGGTTCACAAGGTCAGCCTCAGGGCACTGCATTCCAAAAATTTTAGCAGTAGCAAAATTTGTATACTGCGAATTATGCTCAAGCTGGACCTCAATGGTCTGTTGCAGGTCAGAATCCGTTTTTTGGTCAACAACCAGGATATGGTCCAAATCCACAAGGTTTCAATCCTTATGGAAAAAATTCTTATGGGAAAAATACTTATGGGAAAAATCATCATGGGAAAAACAATTATGGACATAATTTATCCCAACCTAGTTGGAACCAAAAAGGGGTCTGCATCAAAGACCGAACATCATGCCTTTCAATCTGAAATTGCCTTTTCTTCTGATGTTGGAGCTTCCTAGTGTGTCGAGATTAACCAATGATCCAATTCTCCATAATACATATTAGCTTCCAGTTCCTACCAAGATTCCAAGCGATTACCCCAAGTTTGAAGGCAAGTTTGGAGAATACCCCCAGGCACATGTTATGACGTACCAACTTTGGTGTTATTCCAATTCCTGGGTTCACGATTCCGTCCGTCTGCGTCTTTTTCAAAGGACGTTGACTGGTGCCGCTGTGAAGTGGTACATTGAGCTTCCTCGCGAAACTTTTTAGGACTTCAATTCTTTAGCTGTGAATTTTATTACACACTTTCAATTATCTGTTCATTATGAAATAGGGACTCACCTCCTTAAGTCCTTGAAACAAGATACTACTACGCATATCTCCGATCATATCCATGAATGGAGACGACACCCTCGTTTGATCAAGTTTTAAATTCCTGATTAACTTTTGACCGAATGGTTCACCAAATCATTCGTCAATCAGATTGCTAAGGACATTGCTATGGGGGAAGCTGTCATAGAAGAGCAAGCCATCGCTCATGCTCAGTATCTCGATTTGGTTTATTCCCAATCTGGCATGTTATATGATCTCTTACCTGATGCTCTACGCCCAGACTCCAAGTCTGAAGCTTCAAAAGCTTTGATGACACCACCTGTTGACAACGTCATTGGTTCTATTTCCCAGACTTCTTGGAAGCCTTCCTCTGCTTCTAAGAAGAAATATTCTTCCTCTTCTGATTCTGTCTCACGGAATATTTTAAATCCTGGAAAAACTGGGGAGGCTAATGCTATTCAATTTAGTGCGGCTGAAAAATCCTCTAAAGGTAAAAATAAGGGAAAAGGAAAATCCAAATCTGATGCCCCGAAATAGGATTCCCCTAAACCTCGTACTAATGATGGAACTAAGCGCAAGCCTAAGTATCCTTGCCTAATTTGTGATGACGAACACTACACTAAGGAATGTCCACAACGGGCTGAAGTGATTCGTTTACTGAAAGGTACTCAAGGAACTTTGGCTCTGCTCAAAGCACCATTTCAATCTCAAAAAACTCAAATGGTAGAACAACCCAAATCTTCCCCCTCTTTTGGTTCCCAAGTGTTCATGATGAATGGTGTTGCGCCTGTCTCCATAGTTACCAGATCTAAAGATTATTGAAATTCACATCAGTCGATGGGGAAATAAATTGCTGATGCTCCTAATCCTTCTACCCCACTCGCTTCTGGCCCTCTTCATATTGAAAATCCTAGTTCCGATCCTGTTCTCAGACCACCTTCTAAAGGTGTGGTTCGAAAATCCTTGTATAATCCAAATGCCTGCGCTACTCAACATTACAATATTGTTGAGGATTTGGCTCAGGAACCTTCCGCTATGTCCGCATTAGAGGTTCTTTAGATCTGTCCTTCATAGTGGAAATCGTTGTTATCCACCATTGGAAGGATCGATCCGACTGATTCAAATATCATTACTTTCGATCTGGAAAATCACATTCCACGTCTCCCCCATCAGCTTGCTTTCCTTATTCAAGTTATTATTAATGGAAAGAACATCCATCGGTCAGTCGTGTATGAGGGTGCATCCACTTGCATCATGTCTATGTCTTGTTGGAAAGCCATCGGCTCTTCGAATCTTAGCTAGTCTCCGAATACTTTGGAGACTTTCGATGGAAGGGATTCTCGTCCTTTTGGTATTCTCCCCAAATTTCCTATCACTTTGGAAGGAAAAACGGTCAATGTTGAAGTAGAAGTCATTGTCGCTAAACTCAATTATAATATTCTACTCAGTTGCAGTGGGACTCACACTATGCTCTGGGTGATGTCTACTCTGTTTCGTGTTCTTCATTTCCCGCATGAAGGGAAGATTATCACTATCGACCAGTTTTCCTTTTTTTCTTATTCTTCCTCATAAGGCAATGTGCCATATGTGGAGCATACCACCACACCATATGAGAGTGTGGGGGCAAAAATCTTTAAATATTATGCCTTGATGTGTATTTTTTCTCTTCCACTGCCAAATATTGCTCAGATCAATATGATCTCTACTTCCTCCGATCCTTGGATCATCCCTTCTCCTGTTCAGCTTGATTCTTTCAGCGATGTCATGTTGTTAAGCCCTGTTGAAGTCAATTATGGTGAAATTATCTCGGCTCTGGCTTCCAATTATGATCATACTAATTCTAGTATGCATTTTGATGTGTACTCTCAATCTCTTTGGCTTGGTTCTTCGGATTCCCCTGATCCCTTGAATGAGACGTTTCCTTCTAATGAAAGTATTGTGGAAACTATGTCTCTTGAGGAAAAACCCTGGGACAACATTCATCATCATTCCTAGTTTCTCCCAAGCCCTGGGGAAATTTCTATGTGTATTGAAAATTTTGTTGCCCATGCTTCCACATGTCCACTTCAGACACTCCTCTTCCCGCATGAAGTCGTTTCTAAAGGGAACATGGGCTTTATCATTGCTACGATGCCTATTGAAATTTTTGTTAAACTGAGAATTGTCGAGAACATCCACATCGAGATAAATTGCTCTCCAGAAGAGGTCAAGCTCTACACCATTATTTTTCAAAGGTTTCGTGACGTTTTTTCATGGTCCTATGAAGAAATGCCCGACATTGATCCTAGTATAGTGGAGCATGAGATATCGACTTATCCTGATGCGAAGCCTGTTCGTCGGCGCCTTCATCCCATGCATCCTAGAAAGGCAGCTACAATTAAGGGCGAGGTTGAAAAACTTCTCAAGGCCGGATTTATATATCCAATTATTTTGGCATATTGGGTGTCCAATATCATCCCTATCAATAAAAATCAGGGTACTATTCACGTCTATGTTGACTATCGCGACATTTATCGTGCTTGCCCGAAAGACAACTATCCCACTCCTTTCATTGACAAAATAATTGATGAATGCAATGGGAGTGAGATATTTTATTTTATGGATGGTTTTTCTGGGTATAACAAGATTATCATCCTACTGACCGATCAACACAAGACTGCCTTCATCTGTTCATGGGGAACTTTTTCTTACAAGAAGCTCCCTTTCGGTCTGAAAAATGCCGGTGCTACTTTTCAGCGTACGATGTCCTATGCTTTCCATGATTTCGAACACATTGTTCAGCTGGATATGGATGACTTTCCTGCTCATTCAGCTAAGCACCGAGACCATTCTGCTCACCTTCAATAAATATTACTATGCCGCTGACACTACAATATTCACTTGAATGTGCATAAATGTGTCTTTTGTGTTGAATTTGAAAAACTTCTCAAATTTTTCATCTCCAAGGACGACATCTGTATCGATCCTCTGAAAGTCAAGGCTATCATTAAATTACCCCCTCCCTCCTCTTTAAATTAGTTGAAGAGCTTACAAGGGAAAGCTAATTTCCTTCGTCGTTTTGTTCCCAATTATGTTGAGCTCGCTAAGGGATTTACACACTTAATTAAAAAATGGGCCCCGTTTCTGTGGGATGAAGTTGCTTAAAAATCCTTCGATGCTTTAAAGAACGTTCTTATTAATGCTCCTTTACTACATCCCCTGAATTATCATCGTGACTATTTTATTTACTTAACATCCTCTTCTAGTACTATTGGTATGGTATTGGTCCAGGACAATGACAATGGTACTGAACATGTCATTTATTACCTCAGCCATAATATCATGGATACAAAGACTCAATATGCCCATGTAGAGATATTGGCTTTGGTTGCGGTTCATGTTGTTTAATGCTTTTGGCATTACATCCTCCTTCGCACGACTACCGTGATCTCTAATTGCAATCCCATGACCTATATTTTGACCCGTCAGTTTCTCGGGGGGAAATATTCCAGATGGATTGTCACTCTATGGGAGTTTGATTTGGGATTTACTGTGGAAAAATCCAAAAAATTACTGGTTTTCGTTGAGTTGATATGTTCCCTTCCCTCTGCTTATGCCCCTTGCGATCTTGATGAGCACATTCCAGACGATACTCTCTTCCTTATAAGCACTGTCGATCCATGTTATGGTGATATTATCGTGTATCTCCTGTTATTGCCTAAATATACCTCAGGCTGAAGGAAGGCAGAGTCTAGGGTAACATCAAACCACGCTTAATCTGGTAGCTAGCCCTACCAGATCAGGAGAGGGCTCTCTCCGAGTCAATCTCAGCAAAGATAATCAATAAGGCTTGAGATGACTTGAAATAAAGGCTAATTTTAGGCTAGGTATATAGGTAAAAGAGTTTGATTTTGATTTTGGGGGTTTTTTTGGAATCAAATGGAAATATATTTTTGGGTCCTGGGATGAGGCCTAGTTTTTGCAGAGTTCTGAATGGGACAAGGAAGGCAATTGTTTTGATGCTTTCGGTTGAATGAATGGATAGTTCAAAACGGTGAGGAGCTAAAGAGGGCAAGAATATTTCAAGAATCCTATTCAAACATATGAAAACATGGAAAATTTAACAAAACTCAAGGCAGAGCAAAGCAATCTAATGAATTCCACCTTTATCACTTATTTGTTTAATTTAAGAAGAAAGGAGAAGGGAAATGATACACATAAAACATCAGTAAACTTAAAAATTACAGAGAGAAACACACCATCAAAACATGGAGCCACATGGATCCCAAAGAGTGCTGCAAACCCTGGTTTATTCCTTTGCCAAAATGCAGAGATGAAATGTACAATGAAGCTCAAGGCAATCCCAAGTGTCCAACCTCTGAAAAATGACTGAGAAAATACAAGATATAGACAAGCCTAACTCATTCCCATGCCTCTAGGGGTTGATCTCAATAGTTTAGGAGCTGTTTCAACAAGATCTAAACTAAGAACTGGAAAATAGACAATGAAATAGCTTGCCTCTATAAGATAGGAAACTGATTCATTTAGTTACATTTCACTTTTTGGTGAATGAATCTACTTGGATGAGTAAAAATGTGCCAAAATTACATCAAATTCATGAAATTACATCAAGTTACATCAAGAGTTTCACATTTGGAGATAAAAAAGTCAAACTGGTCAAAACTAGGCGAAAATCTGAGCTGCCGAGTGAAAAAGGAGCCAAAATTCCCAATGCACCGCGCCTGAAATCTCTATGCGTAGTGCCACTTTGAGGCTGATTGTGAGGGCCTTCCCGAAGTCAAAATTGAGCGTAGGATAGCTCTTTGGAAAGATCTGCCTGTCTAATTTCCAACCCAAGTGGAATTTCTGAATTTGGTTTCCATTTGCCCCTCCAAAAATCAAATCTCCCAACGCTGCTTCCTGTGTGTCCAAAAAGTGGCAGAAAGGCCATTTTTAAGGTGTTTTTGACCCTTCAAGCAACCCAAAACTTGTCAAAATCCTTAGGTAATGGGTAGGCATGCATAAATCTTGATGAAAAATCTAGAAATGCAAATTTTTCCTCAAAAGGAGCTGCCAATTATAAGCACGCGCCAAGTGGCGCTACGCGTCGGGCAGGAAAATCTGTGTTAAGGCCAAAAAAAATCAAAATTGACAAAAAAATTCCCAAATTTCTTGAAATTTCGGCTGAATGTCCACAATCAAGCGCTATGCTAGGCCAAAGAAGCTTCAGCCAAAATTTGGAGTCTATCATGCCTTTTGCGACGCTTTAGTGCCCTCCTTAGTTTTGCCTTCAGGATCTTGATTCGCGCCTTGCAAACATGATTTCGTGCCCAATAATGGTTCTTCATGTGCCTTAGCATGTTCTTTTCCTTTTTGGCCTTTTCCAATAGCTTCTCAAGATGAATATTGACCCTCTCAAGCCAGGTTTCTCTATCAATCTCAATCTCCCGCTCAATGGATGTCATCTCGGTTTGGCTTCTTTGGGCAGCTTGCTGGTTCTCACGGATGTTTTGCAACTCCATGATTGTTTGTTGATCTTCCAACTATTTGTTTCACTGCTCCAGGTAGTTTATGATCCATTGGGCTCTCTGCAACTTGATGGTTAATGTTTCTATCTCCGCCTTCTGCTCCTGAATGGTCTCTCTCAACTTTGAGCTTGGAGAGATCAAATCCTCATCAATCAGTATGAAACCTGTGTCTTGGCCTCCTGAAGGGCCCTCATACTGATAGGCCTCTTACCTCTATCCTGTACCTATACTTGTGCTGATGATGATGGCAACGAGACCCCTTCCACCCCAGGTAGAGATAGTACTCGTCGGGCTGCTGCAAATAATCCTCTAGTGCCTCTCTGATAAGTGACGTATGTCAGCACACTAGTAGTCTCTGCCTCCTGACCTCCATACTGATGTGAAGGTTCACCTGCATCATGGACAACCTCCGGAGGAACCTGAGGAGCTATGAAGAAATCATGGGAAATGAAATTCTCCCAAGAAATACCCTGCAATCCAAGCTGATGTACAACCACGATCTTAATGAGTGCATAGTGATAAATACTATTGTACTGCTGCTCGGGAGTCTTTCTATGCACAAGAGTGGTCATTCTCTCGATATTCCGGCACATGAAATAAGGGATGTTCATCATCCTCACCTTGGTTAAATGCATCAATAACCTGATATGGTAGGCATAGAGGTGTGAAAACCGGCCCTCACAACTGAAGTATCTGATAATGAGTTTCATCAAGGGCGCATAAGATTCCTTTAGGAATCAGAATGGGAATACTCTACTGAGTTGTCTCACAAAGCTAGGCCTGATATATTTTTCATAATGCACTATGTCCACCTGTTGTCTTTTGTTCGACCATTCACCCACATTTGGTATTTCGGTTGCTTGAGAGATAGTTTCCAGTGTCAAAGTGAAAGTTACACCGGCAAGGGTGACCTGACCATCATGTAAATGCAATACAAAAAAACGAGCCAACTCCTGATGATAACTGATCCTAGCAATCATTTCACAAAACTGATAGCATGACTTCTCTCGAAAACATGCCATGGCAAGTGGGAAAACTTGCAATTCAGTCAATGAGGTGGGCTCCTCTCTCACATGTCTACCACCTTTATGAGGCCTTCTAGGTGCATGTAGCTCAGTGGTAGAATCACTATCTCAGTCATATGATGTATCAGTGTCTGTCTCCATGGTGTTCAAGTTTGATGCAAGGTGTATGTTGGCTTATATGAGATGAAAATGAGAATTTGGGTGTTTTTGTTTTAATTGCCAAATATATGGTAGTGTGGGAGGGACTGTGGGGAAATAGGGCAGTGGGGACAATGAAGTTTTTTCAAGTGGAATTTTCCTTTTGAAAACTTATGATTTGACAAATTTAGGGACAAGGGACAGCCACTTGATTTTTTGGGATTTGGGGAAAATTTTCAAATGGGATAGGGATAATGGGAATGAGATGAGTGTGAGTGTATTCAGGGATGTAAGGGAGTAGGGGATGGATTGTAGTGATAGGATAACAGTGAGAGGGAGGAATGAACAAGGTGAGGAATGAAAAAGTTTGACACAAAACCAATTTTAAAACTCCAACTTCAAAACCCTAGGGAGAAACTCTCAACAAGATGAGAGGGTTTGAGTTTTTGTGTATCAAATTCTCATAATAAATCATATAATCAACACCAAGCACGAGTTTATGGACAGTAGAAGATCACATGAACTTACTTGAGCAAAAAAAACCGATTCGATTTGGAGTTTTTGGAAACAATGGCAAAAATTGGTGTTTTAGTTCAATGCGCCGTGACCATCGCCCAGTGCGTTGCGCCCCTTCAATGCGCCACGTTGGTTCAAATTTGTACAGAGAAAAGCGGCCCTATGCGCCACAACCATCGCCCAGTGCACCTCGCTCTGGAATTTCTAAACAATCTGCCCCCAAATCACAGTTTCGCCCTCCACGATTTCTTTGCTCCTCACTACTATCTCTTGACATGCAAATGGAGTTTTGAAATTTGGAAATATCTTATGTATACCAAGGATTTCGATTTTTTATTTGAAAACCCACTTTATTATGTTTGAAAACTTTGGCACTTTTTCAAAAGAGCTTTGTCTTACTTGATTTTGATTTTTTGAACTAAATGATGAGTTTCTTGTCTGTTTTGCAGGGATGGATGGCATGAAGTTTTCGCAAAGGCGACCAGGGCTACGAATGGAGCATTATTACAACTGAAGAATTTTGAAAATTACATTGCATTTATTACAAAAGGATAAAATAGACAATTTTTCTTCAAAACAGAGTTTTGAAGAAAAATCATTATCAAGCATTATGATGATGAAATTTTTGCAATGAAACCTTATTTGAAGCTTCCTCATGTGCCTGCTGACATTATTAAACACTCTAAAGACCAGATTAACGAGACCCTAGACCTAGTGAGACTAAAAACCCTAAAATGAATCTTTGCCAACTAGGAGACCAAAATGACTGTAAATGATTTTGATGAACAGAACTAGACCAGCAGGTACATGACATGAGGGATATGAATGACACGACCCTTTCGTCAGATGATCCATGCTCCTAATGGAATGCAGTTGGCTGAACTGAGTGAGACACCTAAAATGAAATGCAACAAGAGAAATTTGATCTCTGAGGAGGGATGAAGATACCGACTCTAACATTGGCTCCAATGGGGATGGTAGCTCCTTGGAGGTGCCAAGAACTACAGATATTTGGAAAGCAGATAGTGCCTTTGTCCATTGGGCAATGGAATCAAAAACTCAAGATGAAATGCATGACTGAAAACTGATGACTTGACGACACAAACTAAAACTCACTCAACTAAAAACTGACTCGATACTTAAACATAACCGACAAACTAGAAAATATGCTCAATATGAAGCTTATTCAATACAACCTACTCTAGTTGTTCCATTCATCACCTGATCAAGTGAAATGAAACAACCAATGCAACCAAGTAACTATTTCAACTGTTGTTTGAATTCTCTGCAAGTGCTCACTTATGAACAACAAGAGAGAACTACTGAAAGGAAACTCCCATAAAAACTTGTGAACAGATCCGTTGAATACTATGGATTCTCTATCCGCCTCCAAAAACACTGCATAAGGATCTTGAATTTCATGCACACTGGGACTTAGCTCATCCAATGGATTACTTTTCTTCTCCTCATACCATGAATGCAAACTTTGTTTTGAGCTTTGTGACGAGACTCCTGCTAAAAACGACAAAGAGACCGGCTTCCGGATCAAGTTTATATCAACACACGTTTCAAGCTTACATATATTCAATGGAGTAGGACTTTGACTGCAGACATCATCCAACACATCAGCTATTAGATCGTGAAAAACTTGAAAAGACTGCTACAACCCATTTTCTATTGGTTCCGATGAGATTACATGATTTCCTACGGGCTGCTCATTTGAATATTTACTATGCAATTTACCCTTCAAAAACTAAAATGATTCAAAACAAAATGGTACGGAATCATCTTGTATCATTTGATCATATGTTCCAGCTTCCATGTCTTCATTTGCAACTTGACAATCAATGGCATTCGGGGGCTGCAAATCTGGATATGGGAAGTCTTGAACAAGGTTTTTATTGCCGTCAAGATGATCCAGATCAAGACTTGTTGACAGTTGATTTCTGACTACATGGAAGTTGTCTCTGATGAAATTAAACGAATCAAAACAAAAAGGCAAAGATCCTTCACTTACTTTAAAATTTGTTGCACTTTCCTCGTCACTGTCATAGCTGATATGCATCGGTTGATCACTGTACTCGAGCTGCTGAAAGTGAACTTCCTCCTTCCACAAAATAGCTGTTGATTTTTCTACAAGATTAGCTTCTGTTTGGAGAACATAATCATCATCATACTGATCAAACTGAGGAAAATCATCAGTATAAAACACATCATCAAGCATACATGTCATATCAACAGATCTCTCTTCTCCAAGATGATCTACAAAACGATCATTATCAGATCTATGACAACTGGGATAAGAAAAGAAATGTTTTGAATCAACAACTTGTTCTTCTTCAATCAGTGAGCCATGGGCTTGAACATTATACTAATTCCTTGTGATGATATTTTGCATCATCTCTTCCACTGCACTTACCAACATGTCAAGATTTACCTCTAGAGACGTCGATTTCTCTAGATCTATGTTTTTCATCTCTTCTTCCTTCAACTTTGCCCTTCGGATCCGCAAATGAGCCTCTACATCTACTGCACTGTTCTGCATATCTTCAAGTGTTGCAAGATTCCTTTCTCTCTGCTGAAACTCCATTTCCAGATCAAAGGCTCCCGGGTAGTGCAAGAGAGCAGATCCGGGAGGAGGTCTTATATCAACTGGCATTGAAAAATATACTTTGTTAAATCTGGCAGAAAATTGTTGTACTGTCTCCCCTAGCAATATTTTCAGCTGGTTATACTCTTCTATAATCAAGAAAGGGTTCTGTCTAATCACCCATCTGTCGAGGAAAAATTTGAAGAATTGCTGGAAATCTGAGATGCTCGCATCAGGCAGGGTTTTGAACCAACTCTTGACTTTGCCTTGCAAAGAAAGAGAAAAAAGCCTAATACTGACATCCTCTTCGTCAACTTCAAAAAGGTCAAGAAAAGACTCAAAATTTAGAACATGTCTCTCAGCAGTGATATTGTCACATTCACCATCAAACCTCGGCAAGTAAAAATAATAATTTGCAGGGAAAGCATGGAGTATAGGAGGTAAAATCAGAGGCTTGTATCAATCTGGAATTTTACAAGGTATAGGGGTATGTACAAATGCTACAGAATCGGTCTTGGTCTCTTGAGGTTCATCAGTTTGAAGACGGTCATCAAAAGATTCAGAAGAAAGGTCTTGATCAAGCTCAAAAGCATGCAAATCTTTGGTATTTACAATATTCAAAGGGAAAGAGTCAACTACAGGCCGAGGATATTTTCTCAAATACAATATACTTTGCAAAGCCTTCTTGATATTCTCGGGAAAAGAGAAGAAATAATTTATGACAAAGAACAAAATGTCTTGGATGAAATTCGACCTTGAATACCTGATCTTTCCATATTGTCCTTTCATGTCTTTGCTGATCAGGTTCATCCTCCAGTGGAGTCCTTGGATCTGATCTCGAAACTGATTTAGAGTCGCCAGGTGAATGATTTCAGCCTTCCGATGTCTAATCGTTATCCACCATCAAAAATCAGATCTGAACTTGATTACATTTTACTGAGGAAACTAGATGTTCATTTCATAAACTAGATCGGAGATTGACTGAAGCAGCATTTATCTACTTTCGCTAATGCAAAGCAAGAGCGTTTCGAAGGCTACCTGGCATAACTTCAGGCTTCGTCTGCAGCTTATAAAACAACTAACACTAACAAGAAAACCAATTTTTCCCAGTATGGTCACCACTATGTTATTGCCTAAATCTACCTCAGGTTGAAGGAAGGCAGAGTCTAGGGTAACATCAAACCACGCTTAATCTGGTAGCTAGCCCTACCAGATCAGGGGAGGGCTCTCTCTGGGTCAATCGCATCAAAGATAATCAATAAGGCTTGAGATGACTTGAAATAAAGGCTAATTTTAAGCTAGGTATATAGGTAAAAGATTTTGATTTTGATTTTTGGGGTTTTGTTGGAATCAAAGGGAAAGACAGTTTTGGGTCCAGGGATGAGGCCCAGTTTTTGCAGAGTTCTGAATGGGGCAAGGAAGGCAATTGTTTTGATGCTTTGGGTTGTATGAATGGATAGTTCAGACCAGTGAGGAGATGAAGAGGGCAATAACATTTCAAGAATCCTCTTCAAACAGATGAAAACATGGAAAATTAAAAAAAACTCAAGGCAGAGCAAAGCAATTTAATGAATTCCACCTTCATCACTCATTTGTTTAATTTAAGAAGAAAAGAGAAGGGAAATGATACACATAAAACATCATTAAACTTACAAATCACAGAGAGAAACGCACCATCAAAACATGGAGCCACATGGATCCCAAAGAGTGCTGCAAACCTTGGTCTATTCCTTTGCCAAAAGGCAGAGATGAAATGTACAATGAAGCTCAAGGCAATCCCAAGTGTCCAACCTCTGAAAATAACTGAGAAAATACAAGATATAGACAAGCCTAACTCATTCCCATGCCTCTAGGGGTCGAGCTCACTATTTTAGGAGCTTTTTCAACAAGATCTAAACTAAGAACTGGAAAATAAACAATGAATCAGCTTGCCTCTATAAGATAGGAAACTAATTCATTCAGTTACATTTCATTTTTTGGTGAATGAATCTACTTGGATGAGTAAAAATGTGCCAAAATTACATCAAAGTCATGAAATTACATCAATTTACATCAAAATTTTCACATTTGGAGATAAAAAAGTCAAATTGGCCAAAACTAGGCGAAAATCTGAGCTGCTGAGTGAAAAAGGAGCTAAAATTCCCAATGCGACGCGCCTGAAATCTCTATGCGTAGCGCCCCTTTGAGGCTGATTTTGAGGGCCTTCCCGGAGTCCAAATTGAGTGTAGGATAGCTTGTTGGAAATATCTTCCTGTCTACTTTCCAACCCAAGTGGAATTTCTGAATTTGATTGCCATTTTCCCCTCCAAAAATCAAATCTCCCAACACTGTTTCCTGTGTGTCCAAAAAGTGGCAGAAAGGCCATTTTTAAGGTGTTTTTGACCCTTCAAGCAACCCAAAAATTGTCAAAATCCTTAGGTAATGGGTAGGCATGCATAAATTTTGATGAAAAATCTAGAAATGCAAATTTTTCCTCAAAAGGAGCTGCCGATTATAAGCGCGCGCCAAATGGCGCTACGCGTCGAGCAGGAAAATCTGTGTTAAGGCCAAAAAAAATCAAAATTGAGAAAAAGTTTCCCAAATTTCTTGAAATTTGGGCTGAATGTCCACCATCAAGCGCTATGCTGGGCCAAAGAAGCTTTGGCCAAAATTTGGAGTCTATCATGCCTTTTGCGACGCTTTAGTGCCCTCCTTAGTTTTGCCTTCAGGATCTTGATTCGCGCCTTGCAAACATGATTTCGTGCCCAATAATGGTTCTTCATGTGCCTTAGCATGTTCTTTTCCTTTTTGGCCTTTTCCAACAGCTTCTCAGGATGAATATTGACCCTCTCAAGCCAAGTTTCTCTATCAGACTCAATCTCTCGCTCAATGGATGTCATCTCGGTTTGGCTTCTTTGGGCAGCTTTCCGGTTCTCACGGATGTTTTGCAACTCCATGATTGTTTGCTGATCTTCCAACTGTTTGTTTCACTGCTCCAGGTAGTTTATGATCCATTTGGCTCTCTGCAACTTGACGGTCAATGTGTCTATCTCCGCCTTCTGCTCTTGAATGGTCTCTCTCAAATTTGAGCTTGGAGAGCTCAAATCCTCATCAATCAGTATGAAACCTGTGTCTTGGCCTCCTGAAGGGCCCTCATCCTGCATAGGACTCTTACCTCTGTCTTGTACTTGTACCTGTGCTGCTGATGATGGAAACGAGACTCCTTCCACCCCAGGTGGAGATAGTACTCGCCGGGCTGCTGCAAATAATCCTCTAGTGCCTCTCTGATAAGTGACGTATGTCGACACACTAGTAGTCTCTACCTCCTGACCTCCATACTGATGTGAAGGTTCACCTGCATCATGGACAACCTTCGGAGGAACCTAAGGAGCTGCGAATAAATCATGGGAAATGAAATTCTCCCAAGAAATACCCTGCAATCCAAGCTGATGTACAACCACGATCTTAATGAGTGCATAGTGATAAATATTGTTGTACTACTGCTCGGGAGTATTTCTCTGCACAAGAGTGGTCATTCTCTCGATATTTCAGCACATGAAATAACGGATGTTCATCATCCTCACCCTGGTGAAATGCATCAATAACCTAATATGGTAGGCATAAAGGCGTGAAAACCGACCCTCACAACTGAAGTATCTGATAATGAGTTTCATCAAAGGCGCATAAGATTCCTTTAGGAATCAGAATGGGAATACTTTTCTGAGCTGTCTCACAAAGCTAGGCCTGATATATGGTTCATAATGCACTCTATCCACCTGCTGTCTTTTGTTCCAGCGTTCACCCACATTCGGTATTCCGGTTGCTTGAGAGATAGTTTCCGGTGTCAAAGTGAAAGTTACACCAGCAAGGGTGACCTGAACATCATGTAAATGCAAACAAACAAACAAGCCAACTCCTGATGATAACGGATCCTAGCAATCATTTCACAAAACTGATAGCATGACTGCTCTCGAAAACATGCCATGGCAAGTGGGCAAGCCTGCAATTCAGTCAATGAGGTGGGCTCCTCTCTCACATGTCTGCCACCTTTATGAGGCCTTCTAGGTGCATGTAGCTCAGTGGTAGAATCACTATCTCGGTCATATGATGTATCAGTGTCTGTCTCCATGGTGCTCAAGTTTGATGCAAGGTGTATGTTGGCTTATATGAGATGAAAATGAGAATTTGGGTGTTTTTGTTTTAATTGCCAAATATATGGTAGTGTGGGAGGGATTGTGGGGAAATAGGGCAGTGGGGACAATGAAGTTTTTTCAAGTGGAATTTGCCTTTTTAAAACTTGTGATTTGACAAATTTAGGGACAAGGGACAGCCACTTGATATTTTGGGATTTGGGGAAATTTTGTAAATGGGATAGGGATAATGGGAATGAGATGAGTATGAGTGGCTTTAGGGATGTAAGGGAGTAGGGGATGGAATATAGTGATAGGATAACAGTGAGAGGGAGGAATGAACAAGGTGAGGAATGAAAAAGTTTGACACAAAACCAATTTTAAAACTCCAACTTCAAAACCCTAGGGAGAAACTCTCAACAAGATGAGATGGTTTGAGTTTTTGTGTATCAAATTCTCATAATAAATCATATAATCAACACCAAGCATGAGTTTATGGACAGTAGAAGATCACATGAACTTACTTGAGCAAAAAAAACCAAGTCGATTTGGAGTTTTTGGAAACAATGGCAAAAATTGGTGTTTCAGTTCAATGCACCGCGACCACCGCCTAGTGCATCGCGCCCCTTCAATGCGCCGCACTAGTTCAAATTTGCGCAAATAAAAGCGGCCCTATGTGCCGCGACCACCGCCCAGTGCGCCTTGCTCTGGAATTTCTAAACAATCTGCCCCCAAAATCATAGTTTCACCCTCCACGATTTCTTTGCTCCTCACTACTATCTCTTGACATGCAAATGGAGTTTTGAAATTTGGAAATATCTTATGTATACCAAGGATTTCAATTTTTGATTTGAAAAGCCACTTTATTATGTTTGAAAACTTTTGCACTTTTTCAAAAGAGCTCTGTCTTACTTGATTTTGATTTTTTGAGCTGAATGATGAGTTTCTTATTTGTTTTGCAGGGATGGATGGCATGAAGTTTTGGCAAAGGCGACCAGGGTTGCGAATGGAGCATTATTACAACTGAAGAATTTTGAAAATTACATTGCATTTATTACAAAAGGATAAAATAGACAATTTTTCTTCAAAATAGAGTTTTGAAGAAAAATCATTATCAAGCATTATGATGATGAAATTTTTGCAGTGAAACCTTATTTGAATCTTCCTCATGTGCCTTCTGACATTATTAAACACTCTAAAGACCAGATTAACGAGACCCTAGACCTAATGAGACTAAAAACCCTAAAATGACTCTTTGCCAACCAGGAGACCAAAAATGACTGTAAATGATTTGGATGAACAGAACTAGACCAACAGGTACATGACATGAGGGATATGAATGACACGACCCTTCTGTCAGATGATCCATGCTCCTAATGGAATTCAGCTGACTGAACTGAATGAGACACCTAAAATGAAATGCAACAAGAGAAATTTGATCTCTGACGGAGGGATGAAGATACCGACTCTAACATCTCCAAATCTAAACTTTTCGATCTGAGTTGACCAAAGCTAATCATCGACGCATTCAATATCACTCTCAACCCTATCATATTATTGGGGATACTTTGTACCGTGTCGGCATAGACTCGACTCTTCGTCGGTGTTTGACGTTCGAAGAGGCTGAGAGAGCCCTAAATGATTGCCACTCTGGGGCTTTTGGCGGTCATATTTCTGGCTACACAATTGCTCATAAAATCCTTCACGCTAGTTATTTTTGGCCTTAAATTTTTAAGGATTGTATTCTTGCCATTCGCAAATGTCTTGCTTGCAATATTTATCAGCAGAATAATCAAGATGCGTGCCCCACCCGCACCATTACACCCAGTTATTACCGTGGGCCCTTTCGCTAAATGAGCCATTGATTTTATGACATGTAACCTTCTCTCGGTCAGGGGGCATGCGTATGTTATCGTCTTCGTTGATTACTTTACTAAATGGGACGAGGCGATGCCTACATATGCTAATGGCAGTAAAACTGCGGCACAATTTCTTTTCAATCATGTTATCACATAGTTTCGTGTCCCTCAAGCCATCGTCACAGATCATGACTCTCATTTTATCCATTACATGATGGTTGATCTAACCTCTCAGTTGGGCCTGTGTCACGATAGCTCAACACTGTATTACCCTCATGCCAATGGCCAAGTTGAATCAATTAAAAAATTCTTGGTTACTATGCTCCAACACACTATTGGGATGCATAAGTCAAATTGGCATATCACGCTTTTCTCAGCTCTTTGGGCTTACCGAGCCTTGGCCAAAAAATGCTACTAGATTCACTCCTTTCCATCTAGTATATGGCCTTGAAGAAACATTTCCAATTTAATGTGAAATTCATTCACTCAAATTAGTTTTTGAATTGCTTCCAAATACTTCACTTGAAGGGGAATGTCTCCTATATCTGGAAAGGCTTGACGAAACTCGTCACTTCGCCACTTTAGTTACTAATGCTTAGAGGAAATAGGTCAAAGCCCATTTTGATCAGATTATTTCTCCGCATGCCCTCTTTGAAGGAGACTTGGTCCTTCTTTATGACCAAGCACATGAAAAGCTGGGGGCAGGAAAATTTGAGCCAATGTGGTATGGGCCATACATTGTAAAACACGTTTTTCAAAAAGGGGCCTATGAGCTAATTGATTATGAAGGCAATCCTTTCGATAAGCCCCGAAACAGAATTTATCTTAAGAAGTATTATGCATGATTTTCTTGTGTAATTACTTTTGTACATTAGTGTGTGTTATATAGAAATTTGCCACCGTCCTTGTACTCCCCATTCCTTGATCCTAGAGGACCCATACAATGACCCTTGTGTACTTTCCAAGCATGGAATACATACCCTTGAACCACACTTTGTCTGCCAAATCATCTCCCTTTACAACTTTTCTAGAATATTCCTATAAAAACCCGGTTTTCAAGGTTGAATCTTTCCCTCAGTGTTTGACCCACGCCGATAGTAGAGATTTACATTGAGGCCTATGCCGATCGGTTCTCTGTCTTAATGTCAGAATCGCGCCGAGCCTCTTTTGGAAAGTTTTTTAAATAGAAGCAAAGCTTCCATGACTAGAAGCTATGGCTGAGGAACTCCCCTTTGGGCTTCTTTCTCCCAAGAAATAGGAACTACTCCAAAGGATAATCTATTTTCCCATTATTTTAGGGCCCATAACCTCCTCCTCCATTGTTATATAAGGAGAGCTCATTCATCTCTACAGCCTTAGTGATGATAGAAAGGAGATGATATTATAGCTTCGAGAGAATAGTGCAGAGTGTGATTGTTTTTGTGTATTGGGAACATAGTGAGATCCTGGACCTTTGTGTGTGAGGGTGTTACGAACGTGCTTGGATACGGACCTGCCGAAGGAGAGCCTCAAAATCAAGGCTTGGTTGTAAACTCCCCTTGTCTTTATCATAATAAAATGAAACTGATGTTTATCTTCCACTCTTGTTTACATTTATAATGAGATTTCTATAATTCCTTGATCAGTTAGATATATTGTAATTGTTCTATGTGTGTCATGATTTTATGCTTGTCGTGGTGTCTTGACTGTCTGTACAGGTAATCTAATTTTAACAGCAGCGTGTATCGAACTTGAGGAGAACATCGAATCAAAAAGCTTTGACGTAAGACAAAAGCATAGCATCAGGACAAGGTAGGTCATCTTCCTTGCTTTGAATTTCATTTACAATTTAGGAAGGTAGATATTAGTATGTTCCCGTAGTTGCTAGAACCACTCCAGGGCTAGAGGGATCACCTTTGTCCACAGAGGGGATTTACCTGGACAACAAATTGGCAACTCCACTGGGGACTTTCCTTTGATTTTGTCACTCTTTGAGGTCTTCTTCATTTGAGGAGTTTAGTCAAATGACCTTTTCCCTATTTTTTTCCTATGTTTTTCATGAATTACAATCTTTTATTTTTTTCTTGAAGTGGTGAGTTTGGTCTTCGTTAGGATAATTTTTTTGTTTTTTATTTTTCAGGCATTGGCACTTTTATTTGTCTGACAGTCATGCCGATTGGTGCTAGTTGTCAGTTAGCAAGTCGTGCCAATGGGCCATTGGTGTTAGTTTTCAGTTAGCAAGTCATGCCAGTTGGCACTAGTTTCAGCCACTAAAGTCATGCCAATTTCAAGCTGTGTGAAAAATTAAGATTTTTCTCTAAGTCCTTCACCAATGTGCCTTTCCCTTTTGGTTATTTTCTCTGTATGATTTACATATTCTCCCCTTTACTCAAGTGGGTTTGATTGGCTTTTTGGTTTTGTTTTTTGGTTTTTTTTCCTGTTTAGATGTGCATCCTTACATCCTAGTTTTTTCTAAGATTGTGCATCAATTTCCTGGTTGCATGCTTCGCGGGACATCACCCTGTTGATTGAGTCAGTATCGTTTCTTGGTGAGCCATATCTAATTTATTTCCTTTTGCTTTTTGGTTGATTGAGTGTTCAAGTTTCAAGTGTCTATCCAAGTTCATTTGGTCCGCTTGTTCACTTGTGAGCATAGTTTACATTGCTCATTGTTCAACTGAAAAGTCTTCTTTTTATGATTGCTTGATGTAAAAGGGAATGAATGCCTTGTTTTGAGCTCATGCTTTGGAAGTCCTCTTTGTGCTTGACCTCATATGTCTTGTAACCATTTGAGGAATTTTCTTACAAAGTGTTTAAAACAACAATTGCGATCTTAGTGTTTGTTTGCATCCCTTTTGCATTCATCCTTCCATTAAGGAAATTTGCATTAATTTAGTTTTCATCTCAGAGTTTTCTTTTCGTTAAAATGTATTAGATCACATTGCATTGAAAAGTATTTTTTGAGATCCATCACTGAACTTAGATTACATTGTTTAATGATTGAAATCTAAAAATCGCATTGAGTGCATTCTCTTTAATTAAAAGCATGCATTAAGTAGATTCTCATTTCATCGAAAAATGCATTGAGTGCATTCTTATTCTTTCAAAAGAAAAAGGAAATTGTGCATAGATTACAATTGCATAGTTTTCAAAAAAGATAATTTTGCATAGATTACATTGCATAATTCACATCATTGAATGTTTTAGATTACTTTTGGGATAGTGGAAGTCATCTAGTTAGGAAAAAGTTTCGTTTGCAGTATTACTGTTTGTTGCATCATTGTTTGTGTAGAAATTTGAATAACTGATATGTTATCCACCGATATTATCCTGATCACACACTATTTTAACTTCAAGAAAAATACAGAATCTCTTCTACCATTGATCATTAATTGCGGAAATAAAAAAACAATCGCACGCGCACATTAAAACCATAAACAATCACACATATGAACACAGTATTTTATGGGAAAGCTTAAAGCTGAAAACCCCAACTATCTGTATATTATATGTGATATATATCATGTAACAATCATCATACAAAGCTCCTCACAAGCTCTCAGTACAATCTCCAATTGCTACACACTAATCAAGCTAGATCTGTCGTCATACTCCAATCTCTGCCACCGATAGCACCTTGCCTCCTTGCACAATCAATGTAGAAGAATACAAGGCGGATAACCCGAACCACACAAACATCTTTGCCACAATCCTCATTGGCATCTCCATCCTTTGGTTATTTGCAAATCATCGAAACGGTATAGTCACAGGCGGTAGTCCTGCCCCAACTTTCCTACACCTATCTCTTCCTTTGGTCTCCTTTGAAAAATACATCCCGTACCTTTGAACTTAAATGATGTATTATTTAGTTGATTAATGAGTTATTATTTGAGAATTAATTAACTAATTAATTCACTCCACTCTCACTAGTGTATCAATCAATTAGACTAGATACAACTAGCTCGACTATATTTAGCCTCGATTAAAAGCAAAGTTTAGCTCCATTAACTTCCTCAATCAACTCCACCAAACTCTTTCACATGAGTTCTAACTGAAGTGTCCATGCAATAGCTCCACTTAACCCTTAGGAATAACGTAATTCCTTCTGTCAGCTTCTGTGCCACATCTGTGCACTTAACTGAAGCGCTCCAAGAGAATAAGATAATGTTTATAGTCCAAATATTGTTAAGAGCTAATAATATTCGACATATCTATTTTTAGACTGGAAATCTAAAAATAGATTTCGCCCAATATGTCTAAAAATAGAAGTCCATATATTTTTCCAACTTGACCAACCATCCACAAATAGCATCCTGTAATTCATAGAATATGATCAACATGTCTAAAAATAGACATAGTCTAAAAATAGACTTTGCGCCAAAAATAGCCTGCGGGCCCACTTAGTGAAGGCGACTTCTTTCCACTAAGCTCATCAACTTGTTGCAATCTAAACACTCCCTCTCAAAAAGATAAGGATTATCTTCCACCCCTATCCTGCCTCTGTGGTATTCGAATTTGCTCCTAGTGAGCGCCTTCATCAAGATATCAGCATCCTGATCCTCCGTGGGAATGTATGAAAGTAACATGATCTTCCACTGCACACAATCTCTAATATGATGATACCAGATGTCAATGTGTTTAGATCTATCATGAAATACTGGATTAACCGAGATTTTAATGCAACTATGATTATCACAATAAATCACAGTAGGATCTAAGTGTGAACTGAACAACCCGACCAGGATCTTCCTCATCCATATAGCCTCACATGAAGCCAAACTCGCTGCCATATACTTGGCCTCTGCTGAACTGAGTGCCAATGATCCCTGCCTCCTGCTGTACCAAGAAAATGTTGTCGACCCGATACTGAAAATCCCTCCATATGTGCTCTTTCTATCCATTGGGCTCCCTACCCAATCTGCATCCGTGAAGCCACATAACTTCACCTCATCCGACTGTCTGTACCATAATCCATATCCCGATGTGCCTCTGAGATATCTCAATACATGCTTGCCTGCCTTCCAAAAGAGCTTGGTAGGCTTAACCATAGCTTGTGAAAGATGGTTAACAACATAGCATATGTCAGGTCGTGTATTGACCAGATACATAAGTGACCCCACCAACTGTCGATAAACAGTGGCATCCACTACCTCTGCCGAAGTAGCTTCCTCCTTCCTCCATCCACCAGGAAGAGGAGTATCAACAAGCTTGCAGCCATGCATTTTGAACTTCTCCAGTATCTCCCAAGCATACTTTCCTTGAGAAACAAACAGTCCATCACTGCGCTGCCAAATTTCCAATCCCAGGAAATAATGAAGGAGGCCCAAGTCCTTCATCTCAAACTCCTTTGCAAGATCAACCTTGCATGAGTGTATCAACAGTTCATCACCTATCAAAATCAAATCATCTACATAAAGTACAATGATCAGCAACTTACCCTCCACCACAATTTGGTATAGGTTCAGATCTGCCTCACTCTTGGAGAATCCAAGTCTGATGAAATAACTGTCTATCCGTGTGTACCAAGCACGAGGTGCTTGTTTCAACCCATACAACGCTCTTTTGAGCCTGCACACATGCAATTCGCTGCTGAATATATCAAAACCTTTGGGCTACTCTATGTACACCTCCTCCTCAATCACCCCATTGAGGAACGCAGTCTTCACATCCATCTGATGAATGTTCCACCCCATCTGCGCTAAGAGAGCAAGAATCGTCCGTATGGAAGAATAACTTGTGACAGGTGCAAAGGTTTCCTCATAATCGATCCCCTCAATCTGTGAGAAGCCTCGGGAAAAAAATCTTTCCTTGTACTTCTCCACACTCCCGTCAGCTACTTGCTTCACTTTGTAGATCCATCTCGAACCCACCACTGATTTCCCTTCCGGCCTTGGGACAATCTCCCATGCACTGTTTCTGACAATCGAATCGTACTCTTCCACCATGGCATCTACCCATGCGGGATCCTCCATAGCTTCCTCAAAAGAGGATGGCTCTGTCACGATACACTTGCTCATAAGAGCCATGTATCCAGTATACCAGTCAGGTGACTGTATCTGTCTGCGCTGTGATGTAGGTGCTCCTACAATCCTCTCTGCATCTTGAGCCAGTCGCTCGGCTTCTGTAGTGCGCTTCCACCCTCTGATGGTTGGCACTACATCAGTGGTATCTTCCACTCCATGAACCTCCTCTTGTGGCTGATCCACATCCAGAGACTCATCCTTAGGAACTAATAGCTCCTCATCTGCAATATGTAAGTGTGGCTCCCTCTCAAGTGAACACTTCATGGCTTTCTCATCATGAAATTTGATATCCCGTCGCACAACAATCTTACGACTGTCTGGAAAATACACAAGATAGTTGTGGGGCGTATAAGTGTACCCCAAAAATATCCCAACCTCTATAGTCAGCTCCAGCTTCTTCCAGGCATCCTTCGTCACATGAATGGAAACAGGTGAACCAAAAATCCTCAAATGGGAAATATCAGGCTTCTTACCAGAAAACACCTCCTCGGGTGTACTCATGCCAAGTATCCTGTGAAGACAACGGTTTTGCACATAAACCACAGTATTGCATGCCTCAACCCACAAGTGTATGGGAAGGCCCTTATCATGCAACATCGCCCATGCAACACCCACGATTGTTCTGTTCTTTCGCTCTGCAACCCCATTCTGCTATGGGTTATGAGGTGCTATGAGCTCTCTTCGAATTCCTTTTGCACTGCAAAAGTCCTTGAACTCGCCAGAGATGAATTCACCACCATTGTCACTCCTAAGAGCCTTCACCTGCTTCCCCGATTCTTTCTCAACTAGTGCCTTGAACTCACAGAACTTTGAGTATGTCTCGCTCTTCTTTTGCATGAAGAAGATCTAGAACTTACGAGAAAAATAATCAACAAATATCACATAGTACATATGCTTTGTTGTCGAAGCTACTGAGAAAGGTCCACACACATCTGTCTGAATTCTCTCAAGGATCGTCATGGTGCGACTATCCTTCTCGTGAAAGGTGGATTTCACAAATTTTCCCAAAGTACATCCCTTGCACTGATCTGACTGCGCAAGTGTACCTTTGGGAAGCCTGGTAGAAATCTGCTGCAAAATTTTCAAAGCTCCATGGTGAAGGTGGCCCAATCTCTTGTGCCACGGCTCGCCATCATCCCGACTCACCACTCCTTCTGCCTTGCTTTCCATTGCTGCGCAACCATCTACCTGTAATTGATAAAGGTTCTTAACTCGAACCCCTATCCTCCGGGTCTCACTAGTTGCCTTACTGCGCAGGAAAGCCTTTCCCTCGCTAAAGACAACATCATATCCCTTGTCTTAACGCCCTTCTGAAGATAAGATTCTTGTTCAATCCTGGAACATGCATCACTTCCTTCAATCTGAAGGGTTTACCAGACTCCCTCTCAAAGGAAATGGTACCGATACCGGTCGCACTGTATCTACCATCATCGCCCATCTTGATGTGCACTCCAAGATCTTTCTCATCCAGATCAGTAAACAAATCTTTGTCTCCGGTCATATGAAAAGACACACCACTGTCAAGAAACCACACTGAACCCATCACACTTGAGACCAAGCATGCGATCAGCGAAAAATCCAGCTCAAACTGTGAGGCTAAGGCCTCTCCAGCTGCAGATCCAGCAGCCTGCTTATTTTTCTTCTTCTGTGGACAATTAGTGGCGTAATGTCCGTGTTGGTGACAATGAAAGCACTTCACCTTGGACATGTCCTGCTTCTTGCCTTTCGCACCGGATTGAGAAGCATTCTTCTTGCTCTTCCCCTTCCTTGCTTTGGCAGCCAAAGAAAAATTTTCTTCATCTAAGTTCTTTGATGAAGATCCATCCCTGGTACTTCGCCTTATCTCCTCTTGCACAAGATCCGACCAAAGTCGCTCCCATCCTGGAAATTTCTCCCGACCATTGACAGAGTCCTGATAGGAATGCCAATTCTTCAAAAGCCCAAGGAGAGCCAAGCTCACCAAGTCCTCGTCATCAACAGTAACCCCCACACTTCCCAGATCATCCCTACATTGGATGAACTTCGTGAGGTACTTGGGCATACTATCGCCTTTCTCCATTTTTATGTTCCTAAGTTTATCCTTGAGTGCCAAATTCCTCTGGTCGCTCTTGCTTTAAAATAAATCTGTCAAAGCTTTCCACATCAATAATGGAGAAGCTTTAACATGAATGTTGGACACTATGTGATCCTTCACACCTTCCAACAGAATCCTTCGACACTTTTTTGTCTTCTTTTGCCATGCGTCAAGTACGGTAGCATCGCTAGAAGTAGGTTTTGGAATTTCTGCATCTATGAACTCCTTCAACCCATTGTCATCCAACACCACCTCCATTCTGTCCTTCCATGCAATATAATTCGAGCTACCCTCAAGGGCATACTCCGATCGCAATCCGTTGAAAGACATCTCAACTTCAACACCAAGAAAACACTACTGCAAATTCGAATTCCACCAGCTCAAAACTCAACCGCTTCAATGTTTTGCAATTGCTCCAATGATCAATATCGCTCTGATACCATGTAGAAATTTGAATAACTAATGTGTTATCCACCGATATTCTCCTGATCACACACTATTTTAACTTCATGCACAATACAAAATCTCTTCTACCATTTATCATTAATTGCGGAAATAAAAAAACAATCGCATGCGCACATTAAAACCATAAACAATCACACATATGAACACAGTATTTTATGGGAAAGCTTAAAGCTGAAAACCCCAAATATCTGTATATTATATGTCATAGATATCATGTAACAATCATCATACAAAGCTCCTCACAAGCTCTTAGTACAATCTCCAATTGCTACACACTAATCAAACTAGATCTAGCAAATCACATGCTCCAATCTCTGCCACCTGATAGCCTGCCTCTACTGCGCAATCAATGTTGAAGAATGGCTCATAAATAAATTCGAACCACCTGGATTTTACTGCGCAATCCTCATTGGCATCTCCAATCACTGGTTGTTGCAAATCATGAAACATTATAGTCACAACTGATAGTCACACTGCTCTTTCACCTATATCTTCACTGGTCTCCACTGAAACTGTCCATGCACTGAAGTTAACTGATGTATTCTTTAGTTGAATAATGAGTTTATAATTAGTGAATTAATTAATAATTAGTTCACACCACTCTCACTAGTGTATTAATCAGTTTGACTAGATACAAATAGCTCAAATATGTTTAGCTCAGTTAAACTGAACACAACTCCATTAACTTCCTCAATCAACTCCACCAAACTCTCTCACATGAGTTCTAACTGAAGTATCCATGCAATAGCTCCACTTAACCCTTAGGAATAGCATAATTCCTTGCAATGAATCTCTTTGTGCCACATATGTACATAGCGAAGTCCTCGAGAATAAGATAATGTTTATAGTCCAAATATTATTAAGAGCTAATAATATTCGACATATCTATTTTTAGATTGGCAATCTAAAAATAGATTCCGCCCAATATGTCTAAAAATAGAAGTCCATCTATTTTTCCAACTTGACCAACCATCCAAAAATAGCATCCTACAAGTCATAGAATATGATCGACATGTCTAAAAATAGACTTTGCGCCAAAAATAGCCTGCGGGCCCACTTAGTGAAGGCGACTTCTTTCCACTAAGCTCATCATCTTGTTGCAATCTCAACAGTTTGAGACTCTTCCATTAACTAGATAGCATTCATCGAATTGAAAGAATTATTTTCTCATATAGCTACATATAGAAGATTTAGATGACAATGGTAGGGCCTTGGAATTTAGACATAATTCAAGTTCAATCGTTAAAATTAATTCAATCAACCTAAGGAAGCATTGAAACCTAATGCAAATATTTTAGAGGTCTAGGCTAGTGACGTGTTCCGACGTCGTTAAAACTAGTAGTTGTCGTTCGCCATTTGGCTTTAGACAACGCTAGTACGAACTTGTGCTCCCCGTATCGTCGCGTATATAAAGGGAGACCCTCATAGGCTGCAATCCTTCATCCATAGGAAGCCGAGCCTGCCACCCTGTAACCGTGATACACCGAACACAACATTCAGGGATATTACCTACACATACATCAAGTCCTTGGTCATTTTTCTTTCATTTTATCACCAAGGTGTATATCGCAGTTCACGAAAACTTGGTACACCCTCTTGCTTAGATTACCTGAGTAATCATTTCGATCTTTTCATGACTCTTTAAAAAGTGAAAATATCATCGAGCTCTTGTCCTTTCATGTTCGTTTCAACCTGAAAGTGATAGAGTCACCTTTTGCCTGTTTCTCGACTCTTGAAATATGAAACGATAGAGTTTTGTTTCAATGTCTTAAAATATTAACTTCCCACGAAATATTCCTGGTTAAAGTTATCTTCCTTAGTGTTTTTTTTTATGGTTGTTTCCAATGGCAATGGTTCTAGAGTTTACCAACCAAGGAATCCCCTCCGAAGGGAATCCTGGTCCCTTTTTTTTCTTTTGGGAATGTTGGTGCTCCTTATATGGCAACATTGTTTCTATAATGGGTGCACAAATCTGACTAAAACTTCGAATAAATTTTTGGTAGAAACTTGCAAGATCATGGAAGCTTCTTACCTCAAATATGCTTCTAGGATTTGGCCAATTCACAATTGCTTGGATTTTCTCCGAATCCATTTTCAACCCTTCCTTAGAGACTACAAACCCCAAATAAATTAGTTCTTCCTTCATAATGCTGCATTTCTTCAAATTTATCAGCATTTTTTCTTTTTGCAAAGTCTTTAGAACTAATTTAAGGTGTTCTAGATGCTCCTCTTTACTTCAACTAAAAATGAGAATATCATCAAGATAAAAAATTACAAATTTACCCGCATATTCTTTCAAAACTTCATTCATTAACCTCATGAAAGTACTAAGTGCATTAGTAAGTCCAAAAGGCATTACTAACCATTCATATAAACCACTGTTTGTTTTAAATGCGATTTTCCACTCATCCCCTTCTCGAATCATTATCTGATGATATCCACTCTCCAAATCTATCTTAGAAAAATAATGAGACCCACTCAAACAATCTATTAAATCATCCATTCATGGTAAAAGAAAACGATACCCGATGGTGCTTTTATTTATGGCTCGAGAATGTGTGCACATGCGCCATTTACCTCCTTTCTTTAGACTAAGTACTATTTGTATAGCACATGGATTGAGGCTTTCTATGATTAATCCTTTATCCATCAATTCTTGCACTTGTCTTCCAACTTTGTCATTTTCCTGCGGTGTTAACCTGTAGGCTGCTTTATTCAACAAACTAGCTCCAGGGATTAGATCAATGTGGTGACTAATACTCATGATGGGCGGTAACTCATTTGGCAACTTATCCACATCAATATCAACAATATCTTTCAATAGATTTCGAATTTCTTTAGGTAAATATTCTAAATTTGTAGAATTTAAAATTACCTTAGGTCTCCCAACAATAGCAAAATGCATCTCCTCGCCCTTCTCGACTTCTTGCAACAGGGTTTTTCCACTCATCAACATAACGTTGTTTCCAAGTGCTTCCTTATCAGTTTCATCTGTCAATGGCAGCAGTGTATGCTTGTTCCCATCTTTCCCAAGAGTATAAGTGTTTCTTCTGCCATCATGTATGGCTTTTTGGTCAAACTTCCAAGGCCTTCCTAGCAATATGTGACATACATCCATCGACATTACATCACATAAAATAACATCCTTATAAGTACCAATCTCTATTTCAACTTTACATTTTTCAGTTACAATAATTTGATGGCCTTTTTGGAGACACGATACTTTATAAGGTGTGGGGTGTACTGTTTTCTCGAACTTCAATTTGTCCACCATTTCTGTAGAAACAAGATTATCAGTACTACCACTATCAATCACTGATTTACAACACTTACCCTTTGACTTACATATAGTTCTGAATAGATTCTTTCTCTGAGCTGGTTCTCTGGCTTCCTTAGCTTCTTTAACCAATATCCTTTTCAACAACAAGGATTATCTGGCTTCAGGTGGTTCCCCTTTGGCCGCAGTCTAAGGAATTTCTTCCTTTGTTTTAGCAACGTTCACATTTCGCTGGGTTGCTGATTTATTGTGAGGAAAATCCCATTGCACATGTCCCCATTCACCACATGCAAAGCATCGAACATCTCTTCCTCAGCCTCTACCTCTGGGCACAAAAATTCTGCGACCAGAATGTCCTCTTTATGGTGATCTATTACTCGAACTCCCTACCTCATTCTGGGAGTGTTGAAATCTAGATTTAAATGTTCCCCTTCCTTTTGCCCGACTCTTGCCTCTATTTCTCTAATTTTGTTTGTGCAACATATTTTCTTCCACCCTCAAAGCTGCTTGATAAGCATCTTCAATTGTCTTTAGATTTAATAGGTTGATCTCATCCTGTATTTCATATCTCAAACCATTTATATATCTAGCTACCTTTTCTGTGTCATCTTCAATATGAGCTGCCCTAATACTCAGCTTATAAAATTCTTCAGTATATTCTTTGATAGTCATGCCCTTTTTCTTTAATTTTTGCAATTGTCTAAAAATATTTAATTGATAATATTTCGGCATGAATTTACCTTTCAGTTTACTCACCATCTTATCCAACTGCATGATTTTGGGTTTCCCTTTTTGTTCCCTAAACAACTGCAGTTCATCCCACCACAGGGTTGCATGACCTTTCAATCTCGTGGCTGTAAACTTCACTTTCTTCTTGTCATTGACTTCTTCATAGTCGAAATATTTGTCTAATGAATTGATCCAGTCCATTAGTACCTCCACACTAAGATTACCATCGTATAAAGGTACTTCTACCTTTGGTCTACTACTGGCCTTTGCTAGCATCTTCATGACTTTAGCTGCCTCGCTTTCTTCCTCCACTTCTTCGTTGGTGGTCTCTTCTTCATCGGCACTGGAAATTCCATCATCTGTCACCTTCCTCTGAGTATTTTCCATTGTAGCCATTCTTGTATGCAAGTGCCAGATTTCTTCTAGCAAAACTGCGTTTGCTATAGGTCTTCCTCGACCTATCCCAGCTCAGCCCACTCCAGCTCCTCTTCTGGGTGGCATTCTGTGAAATACTCAAGAACAACTCAACGGCTCTGATACCAAAATGATGTAGAAACACAATTTCCACTTACAAATTAGTGTAGAAAATTTTTCAACTTTACTAAGACCCAGGTTAAATCTTCAAATGATGCAATATGATTCGTTCTTCGCCACTTAGTGTGAAATTACATATCCCACTCCATTAACACATAACATTGAATTGTTGCAGCATTATACAAACTCCAATTTTCAATAATAAATGGGTTCTTTTAAGGACCATTTTATGTAATAATGAATAATCCGAAGTTGGCATTTGGAATCCACTTAAGAAAAACAAGCCGACGTACTTCATGAATACACAAATGAAGTCAATTGTGTTGACGATGACATTAAGCAAACAACATACCACTAGTTTGATTGAATCCATAGCGTCACACCCTCCATGGCCATCACGCAAAAAAAGACGGTTTCAGTTTTATAAGTTGGTATTTCAATTAGAGCTTACACCAACCTCTACGCAGTTCTCAACGCAGACTTATTCTTGCACCATGATTTATATAGTTCAACATAGTTATCACACGGCATCAATCGACCCCATCGTGAATTTTTACGAAGCAAAAACAAACACAGTCCTTTCTAACCAAAAGGAAATGACTGCACATGAATTAAATTAAACATGACCGAACCATTTCGTTATGGATTTGGAAGTGGTTCATCGCAAGGCTGCTCTGCATCCAATTCAATCCACTGGACGCTGCCAATCTCTCTGTAGACACCAGCGCATCGGACTAACACATCCTTATAGGTATTAACACTGCGTTAAAGTTTCGATCCCTTTGTGGCTGTGTTAACTGCATTAAAGTTTCGATTCAGCTTCATTAACAGACGTGTTGCGTCTTTAATCTATCCTTCCTTCTTCGAATGCCAACCCTTGTTTTCATTTCAAGCAATCCGAGATTACTTCTGCTGCAAGCGCCATTCCAAATGCACACTATCCCTGAATTCAATCACTCACATATATACATATATAATGTGCAGGTTCTAACAATAAAAAACACACCAGGCCAACCTAAATTACATTATGGACGCATGGACTAAATAATTCATTGATTGTCCTTTACGTTTTACATATTGGCAAACTTCTCACACTTTCTTTTGCCTCCCTATTTCCCCATTATTTATACCTAAAATATGAAATTGTTCTTCTTAGAATAGGTTTCTTCTCGAATTTTCTCAACAAATCAATACCTCCCTATTTTTAAGTGCTTATCCCTATGTTGGCTCTATATCTACGTAGGGAAAGAAACCAATTCCTAATTTTTTTCCTATTTTATTAAAAATACAAAACAAGCTAACTATCCTCATAAATAAATAAAAATCATAATAAAATAAATAAAATACTACTACTAATGTTTAACTCTTTGGATTAGCCACAACGTGTGAACAAAACATCACATTACTTGCTAAGTCCCTGATGCTCCTGCATCAACTAGGTTCATTGTAATCATCAAGTTTGTGTGATCAATTGAAGAATTGCAGCTCATGTTATTGTGTGCGAATTATTTGTGTTATTTTATGCCTTACCTCCTCTGTCTTTCCAATAAATTGGGATCGTAGTTGAGGAAGGATCACAAGATCCATGGAGCCAACAAAGCTAGTAAGTAGAAGGCCGACAATTTTTTGAGTTTTTTTTTTTTAATTGTGATTCAAAATTTTCGCTCTATTAAGGAGTGAAAATGCACAATTGAGGTGTGAAATTCACACTTTGTTAGTTAAAAAACAAAAACCGCGACAATTTGGATAAAACTATTATTGGCGTAGTTTATGTGTCGAGGGTGCGCAAACCCTGTGAGGTATTAAAACGATATAATCTCATTATTACAAAGTTTATTTTTTAAAAATTAAAGTCACAAAGATTTTTTTTTGTGTTCCAAAATAAAAAAGTCACTCTTGTGTTAAAGGTTTTTAGAAAAGGCACGTGACACTTTTTAAACTACTTGGATTATAAACAAGTTTTATTTAAAAGTTTTGGCCATAAGAGTTATTAAAGGATTATATAAAAACATTTTTTATAAAGTTTTTTTTATATATAATATAGTGTTTATTTAAAGTTATTTTTAAAAAGACATTTTTTTTAAAAGAGATTTGTAAGGTTTATAAAAGGTTTTTGTTAAGAAGGGTTCCTAATATTGTTTGAAGATAATTTCTTTTATTAATATGGTTTCAGCGAGCTTCCAGCCACAGTTTCCTTCATTCACAGGGAAAGATTATGATTTGTGAGGCATTAAGATGGAGACCACATTAAAGGCTCATGATGTGTGGGATTATGTTCAGTTTGGGTTTCGAGAACCTAGGAATGAAGCAAAAGAATGAGCCCTCACTAATGCAGAGAAGGAAAAATGGAAGAAAGACAAAAAAAATAATGCACAAATATTGCAACTTATCCAACAAGGAGTAGACTAAGAAATGTTCCAGAATATTATGATCACGTCTTCAGCAATGACAACATGTGAGACTTTGGCAACAAGCTATAAAGGTATGGCCAAAATAAATATTTTTAAGTTGCAGAATACTAGAAGAGATTGTGAAAGCCTGAAAATGAGGGAGACAAAGGGCATTGATTCATTCATGAATTAGGTCATGACTGTCGTAAATCAGTTAAAAATTTATGGTGATGATATTAAAGATCAAACAATGGTTGAAAAATTCCTCAGATCTTTGTCTACCAAATTTAATGTTGTAGTAGTAGCCATAGAAGAAGCCAAGGATTTTGAAACTTTAACAGTTGATGAGTTGATGGGATCACTTCTATCCCATGAGGTAAGGATAAAAAAAATAAGTACTCCACTCTAGAAACTGCTTTCAAAAGCCAAGTTTCTTTTTCAAGAGACAAAGGTCGAGCCAAAGGTAAAGTGAGAGGTATATATCGGGGCAATAGACATGGTGGTCAGAGAGATGGCTGAGAAGAACATGAAAATGAAAGTGGAAACAACAAAAAAAGCTTCAACAATAATCAAAGTGTTGAAAAACCAAAGGTGATATGTTATTATTGCAATAAATTTGGTCACTATGCCTGTGATTGCAGGACGAGGATAACTGATCAAGGAAACCAGAGAGTTAATGTCACAATAGAGAATAATAACTCCCTATCCCTAACTTTCCATTCCAAGCATGAATCTTCTGATAATGTGTGGCTATTAGATAGTGGTTGTAGTAACCACATGATAAACAACAACAATTTAGCTGCAAATTTGGATCAGTCCGTGAAGACAGAGGTAAAGTTGGGGACTAAAAATACTTTGGATGTAGATGGAAAAGGAGTGGTCACCATTATGACCAACCAAGACGAGTCGAAGAAAATTTAAGAGGTATATTATGTCCCTGTCCTCAAACATAATTTAATAAGTGTTGGTCAATTGGCACAGAATGGATACAAAGTTATTTTTCAAGGACAAGAGTGTGTTATATATGAAAAGCCCCCAAGAAAGCAACTGATAGAAAAAGTGCAGATGATGAGGAACAAACTCTTTCCTCTAGCTCTTTCAGTTTCAACACTTGAAATTCTCAAGTTTAAGATTGTTGCAACAAAAATATATGGTCAGAGGAATACCTCCCATCGAATAATATTCTAGTACTCGTGAGTGTTGCATATTGGGAAAGCAACACTGTGAAATGTTTCTAAAGGGAGTTGCATACAGAGAAAAGAAACCTCTTGAGCTGGTGCATACAGAACTTTGTGGACCTATGAGGACACAATCAATTGGTGGAAGTTGTTACTTACTCACTTTCCTTGATGATTATAACTAAAAGACTTGGGTTTACTTCCTAAAGCAGAAGTCTGAAACTTTTCCAAAGTTCAAAAAATTCAAAGCCTTAACAGAGAACCAAAGTGATCATGATCCAAACTTAATAAAGAACACAATAAAATACAGAAATAAACATAAACACAAAGATGCAGTAGGAATAACACTTCATTTCATAAATATATTGAAAAATGCTTACAAACAAAATGGAAAATAAACTAGCTCGGGCGATGGTATCTTATCTATGAGAAGAGATGTAGTGGCTACATGCCTCTGAAATGTGTTACAATAAGGCTCAAGGGAATTTTTATTATTGAAAAACATGGGAAAACCCTAAACATCCAAAAACCTAACCCTAGGAGATGAAGCGCCAAAACTATGGGCCCCATTTGGGTAAACTGGTACATCAACTTCCCAGGGATGTGACTTTGGCACGCGATCTCCGTTTAACGCACACAATGCCTAATTAGAAAGATCTATCCGAGGAATATAAGTTAAAGTGACCAACATGGGTCCTCAATTGATGTTGGTCCCAATTTTCTCAAAAAACATTATTTAAGCCCTCAAAACGGATCTGGATGTCCAGGGCCTGAAAAAGTGCCGAAAATAGTAAACTACACTACAATTAAGGAAATTGCAAAACTGAAAGAAATAATGGTGGGGGTACTAGTAGGGCATTGGAAATTGTGATTGGCATTGGCAAGGGCAGATACACATTACCACTTCAGTAAGTTGTTCAATTGAATGAAGAACCATCTTTTCCCAATATCAATCTTACGCCAACAAACCAGTGGAATTCGAAGGCATTCCATGAGTACTGCAAACAACATCGAATCATAAGACAATTTACAACTGTTAGAAAATAAAAAAAGGTAGAAACATTTTCTTATCATGATAATTTCTTGTGAAGTTATTATTTACTTATTAACTTTCTTGTGTTATTTTAATTTAGTTCATAAAGCAATTACCAAAACCATAACATGATGATCAAGGACACCAAATGTAGGTAGACAACCAGGGAAAAACCCCTATCTAGAGGAAAACCCAGTCAACAAGTCTTCCTTCAATATTTTCATGAGATAATCCAAGACTCCTTTGACCTAGACACAAAATTCTTCCAATCACCAAGTCAAACCTTCCTTATTCTACAGATGATAGCATTCCAGTAATAACTTCAATCTTGAACTTGCAATAAAAACTTCAACTTGGCAATAATAACTTCGACCCGGTAGCAACAAATGTACTTCGACCTGGATGCAATAATTCGACCTTGAAGCAATACTTCGACCTTGAAGAAGTAATTTGACCTATAAGAAACACTTCAATTCAACAAGCAACGTAAATTTGACCTAGCAACGTAAATTTTGATCTTCTAGTAACAGCCCAGTAAATTCACACGTGTGAGAGAGATGACCCATAAAACTTCGATCTTGTGATCCTCCTTCTCCTTCTGCATCTTCACACTTTTCTGTTGCCTCTTCTTGGATATCGAACTTGTGAGCGAGTCTCCAAATGAATCAAACTA
The DNA here is from genome assembly GCA_034641835.2 of Pinus albicaulis. Classification (NCBI taxonomy): domain Eukaryota; kingdom Viridiplantae; phylum Streptophyta; class Pinopsida; order Pinales; family Pinaceae; genus Pinus; species Pinus albicaulis. Next base: position 150,110,774 of record CM076579.1, on the reverse strand, counting down.
CACTTTATATATAACCTCTTCTGGATTTCAAAGTATCTTTATGTAGGCCGACTTGAACAGGTAAGGGATGATTTAGTGTGGAGGTGAGAAATTACATATTTAACTCAAAAATAATTTTTTTTACATGATTCTAAAGCCCAAAAAGGCTCTTATCAAATGTAAAATGACTCTAATAACTCATTATAAATCCTAGAAGTCATCAATGGGGACTTTGACCTAAAACATGATGACCAAAGCATGAAACCCATGCTTCAATAAGTCATAATATTAATAAAATTTTATTTTTCATTCTTTTCATAAGTACATTTCATAATGACTCAAATACAATTATGAAGACTGAACCTAGTTACATTATTCAACATCCCCTCTTAAGTAGGGAGGTATTCATAATGACTTATAAAAGTACAAGGAGGATCTCAAAACACATGAACCATGAAGAGTTTAGGCACCACAATGCCATATACTAGATTCCTGACCAGAGCAATCTATCCAAGTCCTTAAACAATTTAGGCACTCACGGTGCCCAAAAATAGATTCCTGACCAAGGGAATCTATCTGGGTGGTACTAATATGGAATAAAGCTTTCAGTCTCTCTAGGTACCATCAATATTACTTGCTAACCATCAACCTAGGGATCCAGGTGCTTAATACAAGGTCATAGCTCTATGACAACGCCACCCTCCCTAATTTGGGATTTAGATATCAACATATAATGTCGACCAGATGTCCTCCAAGGTAATATGTATCACACACAAAGCCTCAACACTCCCGATTTTTCAAAGTGATAGAAAATACTTCCTGATCAAACAGATCTGTAACAACAAATCTCTCCCAATATGTTATGAAACCAACTCCAAAAATAGAAGGAAAGAGAGATAAATGCCTTAGAAATAAGCCACTTCGAGGGGCCAGCCTCCTTTAAGTTACATAAATGAACAATTATTGGATGATAAAAATGACAAAACCTCCTTTATATATATAGGAGTCCATGTGGTCATAATATAATCCTATTTGACCTAACAATAATAATGTAAGGGAATAATAATAAAAATATGGGGGTTACAGGGGTACAACAATAACAATAAGGGGGGTACACTAACAACAATAAGGGACTACACTAGTAATATAGGGACCCAACATGCCCCTCTCCTTCAAAAAAAAATTTCCTCTACGCTTGAGTAGCTTTGGATGCTTCTGTATAAAATTCTCATCCTCCCATGTAGAATCTTCAGTGGGTAAGTTCTTCCACTTGATGAGATACTTTGAAATTGATCGATTTCATAGCTGTAGAGTTCTTATTTCCGTGAATGCTTCAGGTTCCGATATTATTTTTCCTTCCTCATCAAGTTCTAGCAATATTTTTTGAACTGGAAGTTTGTCACCTATAACCTTCTTTAAGCATGAAACATGGAAAACCAGATGCACTCTAGAAGAAGCAAGAAGCTCCAATTTGTATGCCATAGTACCGATCTTTTGCAACACGTTGTAAGGACCATAGTATTTTGGCAATAATTTATAATCCTTCTTAGCTTGCTTGAGGGACATTTGTTTGTATGGTTGTAGCCGTAAAAATACCCAGTCTCATACATCAAAACTTTTGTAGCTACGATGTTGATATGCCCGTTGTTTCATTCGATTCTATGCCAAATTTAGGTTATCCTTTAAGAGTTGGAGAACTTATTTTTGATGATCGATGTGATCTTCCACTGCTTTAACCTTAGAATTTTCTCTTAAATATGATGTGATGGATGATGGATGATATCCATAAATGCCATAAATGGATTCATTTTTGTTGCAGTGTGGAAGGAAGTGTTATACCACCATTTAGCTAGAGGTAACCACTTGACCCATTGTGTTTGTTTATCAGATACAAAAAAACGAAGATATCCTTCCAAACATTTATTCACTATCTCAATTTTCCCATTGGATTGAGGATGATAAGATGAGCTATGAGCTAGTTGAGTACCCAAAAAAGCAAATAATTCCATCCAAAAATTTTCAGTAAAAATGGGATCTTTGTCGCTTACAATAATCTTTGGGTTTCCATGTAGCTTTTGAATTGTTTCCATAAATGCAATAGCAAATGTACTTGCTTTAAATGGATGAGATAATGCACAAAAGTGTGCATACTTGGTAAGTATATCAACTACCACCATGATGACACTCTTTCCTTCGGACTTAGGTAAACTTGTGATAAAATCCATTGAAATCTCCTCCCAATGTTGACTTGGAATGGATACAGGTTGTAGAAGACATGGGGTCTTAATTGTCTCAAATTTATTTTTCTGGAAAACCAAAATTGTTGCCACAAAATTTTGAATATTAGATTTAAGGTCATCCCCAAAAAATTATTTCTTCACCTTGTGGTAAGTTTTTAAAAATCCTAATTGTCCTCCTAAGGGAGAAGTGTGTAACTCCAAAAGAATATTTTGCTTTAGTTGGGAATTCTTACAAATATATAAGTGATATTTGTACCATAAGGAATAATTTTTCCAACTAAATTTATCAGATGTACTAGGATCTTGCTGCAACTTTTGAATGAGTGTCCACACTTCTTCATCCTTCTTCCATTCATCGCTTGTTTCAGTTATCCAATCTGATTGGATAATAGAAATGGCACAAATAAATTTTTCCACCTCTGCATCCTTTCTTGAGAGTGCATCTAAAACAAAATTTAGCTTCCCTTTTTCGTAGATGATTTAAAAGTCATAACCTGACATCTTTGTGACCCATTTTTTCTGCTCTTCTGAAGATAGTATTTGTTGCAAAAATTATTTAAGGCTATCATGATCAATTTTTACCTTGAAGTGTCTTCCCATTAGGTAAGGTCGCCATTTCTTTAGAGCATGTAGTATTGCCAATATTTCCTTCTCATAAATATCTTTATGTAGATACTTTCCTTTGATTGGATCACTTTCAAAAGAAACCAGTCTTTCTTCTTGTATTAAAACGACACCGATTCCATTTCCTAAGGCATCACATTCTACAATAAAGGTTTTTGTGAAGTCTGGCATAGCTAAGACCGATGCTAGGCACATCGCCTCGTTAAGATGTTCAAAGGCCTTAGTTTCTTCAGGAGTCCATGAAAATTCATCTTTCTTCAATAATGTTGTTAGGGGTGCTACTATTCTCCCATAATTCTTAACAAAATTTTGATAATACCCTGTTAACCCGAGAAATCCTCGCAATTGATTTATGGTTGTGGGGACCTTCCATTCCTTAATAGCTTTAATTTTCTTAGGGTCTACCTTAACACCCTCGTGAGATACAATATGACCTAGATATTCCAACTCTTGTACTCCAAAGAAACATTTGGAGGTTTTTGTATATAATTATTTCTCCTCCAATAGTTTGAGCACCCTGTCAACATGTTGAACATGATCCTTCCAAGACCTGCTATAGATTAGTATATCATAAAAAAATACTAACATAAATTTTCTAAGGAAAGGTTTGAAAATGGAATTCATCAACTCTTTAAATTTAGAAGTTGCATTGGTAAGGCCAAAAGGCATGACAAAAAAATCATAATGACCCTCATGAGTTCGAAATGCTGTTTTCGGAATATCTTTAGTCTTCATTCTATTTTGATGATATCCTGAACGAAGATCCAACTTGGTAAAATAAATTGTTCTGTTTAATTCATCCAATAATTCATCAAACACAGGAATGGGAAATTTATCTTTAATAGTGAGCTTATTGAGATCCCTATAATCCAGACACATGCGCCATGATCCATCCTTCTTGTGCACCAATGACTACTGGAGCAGAGAAAAAAATTTGACTAGGTTGAATTATACCGACTTCTAACATTTCTGCAATCATACGTTCAATTTCACTCTTTTGGACATAAGGATATCTAGAAGGCCCGATGTTTGGAGGAACACTTCCTGGAATCAAATGAATAGCATGATCATGATCATGAATAGGTGGGAGTCCTTTGGAAGTTTCAAACACCTTAGAATGATTGTCTAAGAATTTTTTATGATGTTTGTGGTGTCAACCTTGTAGGTTGTGGAATTCTAGCAGTGGCAACACTTCCATCGTTATAGATGTGAGTGGCAGGTTTCCTAGTCGCCATAATTTTACATTCCATTTTTCTTGCCAACCTGAATGCCTTATCCAATGAATCAGGTTCCAAAAGGTGAACCTCATGTTAGATGTTATCCTTTAAAGTCCCTATGAAGACATCAATCATGTGTTCCTTTGGAATATCATTTACCCTTATATTCAATTTTTGGAAGTCCTCAATGTGCTCCACCACTAAACCCTATTGTTTGAGATTGATCAATTGGCTAAATAATGTGTTTCTTTTTGTATCCTCATAATGTGTTGTCATTTCCTCCGTAAAAATTGACCAAGTACAGTTTTTTTATGGGAGAAAAGCCATCAATACCATACAAATGTATTTTTCTCTAAATATAAAGTTGCAATGTGTACCTTTTGTGTGTTTTGCACATTATTGAGATCAAAATATTAATCCATATTTATTATCCATGTTATAGGATCCCTGCCATCAAATTTCCTCATATCGATATTTGGAATATGGTGGGTCTTCAATCCAACATTAGAGTTTATGAAATCACAATTAACATTTATTTCGTTCTCATCATGAGTTTCCTCTACTATCTTTTCGCCATTATGAATCATTTCTTGTATCAACTTTGTCAAACCTTCCTTCAAACCTTCCATATCTAATTTTATATCATTCTTCATGTCTTCCATATTTTCTTTCATTTTTTCATCTATCTTAGCTTCCATGCCATCTATATTAGCTTACATGCCATCCATCTTAGCTTTGATGCCATTCTTCAAACCAGCCATATTAGCTTCGACGCCTTTCTTCAAACCCTACACATTAACTTCCACGCCTTTATTCAAACCATCCATCTTAACTTCCATGCCTTTCTTCAAAACTTCCATTTCATTTTTTGTTGCTCTTTGAGAGAGCGAAATTTGGTGCACTTGCTCTTGTAATTTTGATATATCATGTTGCACTTCTTCCTCTTCATGAGTCATAGTAGAGTATTCTAAGGGCTTAATGGGTTTTGAATTCTTTTTAGGGGGAATTTTAGAAACCAATAATGATATCTATGCTCAATATTCCCTTGGAATCACTTCAAACTGATTTTTCAAAAAAGACTTATGCAATTCGAAAAAAAAATACACACCTTTTTCTTGATTTTGAGGAGCTCGATATTGAAACTGATGTATCTCTATAATTTCGGATCCCTGAGATTTTATCTTGTGTCCTTTAGTAGCTCTCTGAATATTTTTTCCAATTCCATAGGTCTAATCTGATTTGGATTCTTCAAGGCAAAATTATGACTAATCTCCCACAATGACCTATTTATGGACTGGTTCAGTAGGGAGAACTTGTACAATGTGCCACATGTCACTTTTTTCTCCTTCGGATCTTCAATTGATAAACAGGAAACTAAAATCCGTGAAATTTCGACCACTTTTTACAGAATTCTAATCTAATGCTTAGAGAGAGAGTTATGACGATTTTCCGAAGGTCACCTCGTTTAGATGAAATCCAGGAGCCTGCAAAAACCCTAACTTCCACAGATAATATCTCCAAAAATATTGCAAACCAAGATATGAAAATTTTACATGACGTTCCTTAGGATTTCTTCAAAATTAGTTTTTTGTTTTAGTGTCTTAACCCACATAGAAAAAAATTTAGAGCGAAAATTCCACGATGACCTATTTGAAGCAACGAAACCCTAGATTCTAAGGCTCTGATACCAAATGCTATGAAACCAGCTCCAAAAATAGAATAAAAAATAGATCAACACCTTATAAATAATCCACTTCGAGGGGGAAACCTCCTTTACATTACATAAATGAACAATTATTGGATGATACAAATAAAAAAACCTCATTTCTATATATAGGAGTCCATGGGGTCACAATATAATCCTAGCCGACCTAAAAATAATAATGTAAGGGCACAATAATAACAATATAGGGGTTACATGAGTACAACAATAACAATATGAGGGTTACAGGGGTACAACAATAATAATAAGGGGGGTACACTAACAACAATAAGGGACTACACTAGTAATATAGGGACCTAACACAATCAAACAGAGTGGTAACAAAAGGCATGTAAAACATGCTTCCAAAAATGCGAGAGATTTACCTGTAAAAACACAAACTCAATGAGTAATAATATTTTAAATGCACATAGGTAAACTCAAACCTTCGGGTTCTTCAAACATCTTGATGTTGCTTCTCATTTTTTCACAACATGACTCAAATTCTTGCGAAACGAATATTGACAGGAGATTCCTCAACCATACAACTTCCTTTTCTCATTCAACAACATATTATACAATCAGATCCTACTTTCATTCATTCAACAACACCTCAATATACATTCTCTGATTTATCCTTCAAGGTATTCATCATAAATATAATATGCCCTCCCTCTGAACTACACAAATTTCTTCTATCCAGGCTCCCTATTAACTTATGGAGATCAATTATTTTTTATGACATCGGAGAATCTTTCATGGCTTCCATCCTTCTTATCAAATTTACCTTGATCATCTTTATTCATCATGCTTATTAATCAAATAAACTTTAATTTCAAACATCTTCACCATCTTGAAGATTATGTACCTGCACAATTTAGATAGCAAGTACAACCAAATCCATAGAAGCATGAAGTTAACCATATCATAATCATACAATAATCGAAGCATTAGACTTTAGACATCAAATGCCTAAAATTAGTTAGGTTTATAATCAACAAGAGACACATACTTCTATACTTCAATTTCTTGCTCGGGTTTTGTCATAAACCCTAAATCACATCATTAAAACATAATGTAACTCAATCAAGATATCACTCTCAATATATCTCTAGGGTTTCAATATTTTCTTCAGAGATATGACAAATTTTTCTATGACAAACCCTAGAAGCAATTCAAACAAGTACAATTATACAATGTATCTAACAACTTCCAGAATTAATATGTTAGACTTCTAATGCAAACCCTAGATTTCATAAATGAGACATTAGGCCTCAATAATCAACACCAATCACAACATAATCTCAAGATTCAACAATATGGCCAAATTTTCACATCGTCACATTTGAAACAATGACATCATATTCTAGAATATCGAACTATGACTAGGGCTTAATTACAAAACCCTAGAACTATGATCATCAACAAAATACATATCTAGGAATTCATAATCATGCATATCTCAACAACATATATCAGGAAAAACGAAGACACAAATATCAATACATTACATATAACAAACTTGACCTGGTTAGGGTTTTGATCAGACGGACAAACATACACCTAGGTTTTCTTTCCTATGAGCTTTACTCTAGATATCATAAGGGTCTTGCTCATAAACCCTAAATTACCAAAACCTCTAAAAGTCAAGGATTACCGACATCAACATTCAATCGTATAATATTAGGGTTTCCATAACAATACCAAGACCCTAAACATGACATTACTATCAAAAAATCAAAAGAATAATATTTTCTAGTTTTCATCAATAACCCTAAAAAGATTAGGGTTTTCACATAAGCATTGGCATACCCTTAGGTTAGGGTTTTTAAAGAGAACCTTTTAGGGTTCCATGAAAAGATGAATGAGTTTAATGTGGGTAGATTCAATCTAATGATTAATCACCCAAATAATAATATTTATGATTCAAAGGTGTTAGACACAACAATGTTAGTAATATAGAACAAATTATTAAAAGAAATGAATATACCTTTATCAAGAAGAGAACAAAGCATATGGTTTAAGACATACCTTTGAGCTGTTCTCTTGACAAACCTGGTAGGACATCAATTCCAATAGAATTTATATCGTGATTTTTTTTGTGAAGTATTCTCAATAATCCTCAAGAAATGAGCAAGCCTTTAATAAAGAAGAAAAATATCAAAAGAAATGTTATTAGCATCCAATACAAACACACCTAGAAAAGGTAATACAAGGAGTAACATACTTATCTTTGGACAATGGCATGGGATCCGTCTTAATACAATCTTGAGGGATACCTATAACTTTATAAAACAATTCAAAAATGTTTTCCAAAGCATGTTAAACCTACAAATGCTAGAAATCATAAATGAAAACAATGAAAACTTGGAGTGGAGGACTTAGTAGTGTAAGTCTCTTATTTCTGATTCTTCGGTCTTGTTCTTCTTTGGAGATCCTGCTTCGAAAACATTTTCTTGATCCTTGTTTCCTTCTTGTTCTTAGGATTGTCAGGATAGTCACTTTTATAGTGACCTATTTTGTGACACTGGTAACATTCTATCTCAGATAGTTTTACTATCCTTCTCTGCCCTTTAGATTTCTTGAAGTTTCCTTTCTTATGATGAGCGGAGTAGGAATTTGAAACTTTATCTTCTTCATTATATTTGTTGGTTAATAATGAGTTTCTCATTCCTCTTGAATACATGCATTCCATAATTACTCAAATGAAGGATTTTGTTTTCAATTGTTGATCCCTGAAGCAAAGTGATCCAAAATTTTTAGCTTTGACATGGAATAAATAATTACATGTAAAATTGCATCTTAACCATGAAACTTAAAAGGCATGAACATACAAAGAGATAAGCGCATAAAATCATGCAAATAAGACAAGAACTTGATAATGGAGTTCGTCTAGGAGGGACTACATCTCTGGGCCCTGCTCAATCAGTGGGGATGCCCTCTTTCATTAAGTGGAAAATAAAATGAAAGTACAAGCATCAATGCAAAATTACACCCTTATACCTCCATGGCTGAAAGTGGCCGAAAATTGGAGACCTCTGATGAAGAAACATACAACACCATTGGATTCCTGTCACCGAGAGGTGCAAGATCCATATAAAATTTGCCTAATTCTGACTTCGGAAAATCTAGGCCCTTTGGAAATGAGCTCAGTCCATGGTTCCTCCCCCCCTCCTACAAAGTGCTCAAGGTTCCACTTTGTCTCGGTAAACGTGACACTCCTGGTCTGCCTGGCGCACTTCTAAAGTGAATTTTTAAGTAGTGTTGGGCTAGGTGGACTCCCCAAGGGAGTTTCTTGGCCCAACAGTTTAGATCCATGTTTGTGGGAAGGGGTCGGCCTATCAAACCCTGCCCCCTCAAAAAATGGTGTCATATTGTTTTATATTCCCCACAACATTATTTAATATGGGGTCTGGGGGGGGGGCGCAGACCTGCGTCTGGTGGCCTGCCTTGTAACTCCTGCAGATACTCATATTATAATGGGTAGGGGTAGCGAGGTTGACATCTCGCGCCCCTCCTGTTTTGAATTTCTGTTACTGCAGATTTGGGGCAGCGGGGTCATGGCCGTCGACCCCACTTTTCTTGTTAATATCATTTTTATATGGTGCGAATAGGGGCAGGGGCCATGGCCTGGCCCTATTTTTATAATATATATATATATATATATATATATATATATATATATATATATATATATATATATATATATATATATATATATATATATATATATATGATTCTATTAACCATAATAGCCCTTTTTAAATTTTCTCGAAATTGGCCGAAGGAGTCAATTTAATGGTCCTAGAATTTCGCCCGGAATATGGCAACTAGACTTTGGTAAAAATGCTGCCAACTCATCAATTCAACCCAAAACTTTGACTGCTTCTAACTTCTCCATACGAAATCGAAATTGAGTATCGTCTGCATCGTTGGAATCAGAAAGAAGAGATCTTCAACTTGACACTCAATTTGTCACATTCCTGCCACTTTGAATTTTGAGCCTTTGTAATTAAGCCACTTGTACTTGGACCTGTAGGATCCTCCTGGATCATTCCTCCCCACAAGGGAGCTTTTGGACACCAAAAACATTAACACACCCAACACACTTCTTGTTCGTTCAAAACCACACTTTCAATCTCCTGCACACAAATATGGTACATCGTTTGCAACCATGCACACACCACACATGACTCAAAAACCCCTCACTTGCCAAGAGTTTATAGCACACATTCATTGGCGAAGGATTACATTAAAACAACCAATACCTCAACTTATCATAAGAAAAGGCCAAAACATCATCGTTGTGTTTCGAAGTGATGGGAAACACACCATCACATTTACATTTACTTGCAACGTATGATTTAAAATTGTGTCCATAACAAGCTACTACCTCTAAAAAAACAAACTTAATAAACCAGACCACCACGAATGTGGTGGATTCATTTGCTAAACATTTTCACCTTTTAGCTCCTCTGTCGATGCTTCCGGGGCATGGGTCATTAGATACGTGGCTTGTTGGTGTCCCACTTCATTGCAATGACTACAATAATTCTTTTTCCTCCAAAATTTCCGAATTATCTTGGAGCGCTTTTCCCTGGTGTTCCTTCGATATGTGCTCATGTAACCCTCACTATCACTGGAATGTGAGGAAGTGATTTGATCATCTATCGTTGGCTGGTCACTAGCTGTGTTGGAGCTTTCTCTGACTTCCTTCCTGGTGTATCTGAGTCCTACATGACGCGACAATTCCTCGACTTTGACAGGGTTTACGATGCCTTGGCCATTGATTCCGAGGCCCTTTCCCTGATATCCCATTTTCTTCATCATTTTGGATCTGATCCCTGTAGTATGTTTTTCTAAACCAACGAAATTATCATCATGAAAAGTACATGAAATTGAAGGGTTTTTTTAACCTCAGGTTGGCTATGTCGTAACTTTTCCAAAGTCTCATCCTTAGCTTGTAACTGGTGTAGTAACCTTTTTTTTTCTTCCTTCACTTCCTGTAGGGGCCTATTTAGCTCAGTATTATATGCTTGGATGCTTTGGTTGATCTCCTCAAGTTCTTGGAGCCCTGCCGCAGTGAGTGTCCTTTTCATCCTTGGTACCATGTCGGTTGAAATTTTTGTTTCATTGCCTGAATTGGAACCCAAGAATATGGGTCCTCCTGTTGCGATCCCTAAGGTTGCAAGCTTCACTTCATCGCCAGAATCAAACCCCAGGGGTCATGGACCACCCCTATTTTTATAATTTTTTTTATTCTATTAACCATAATATCCCTTTTTAAATGTTCTCAAAATTGACCGAATGATTCAATTTAATGGTCCCACAATTTTGCCCAGATTTCGGCCGGAGCTAGATGGGATCTGGCCACCAGAATTTGGAAAAAAATCTGCCTCCTTAAGGCTTCCACCTCATCAAGTTAACCTAGAAATTTGACTGCTTCTAACTTCTCCATACGGACTCAGAATTGAGTGTCGATTGTGCCATTGGAATCAGAAAGAGGAGATCTTCAACTTGAAATTAAGTTTGTCACATTCCCGCCACTTTGAATTTTGAGCCTTTGTACTTAAGCCACTTGTACTTGGACCTATACGATCCTCCTAGATCATTCCTCCCCACAAGGGAGATTTTTTACCACCAAAAACATTAACACACCCAACACACTTCTTGTTCGTTCAAAACCACACTTTCAATCTCCTGCATGCAAATCTGGTACATCATTTGCAACCATGCACACACCACACATGAGTCAACAACCCCTCACTTGCCAAGAGTTTATAGCACACACTCATTGGCCAAGGATTACATAAAAACAACCAATACCTCAACTACTCATAAGAAAACGCCAAAACATCATTGTATTGTTTCGAAGTGATGCAAAACACACCATCATGTTTACATTTTCTTGCAACGTATGATTTACAATTGTGGCCATAACAAGCCACTACCTCTAAAAAAACAAATTAATAAAGTAGACCACCATGAATGTGGTTGATTAATTTGTTGAACATGTTCACCTTTCGGCTCCTCTATCGATGCTTCCAGGGCATGGGTCATTGGACACTTGGCTTGTTGGTGTCCCACTTGGTTGCAATGACAAAAATGATTCTTTTTCCTCCAAAATTTCTAGATTGTCTTGGAACGCTTTTACCTGGTGTTCCTTCGATAAGTGCTCATGGAACCCTCACTATCGCTGGAATGTGAGGAAGTGATTTCATGATATGTCGCTGGCTGGTCACTATCTGTGTTGGAGATTTCTTTGACTTCCTTCCGGGTGTATTCAAGTCCTGCATGACGTGAAAATTCCTCGACTCCGATGGGTTTTATGATGCCTTGGCCATTGATTCTGAGGCCCTTTCCTTGATATCCCATTTTCTTCAACAATTTGGATTTGATCCCTATAGTATGTTTTTCAAAAACAATGAAATCATCATCATGAAAAGTACATGAAATTGAAGGGTTTATTTTTACCTCAGGTTGGCTATGTCGTAACTTTTCCAAGACCTCATCCTTAGCTTGTAATTGGTGTAGTAGCCTTTTTTTTTCTTCCTTCGCTTCCTATAGGAGCCTCTTTAGCTCAACATTATTTGATTGGATGCTTTGGTTGATCTCCTCAAGTTCTTGGAGCCCTGCCATAGTGAGTGTCCTTTTCATCTTTGGTACCATGTCTGTTGAAATATTTGTTTCATCGTCTGAATCGGGACCCAAGTCTATGGGTCCTCCTATTATGATCGTAAAGGCTACAAGCTTCATTTCATCGCTGGAATCAGACCCCAGGTCAATTTGTCTACCTCATGCAAATATCGCAGTTGTGACCTTCTCATCTTCCTCTAATTCAGAATCTTGGTTTTACTGCACAGTGGTAGCGGTCTATTGCTTCCCATTTTTTTCATTCCTCTTAGGTCTCACTCAGGTTGCAGCTTCCAGCAACTTTCTTCGTCATTTCCCTCTTACTCACAATGTGTACAAGAGGGTTTTTCTGCCCTTCTCTTGGCTGCTATAGTTCTTCTTGGGTGGTCATTTTTTTCATGTGTTCCCCTGCTTTCTAGATGCATGGCCTTCACACTGGCCTCATTGATGGTAGGAGGCTCAAACAATAACAATGAATGTCTTATGTAATTATGTAGAGAACCAATATACTTGGTTACAATCTCTGGTGAATATTATGGAATGCCCAAATTAAATGCTTGTTTTCTAAATTCTTTAGTGAAGTCTTGTACATTTTGACCTATGCCTTGCCTTAGGTGTTTCCATTCCATTAATTTGTTCTGGTTATACCCCAAAGGGTAAAACTGATTCTCAATGCAGAGAAAAAAAAAAATTGACCATGAGGAGAGAAGGTTACCCAAATTTGGCTGCCTTGCAATTTTATCTCCCACCAGACAAGAGCGGCGCCATTTAGCTAAATAGAAGCCAACTGGATCTTTGCCTCGTCCTCCTTGATCTGCTGAATCCTACAGTAGAATTCAATCTGCCTAATCCAGTTGCTAATATTTTCTGCATTACTTTCACCATTATACATGGGAAGATCAAATTTGACATCTAATTTAAAGAAATGTTTATTAGATGCATTTCCTGAATTCCTATGATGATGGTGAGAAGAGGAGGAAGAAATTTCACTCATGGAAGGAGAAGGAGGTGGATCTCCTCCATCATCTCCATGTGCCGAACCTCGTCCCTCTGAAGAATTCTCCCCTACTTTCTCTAGTTTCTCAAGCCTTTGTTGAGATTCAACAAGATGATGAGCTCAGTGAAAATGAGTCACCTTCACTAAGTGGGCCCGCAGGCTATTTTTAGGTGCAAGTCTATTTTTAGACTATGTCTATTTTTAGACATGGTGATCATATTTTAGAAGTTGCAGGATGCTATTTGTGGATGGTTGATCAAGTTGGAAAAATAGATGAAATTATACTTTTAGAATATTGGGCGAAGTCTATTTATAGATCTTCAATCTAAAAATAGAAGTGTTGATTATTATTAGCTCTTAATAATAATCCGACAATAAACTCAAATTATTCTCTTGGAGCACTTAGTTTCAATGCACAGATTTGGAAAATTAGTGGGGCGAAGAGATGCCAATTCCGAAGTTTCTTGGTGGTTCCTCGCTCCATTCGATTTCGTGATAGCAAAGTCACATTGCGGTTGGAAAAGTAGTTCATGGAGTTGTATTCAGTTTAACTCAGTTAGACTCAGTTGAGATAGTTGTATCTAATCTAAATGAATGATACACTAGTGAAAGTGGAGTGAATTAATTAGTTAATTAATTCACAAATAATAACTCATTAATCAACTGAACAATACAACAGTTAACTACGGTGCATGGTAGTTCCAGTGGAGACCCAGTGGAGAGATAGGTGAAAGGGCAAGATGGACTATCTGTTGTGACTATAGTGATGCATTGATTGCACCACACACACATTGGAGTTGCCAATGAGGATTGCGCAGTCAAGGAAAGGGTAATTCAAATTCATTCAAAACTATTCTTTAGCAGGGATTGTGCAGTGGAGGCAGGCTATTTGGAGGCAAGAAATTGGTGCATAGAGAGACAAATTTTTGCATGACACTGTGTATGAATCTATGTTGTACTGAGAGCTTGATGTACTAAGCTTTGTATGAGATTGTTACATGATCTCCATGATACATAATATATGATAGTTGGTGTTTTCAGCTTCAGGCTTTCCCGTTAAACAACTATGTTATGTGCGATTGTTTTTATTTATGCTTCACATGTGTTTGCAATTAATTTTCTGCAAAAGATTAACAGTGGAAGGATTATGTATTAAGCAAGAAGATAAAATATAGTTAGATCAGGAGAATCTGGATGTATGCATGCTTAGTGTATATAATTTCGACACCCTTGAGAACAACTTCTCGACCCGATCTACCATGGTGTAGAATTTTTTGCGGAAGTTTAGCTCCTCTTCATTTCTACCATCGTCATCCATGTTTCTTCTTCGATGCACGTGTCCCGCTTCGGGATCAAAAGACTTTAGTTTCCCTTCGCCTCTTCGTAGCCTATTTCTGGTTAGCATACAAACCTGCAATTCACATCTACAAAGACCTGTTATGATACCACTTGATCCAAAATATTTATCTTTGATATGGAATAAAGAACTACATGTAAAATTGCATCTTAACCATGAAACTTAAAACGCATGAACATAAGAAGAGAGAAGCACATAAAATCATGCTAAGAAGACAAGAACTTGATAACAAAGTTCGTCCAGGAGGGACTACGTCTCCGGGACTTCCTCAATCAGTGGGAAGGCGCTCTTTCATTAAGTGGCAAATAAAATAAAAGTACAAGTATTAATGAAAAATTACAACCTTATAACTCCATGGCTGAAAGTGGCTGAAAATTGGAGACCTTTGATGAAGAAATGGATAGCATTGTTGGATTCCTGTCACCGAGAGGTGCAGAA
Source organism: Pinus albicaulis (assembly GCA_034641835.2). Classification (NCBI taxonomy): domain Eukaryota; kingdom Viridiplantae; phylum Streptophyta; class Pinopsida; order Pinales; family Pinaceae; genus Pinus; species Pinus albicaulis. Next base: position 150,095,587 of record CM076579.1, on the reverse strand, counting down.
TCCATATATTTTTTCCTGATTCTGACGCCAAAAAAATCTGGGCCCTCTGGAAATGAGCTCAGTTCATGGTTTCGCCCCCCCTCCTGCAAAGCACTCAAGGTTCCACTCTATCTCGATAAACGTTTCACTCCTGATCTGCCTGGGTGCACTTTTGAAGTGAATGGTTAAGTAGTGTTGGGCTGGGAGGACTCCCCAGGGGTGCCTCTTGGCCCAACGGTTGAGATCCATGTTTGTGGGGAGGGAGTCAGGCGATCAAACCCCGTCCCCTCCAAAAATGGTTTCATATTGTTTTATATTCCCCGCAAAATTATTTAATATGGGGTCTAGGGGGGCTAGACCCACATCAAGTGGCCCGCCTCGTAGCTCCCTCCGGTAATCATAGTATAGTGGGTAGGGAGATAGGGTCAACAATTGGCACCCCTCCCGTTTTGAACTTTCGTTACCGCAGATTTGGGGTGGTAGAGTCATTGCCGCCAACCCCACTTTTCTTATTAATATAATATAGTTATATGGTGCGAATAGGGCCAGGGTTCATGGTCCTCCCCTACTTATATATATATATATATATATATATATATATATATATATATATATATATATAAACCATAATAGCCCTTTTTAAATTTTCTCGAAATTACCGAAGGAGTCAATTTAATGGTCCCACAATTTTTCCTGGATTCTGGCTCGAATCCCACCACCGAACTTTGGCAAAAATGTTTCCTCCTTAAGCCTGCCACCTCACCAAGTCAACCCAAAACTTTGACTGCTTCTAACTTCTCCATACAGACTCAAAATTGAGGGCCGTCTGCGTCGTTTCTAACCAGAAAGACGAGATATTCAACTTGACACTAAGTTTTTCACATTCCTTCCACTTTGAATTTTGAGCCTATTTACTTAAGCCAATTGTACTTGGACTTGTACGATCCTCTTGGATCATTCTTCCCCACTGGGGAGCTTTTGGACCACCAAAAGCATTAACACACCCAGCACACTGCTTGTTTGTTCAAAACCACACTTTTAATCTCCTACATGCAAATGTGGTACATCATTTGCAACCATGCACACACCACACATGACTCAACAACCCCTCACTTGACAAGAGTTTATAACACACACTCATTGGCCAAGGATTACATAAAAACAACCAATATCTCAACTACTCATAAGAAAAGTTTAGAACATCCTTGTTGTGTTTTTAAGTGATGGGAAACACACCATCACATTTACATTTACCTACAACGTACGATTTACAATTGTGGCCATAACAAGCTACTACCTCTAAAAAAAAAACTTAATAAAGAAAACCACCATGAATGTGGTGGATTCATTTGTTGAACATGTTCACCTTTCGGCTCCTCTATTTATGCTTCTGGGGCATGGGTCATTAGACACATGGCTTGTTGGTGTCCCACTTCGTTGCAGTGACTACAAAGATTTTTTTCTTCCAAACTTTCTGGATTGCCTTGGAGCACTTTTCCTTGGTGTTCCTTCGATAACTGCTCATGGAACCCTCACTATCGTTGGAATGTAAGGAAGTGATTTCATCATCTGTCACTAGCTCGTCACTAGTTGTGTCTTCAACTTCCTTCCTGGTGTATTCGAGTCCTTCATGATGCAGAAATTCCTCAACTTCGATGGGGTTTACGATTCCTTGGCCATTGATTCTGAGGCCCTTTCCCTGATATCTCATTTTCTTCAGCAGTTTGGATATGATCCCTGTGGTATGTTTTTTGAAAGAAACGAAATCATTATCATGAAAAGTACATGAAATTGAAGGGTTGTTTTTTATCTCATGTTGGATATGTCGTAACTTTTCCAAGGCCTCATCCTTAGCTTGTAACTGGTATAGTAATCTTTTTTTTCTTCCTTCGCTTCCTATAGGAGCCTCTTTATCTCAGTATTCTCTTCTTGGATGCTTTGGTTGATCTCCTCAAATTCTTGGAGCCCTGCCGCAGTGAGTGTCCTTTTCGTCTTTGATACCATGTCTATTGAAATTTTTGTTTCATCGCCTGAATCAGAACCCAAGTCTATGGGTCCTCCTATTGGGATCCTAAAGGCTGCAAGCTTCATTTCATCACCAGAATCAAACCCCAGGTCAATTCTTCCACCTCATGCAAATTCCGCAATTGTGACGTTCTCATCTTCCTCTGATTCAGAATCTTGGTTTTGCTGCAGGGTGGTAGCAATATTCTGCTTCCCCTTTTTTTCATTCCTCTCAGGTCTCAACTTAGGGTGGAGCTTCCAGAAAATTTCTTCATCGTGTCCCTCTTTCTCACAATGTGTACAAGAGGGCTTTTCTCCCCTTCTCTTGTTCGATGTAGTTCTTCTTGGGTGGTCATTTTGTTCATGCGTTCCCCTGCTTTCTAGATGCATGGCCTTCACACTATCCTCATCAATGGTAGGTGACTCAAACAATAATGATGAATGTCTTATGTAATTATGCAAAGAACCAATATACTTGGTTACAATCTTTGGTGAATCTAATGGAATGCCTAAATTCAATGCTTGTTTTCTAAATTATTTAGTGAAGTCTTGTAAATTTTTACCTATGCCTTGCCTTCGGTTTTTCCATTCCATTAATGCCTTTTGCTTATACCCCAAAGGGTAAAACTCATTTCTCAATGCAGAAACAAAATTTTACCATGAGGAGAGAAGGTTACCCAAATTTTGGCTGCCTTGCAATAAATTTCTCTCCCACTGGACAAGAGCAGTGTTGTTTAGCCGAAGAGAAGCCAAATGGATATTTGCCTCGTCCTCCTTTGATCTGTTGAATCCTGTAGTAGACTTCAATCTGCCTAATACAGTTGTTAAGATTTTTTGCATTAATTTCACCATTATATATGGGAGGATTAAATTTTACATCTAATTTAAAGAAATGTTTATTAGATGCCTTTCCTGAATTCCTATGATGATGGTGAGAAGAGGAGGAAGAAATTTCACTCACGGAAGGAGAAGGAGGTGGATCTCTGCCATCATCTCCAAGCGCTAAACCTCATCCCTCTGAAGCATTCTCCCCTGCTTTCTCTAGTTTCTCAAGTCTTGAGAAAAACTTCTCAACCTGATCTACCATGGTGTAGAATGTTTTGCAAAAGTTTAGCTTCTCTTCATTTCTACCATCGTCATCCATGTTTCTTCTTTGATGCGCACGTCTTGCTTCGGGATCAAAAGAATTTAGTTTCCCTTTGCCTCTTTGTAGTCTATTGTTGTGTAGGTAAATCCCCTCTACGGACAAAGGCGATCCCTCTAGCTCTAGAGGGTGGGTCTAGTAGCAAGAGGACATGCTAACGCGTAGATTCCTAGTTAATTAATGAAACTGAGTCGAGATAGATGCCCTACCTTTGTTCCAACACACTTATCGTAGCTATGGTGGTAGTCTCCTGATATTCATCCTGACACATCGTGATCCTTCAGCGGTGGTACTCAGGTGCCTGCACAAGGACCAGAGAACAATAGTAGCATACACAAAAATACTTTCATTCATAACTATTTAATTGGTTAAGGAGAAATAAACGTATTGCACTATATTAATCATATCAAACACAAAACAGGAACTAAAACATCAGTCCTGTATTAATAAGAAGCGAGAAAGAGTTTACAACCAAAAGGGTCTTGACGTTGCAGCCTCCTTCAGCGGGTCCAGTCAAAACGCGTCTCAATCATTCGTCGAGGAATTGGACTTGGCGAAGCAATAAAACGAGACTCGCTCTCAATAATGGGTTTCTCTCTGCTCTATCTCACACCAACTATATCAGACTGTTAAGTTATTCAACCATTTCAGCTATTGTATACAATGTTTAGCTATTTGCATCTATGTGAGAGAGATGTATTTATAGGAGAGGAGGAGGAGGTTGGGATCCCTCATATGGTGGAAGGGAGGCCTTATCCTTTAGGAGGTTGCTAAAATGTAGGAAACAAGAAGCCAAACAGATATGTTCGATGTTATTAGTCGAACAACCCATGCTGACTCCGCTCACGAAGTGGTTGCGAATGGAAACTTCACTTCTATTTTAAAAATATTTCCAAAAACAGCTTGGCGTGGGAAATCCACTAAGACAGAGTTCCAATGGGAATGAGGCCACAACTTCCTGCCAGCGCCGACCCAAAATCATATGTTTTTGATAGTTTGCTCCAGGAATAGTTAACAGAGGAAATGTTCTTCTCATTGCAAGGGATGCAATGACACTTTTTGCAAGGCATAACACTACAAAAAAGTCACAAAAATGGTCCTACAATGTGCAGGATGGGGATTGCAGGGACGGTGAAAAAATTCTATGTAACAGATGCCCCCTAAAGCATGAGTTCCGAGAGAGAGGGAGGAGTGGAATGCTTTACGAGAACACATTCAAACCAAACACCGCCGTCGGAAGACTTGCAAGTAAAATTACAACTGATACCTCTAATACATGAACATGTGGCATGGGCACAACCATCCATAATAGAGTACATATAAAAATGGGATCTGAGGTATGGACGTAGCCATACAGTAATAAGGATCAAGAAATAGACTCACGCATGGTCGCAGCCATCCAATCAAAAGAGTCATGCATATATTCATGATAAACCAAAATATCCCGTAGCCTGGATTTTATCAGACAAAGCCCAGGGTCTTGCGCTCCATCTCGACCCGAAAAAGTACAAATTCAAGCATGCGAATATGTGAGCTGAAGTTGAACATGCAAGAAAGTCACCTAATTGCCAGCCAATGATGAAAGTTGTTAACAAGCACGAGAGGAACCACCAATAATGACAATAGCTCTCAAGGTACAACAATTAAAATCCATGAAATGTGAACAATGATCTGGCGTCAAACACCCGAATAATCACTCGATCGAAGGCCAATTATGAGGACCTATCGTCGAATGCGAAGAACTTTCCATTGAGGCATGCAAGCTCCAAGGTACCAGAAGGGAGTCTCTAGATCAAATTACCGAATAATGAGTTGAAGTTGACAGGAAGTGACTTGGTCGAAGGAGGGCCATAATGTTTCCCACATCATCGACACGATACAGAGGAATAAGATGATAGTTAATCAGGACAAAAAAGAGGAACATAGGTTGAAAACTGCAAAAGGAAACTTCTCTTGAACATATCGGCAACACGACTCTGGATTTGGCAGTATTTGACATCAAGGGATCTGAGGTCATGATGACATGGCAAAGGGCAGATGAGAGTTCAAAACATATTACCCAAACTCATGGAGGAAAAAATGACAAAATGAGATGTCCCCAACCCGACACGAATGCAGATGAGTGTCATGTTCAAGAGCAACACACCACCGACACGACTGAGAACTGGTTCCATTTCCCCCCACCATTGCTTGCGGGTACCCAAATTAGTTTTGGAAAAAAATCTTGAAGGGGATAACATATGCTTGTCATGTAAGTTTGTCCTTCGGACAAATCCATCATAGTACATTTTACGAGCCCTAGGAATGAGGAACTAGGTTACGTCATGGTGATAGTTTCTAATGTCATTTGGGTTTTAACGAGTCTGAAAAAGGAAGAACTCTTCATCTTTTCCTGTTTAGAGAGTTTGGAAAGAAGCGGAAAATAAAACTCCAACAGGTCCCTTTTCGTAGATAGTCTCACAGATCCGAAAAGGTAGAAAACTATGTCTAAGAGAACCTCTTAGTCGTGATAGGCTAAGGTATTCCTTTTTTGTAAATAATCTATCCTAGCTCAAAAAAGGGATAAACGTATACTAGGTAGATATCGTTTCACAGTCTTTTAACAAGTTCAAAATGACAAGAGTCTCGGCAATCATGGATTACTTTTTCGTGTTTTTACTGAGTCCGAAAAAGTACAAAATACAACTCGTTACTTCATCATCATCACATTGAGGACCTGTCATGGCATAAGAGACGCACGTAAAACCCATTTTTCGAAATAATATATCACAATAATCTAAAAATATTCTTTAAAATCTAATTTGGGTTCTAAAAAGTTTATAAAATGCCAAAAATGGTAAAAAATAAATTACTTTTCACTTTTACTTCTTGTGAACAATTTTTACCCTTTTTCACTGTGATTTTGTGGAGCTGACAATGGGAATTCCAGAAGGCTAATCGCAAATCTGTCTGTTCCAGGTAAGAACTCATATCCTTCCCTGCATTTTGATATAATTTTCATTACCTGCAACCCATTTTGTAGATCTATGGGGGGGGTTTTGTAAAAAATCAGAAGCGGCGGTCGACACGGGTATCGGGCATGGACTCGCACCAACCGGCCTTAAAATCAAACGGGGGCACACCAACCACAGTGTTATCACCCAAAAAAAAAATTCAAAACATCATTGTGTCAAGTTTGTTTTTGTTCATGGTTCACAATTGGGTTTAGAAGTCAATTTAGGATTTGATCAAGGGTAGGTTTTAGATTTTTATATTTTAAAGCCCATCCTTAGGTTATGATAAAGTCTTCTTTTAAGTCCCTTCATGTCAAATATCCATCATTTTCATTTGTGGGTCATTTCCTAAAAAAAATCGTGTCAAAAGTGTTCAATTAACCAAGAAACCTCGTTTTCGTAGCGCCACTAGTTCAAAAAATTTGATTTGTGCTACGAAAGTGCTAATAGTTTCATAGCGCAAACAGGAAAAAATACACTGCAGGCACTACGAAAGCGCGGTTTCTAAACTGTCTTGTCATCTGAGCTGGAAAAGGTCAGAAACCATTGGGAAATGGTAAGTTAGTGGTATGATGAGTCAGGTAATGATGAAATTCAATGTACTTACCCACGTTGCAGTCATCATTGTCATGATAGGGTATGAATGAGGCATCATTTAGTTATGTGATGACATTTTAAATTCAAAATCTTGCCTAAATGGTCATTCTCATTTCCTTTGCCTCCATTCGAGATGTGTAAGCTCTGAAGTGTTAAATCCAAACCTGTGACTATTTTATACAAAGGTTTTCTTCATCCCTAACAAGTGAGGTTGTTGTTTCGCATATTCAAGCGAGGATGACAGGATTTCTAAGAAGCATGGAAGAAGAAAAGAAATTTCATAGAGAGGGACACTACTTAAGGCATGAGCTTGAAGATATGAAGGCAATAATTGAAAACCCAGCAGTGATGGAGACGTTCAGAAGAGTAGATTGCCTTCGATTTTGTGAAAAATTGCAGGGCTGTCACACACAGGTCTCAAATGAATTTTCCATGAAATTCAATGGAACAACTACTAAGGTTGGGATGCTAAGTATGTCAATTACACCAGAGATCATTGCTATTGTTACATAGATACCAAGAGGTCAAGAAAATTGGTTAAAAGGTTTCAAATTTGATATGGAGAAATGTAAAGAATTCATGAAGCCTGAGTATGCAGACATGGACCTTAATAACGCTATCCCTAGAAGCTTCATCAAAGACACTTATTCAAAGTTGTTGCTCAACATTCAGAAGTATTTTACATGTGAAGGAAGATATCATAAGGTTTACACATATCACTTCAAGTTGCTTCTTCATTTCACTGGTAATATTTCATTCAATTTTCCTTTTTATCTGCACAGGAGTCTTGCAAAAATGGCTGATAAAGTACAAGAAAAATCTGAAGGTAGTGAAACATCCTTGTTTCATCATGGTTTAATGAAGTTATTGATTTTAGATGAACTCCAGAAAATAGGCATGGATTGGTCATCTTTCTTGTTTATAAATGGTTTTGAGTTGGAAACCCTAACCCCTGCAAGAAACCCTAAAGCTAAAGGAGTTCCATCACCACCACCAGCAGAGCCTAGTCAACCTATGGTTGCAAAAGCAAAGGAATTTTCAAAACTGAAGCCAAGGAAGCATATTGAGAAAAGGGTAGAGAAGGCACAATTGCTTGATACACCAACTCCATCATCTGCAAAACAGAGGTCAAATATTGTCAAAGAGGAAAAATAGAAACAAGCTGTCAGCAAGCAGGAAATCAAAAGAGTAACAAGAAGCTAGGCAGTGGCATTAAAAGGGAAGACAATTGTTACAAAGGATAGCCCAGTAACAAAGGGAAATTTAGATGACATCCTGCATGCTATTGACATAGAGGAGACACCCATTTTTCAAGCTGAGTTCATTGGGGAAGATGAGCATAAACAAAAAAGGGCTAAGTCCACAAAGAAGCTTGAGTTTGAGGGGGAAGATGCAGCTTTCATCTTTCAAGTAAGAAAGCCTATAACTAGGCATGCTAAGAAACTCAAGGAAGGTAGCCAGGAAGTTCAAAAATATATTGAGACAGTTAAAGCTCCTAAATAATTTGTTGATCTCTCATCACCTACAGTGAAGCATACAGCCAATAGAACAAAGAGGGGAAAAGAAGAAATGATAGAGTTTCAGCATCTTGAGGAATAATTGATGTTGGAAAACTAAGAAATTGTTGTGATGAGAAAGAGGGCTAGAAATCACAGTGTTGAGAAAGCAGAGTTTAAAAGAATGAAGGCACCATGGGAAGGTCAAACTAGTTCTATTTCTGAAACTCCTAATGCAGAGCAGTTTTTCAAATGGACAGTCCCAGCAATTAAGGAAGCCAATTTTGTCAAAGTAATAAATACTCACTTGAGAGCTAATAACAGAAGACTTAAAGATCAAGTGGAGGATTTGGAGCAACAACTGAAATTGATTCAAGATGAGTTAAAGAGCATAGGTATTAAAATAACAGTCACTGAAGAGTCAATAGCTAAATCAGGTGAAATTGAAGAAGGGACCTCATGAAGGCTGGAATGACTATGTTTTTTAGTTGATATGGTTTTTAAATGATGAATCAGGTTTATTTTGAGTTTTTGGCACATTTAAAATTTACACTTTGGAAAAATTTTGACAAAACTGTCCACTCAGCAGTTTCGTAGCGCAGACAGTGTAAAAAAGGGAGAAAAGCGCTACGAAACTGTTGTAGCAGCTTTTCTTGCCCTTTTTCATCAAATTTTGAGGGGAAAAATAATGGATCAAGAACTAAAATTGCTAGGGAGGATGTATTTAAATGAAATTAAGATAATTTTTGAGGAAAGTAGTCAAAAAAATGAAGAAAAAAGGGTTAAAGGGCAGTGCTACGAAACTGTTTTGTTTTCGTAGTGCAGTGTATTACAGCTCATTTGAATACTTTGAAGATGGTTTTGGACAGTTGGAGCTTAATGAGGAGCTTTAGCATGTGCTAATTCAATTTACAACAACTAAGGACCTCGAAATAATGAGTTCGTGATGGTCAGAATGTTCCAAGAGTGAAAAGGACCCTATGCCTAAAAAAAAGGGGACTGTTTCCTATTTTGGCGGAGGACAAAAATATGGTCATGAAGAGTTGAAGCCTAAAATACAGATTCGACCATGTGTTGCTACACTTGGCAAATGATGTAATTTAATTTAGATAAGGCTGTTATGGATAGATATAAGGAGTTTGAATCCTATTTGTAATAGGATTGTTTAGTAGATTAGCTATCTTTTTGTAATAAATCCCATGTATTATGGTTATGCAAGGTGTCAAGAGACAAGAATTCGATGTATCTAGACTAAGCTGAGATCATCTGATGTTGTAAATTGTCTATTAAAGACTAAGAAGTCGAATTAGTCAAGGGTTGGACATTTTTAGCAAAAGACTATGCTTATTGTAATTGACTAGTTTTCAGCTAATACAGAGAGTTTCTACTTAACCAACTTGGGATTTAGAAGGAGTTTTGGTGTGTTCCTATTCTATTTGCATCTCTTATTATCCTATTGCAATGGTGTTTATCTATATTGCTCAGAATTCATCTTTACATGCTCTGACTTCCTATATAAATGAACTGACTGTGTTTTTACAGTTTCATGTGTGTTATTTCTTGACTAAAACTCTAATATGCCTCAACTTCCATGTTAAGTAGATTAATTGGTTATTGAAACTATTTTGACTCCATAAGCCCAATGTGTACTTTTTGATGTGATTCTCAACCTATCTCTATCATTTATCTGTTTATTACCCTACATAGAGTTAACCATCTATACTTTTATCCAAATCATTAACCCTTGAGAGAGCCCTCTCAGGCTGAGGACGCTAAGCCTCAATTAAAATATTAGGTTTGAAATAGTTACATGAAGTTGAATGATCAAGCAGCCTATCAGCTCCAATTTTGTGATAACACACAACAACCATTTTAATCTTGTAAATTCAAATAATAAACCCTATTTAAACATTTCAAAAGAATTTTATTTGACTAATGACAACCATATGGATGTTTTTGCAGGTGTGAAAGAACAAAATGGTGATCAAATGGAAAGAACGAGAACATAGTGAAGAAGATGAGCAAGCCATGGGCAATGTGAGATGCACGAAATCCCTCGGGGACTGCGAGCTTCTAAAATTCTTCATGACACCATGTCTTAGAGCTCAACCGGAGCTATTGCAGTATTTGATCAATGTCTGGGACATTGATCAGGAAAGATTCATAATTCACGATTAGGAACTCGAGATTGAGGTCTCGGATGTTTACTTCATAACCAGATTGTCACGGAGGGGGGAAGTACCAATCCGGATAGGCACCCGAACCACAATGGAAAACATGATCATGGTCATCGATAAAGTGTGTCTAGGGGCAAGGAAAGGGTCCAAAAGTGGAAAAGTGGATATCCAAACCATTCCAGATTTGACACTAAAATTAGTGATGCACACCATTACGCGAGCTGCTGCATCGTAAGCTCCGAAAGAGGCCACAAAAACACATCTACTTCTTGTTGTATATTGCATGGCATCGACCCTATACAGCTGGGAAGAGGTGGTAAAAATCAACATGAAACACCAACTGATAAAATGCAAGAACAATAAGTTAAAGTAGTTCAGTTATGGGTCCATCTTGGTACCATTCATCCTGGAGCAGTCACCAATTTTCCAACGTCAGGAAATGATAGTTCTGACGCCACCAGCTCGAGGGCCACGGATGGTCTGTTGGCCGGATTTGATGCCAAGATCAGGGGGCGATCAAAAAATGGTTTGGGGACTAGAGTTCCTCGAGTGGCTCCGACGACAATTGATTGTTGTGGAGGACTAGCCCTATTCTGGCACAGATTTTACTAGCGATCTAGATCTTCCACTTCCAAAGGGAGAGTATTGGGATGAAGCATTGGGTAAGACTCATTTTTATTTTGATGAGTATTATGATTTTTTTGTTATGTATGTTCTAATGTCAATCCATATATTTGCAGATGTCAGCCCAAAAAGACCTGGAGGACTATCTCCAATAGCACAGAGAATTCCTCATGATTTTGATGTGGCCCATCATGATGAGGGAGGCGAGGAGGAGGAAATCATATGCAAATTGGAGGGAATCTCCCGTGGGATCCCGGATTATGCAATATTTGATGATGTTCCTCGCGTGTACCAGAGACACGCTACAGGGGTGTCGAACCATGTTCACCGCTTATTGAGGCAGCTTGTACGGGCAGTGACGTGCTATCATGAGCGTCACGTCGACTAGACACCTAGGCTTTTATTTCCGCATATTTTTTGAGAGACATGATGTCTCAAGATGTAACCGAAGCATACATATTTTTTGAACTTATGATGCACATGGATGCAAACACTCGATATATATATATATATATATATATATATATATATACATACACACATCTATTTTCCTGTATGGATCTTGTCATGTGATGATGATGTTTTTACAAATTATGCAAATGTCTATCTAATACAATATTGACTACTGTATCAGTTAATGCATTCATTCGTCTAGGAATATGTTGATATGTGATGTAATCAAAATTTCTTTCCAGTAAACGAACACGCAAATACAACCTTAAGATGTGAGGATTTCTAACAGAATAATGCCCATTAAGCTAAAGAACGACAAGTTGTGTGTCTAGGTTAACAATCAATGCACGAATGCCGAGAGAAATGGCCTCGGTCAATAGTTCAATAAAAACACTATATTCAGCGACATTTTTTGTGATTAGTCCTAGACAGATACCTTGAAGGTCTATCAACTCACCATCAGGATCATAAATCACCCAGGCTACAGAAGACACATTCCGGATACTGTAGGAAGAAGCATTCGCGAAATCGAGACAAGGGGTAATAAACATCTGCACAAAAAGAAACGATCCAATAAGCAGGAAAACGTTTGCAAAGCACACCAAGCCAAAAATGTACAAAAATGAAAAAAAACACCTATGTACAAAGTAACATGCGCGAAAGACTCATGCATAGTAATTCTTAAGTTACAACCCATTTCTAGGCTGATCTAGAGGATGACCTTCATAATCAATTAGCTCATAAGCCCTGTTCTGCAAAAAGTGCTTAAAAAAGTAGGGCCCATGCCACATGGGTTGAAATTTTCCTGCCCCCATCTTATCATGAACTTGGTCGTATAGGAGGACAAGGTCTCCTTATATAAAGGAACAAGGGGAAACTAACTGGTCAAAATGAGCTTTGACCCGCTTTTTCTATGCTTCTATGACAAAAGCAGCAAAGCGGCGAGTTTCGTCAAGCCTCTCTAAATATAGAAGACATTCTTCTTCTGGCGAGGTATTAGGTAGCAATTAAACAACCAATTTGATAGAAGGGATTTCACATTCAATTGGAAGGGTAGCTTCCAAACCATAGACAAGCTAGAATGGAGTGAATCCAGTCGCATTCTTCACTGAGGTTCAATAAGCCCATAGAGCTAAAAACAACATGAGATGCCAGTTTGATTTGTGCATCTTAATCGTACGTTGAAGCATAGTGACGAGAACTTTGTTCACATATTCAACCTAGCCATTGGCCCGAGGGTAGTAGGACGTTGAGCTGTCGTGACGTAGACCCAACTTGGAAGTCAACTCAACCACCATGTAATGACGAAAATGGGAACCATAATCGGTAGCAATGGGTTGAGGGACACCAAACCTAGTAATGACTTGATTGAATAGAAACTGTGCAGATGTCTTATCGTCAGCTATAAGTGTAGGCATTGCTTCGGCCCATTTTGTGAAGTGGTCCATGACTATGATAATATAAGCATGCCCCCCGGTCGAGTGAGGGTTACACATCATAAAATCAATGCCCCACTTCACAAAGGTACCAATGGTAATGACGGGGTGAATATGTGAAGGTAGGTGAACATATCTTGTGCTGATAGATCTAGCGAGCATCCTTTGTCAACTCAGATCGGAAGGTGGAAGTCTGAAGATATACAATGATATCACCATACCAAGGATCGAGGGTGCTAATAAGAAAAATCATATCGTCCGGAATGTGTTCCTCAGAATCAGATGGAGCAGAAACAGAAGGGAGAGAGAAAACTAAATCGGCGAAGACCAATGACTTCTTCAACTTGGTGGTAGTGAACTCCAAATCGAACTCTTGGAGGATGACAATCCACTTCGAGTATTTTCCCCCCATCAATTGACGATTCAATATGTAAGTCATAGGGTTGCAATTAGAAATCACGGTCACTATGCATAACAGAATATAGTGACGAAAAAGTTGAACGTCTTGAATAGCAGCCAACGCCAAATTCTTGACATGTGCATAAAGCGTCTCAGTATCGAGAAGATTGCAGCTTGGATAGTAAATGACATGCTTGTCACCATCATCAGCGTCTTATACCAAAACCATGGAAATCATATTAAACTCGGTAGCCAAAAAAAGGGAGTAATCGCGATGATAGTTTGGAGCACACAACAAAGGAGCATTGACTAGCAATATCTTCAGTGCATCGAAAGAATTTTGGGTGATCTCATCCTAGAGGAACGGGACTCCTTGTTTCAATAATCGTGTAAATCCTTTGGCCACTTCAACATAGTTAGGTATAAAACAGCGCAAGAAGTTAGCTTTCCCCTGTAGAATCTGCAGCTGATGTAAGGAGGAAGGAGAGGGGAGATTAAATATAGCTTCAACTTTGAGGGGATCAAGATGAATTCCGTCTTTGGAAACAATAAACCCTAAGAGTCTACTAGAGTCAACGTAGAAGACGCACTTTTGCGGATTGAGCCGGATGTTATAGCGTCGACAGCGAAGAAAAATCTAATGGAGATGATCAGGATGGTCTTTACGCTTAGCCGAATGAGCCAAAAGGTCATCTATATAAGGCTTAACAATGCGCTTGATATCATGGAAAGCATATGAATTTTCTCGTTGAAAGGTAGCCCCAACATTTTTAAGACCAAAAGGGAGATTTTTATAGGTGAAAGTACCCCAAGGACATATAAAGGTGGTCTTGTGTTGATCAGCAGGAAGAATATTAATCTGGTTGTTGTTGGGTGCCATTTTTGCACACTTTTCCTACATTTGTTTCCCTTATTTTGCCTCATGACTATAACCAATGGGACTATCTTTGCATCTTTTTCCTACCTTTCTATCTTAACTTGTGTTGTTTCACCTTTTTTCATTACTCTGCCATTTCATCAATTATTATGATATATCATGCTTTTTTATGACTAATTGAGGATGAATGTTTGGAGAAGATCTATGGTCCTTGTGTTTTCTTTCCAGATGTCATTTGTAGCACAAAATATCCTGAGCACGAGGCATACAAGAGCAGTTAAGGGTGTGCTGTTACAGTGAGATTTTTACACCATGACGTTGTTACACTTTGCTGCTACAAACCCACTGGTGAACTGCTGTTATAGCTGTACCGCTGACTGGATCTCGTCAACTCCTATTTCTGACCTGTTACGCTATAACTGTGGTTTATCGTGATAGCTATAGAATTTATTAAGTATTGTATTTTTGGATAACAGCCTCTAGGTGGTTTTGATTGTAATCTATAATTTTCCAGTCATACTTTTATTAAGAATTGGTTATAACCATATGTATTCTATTTCGATAAGCATGAGAATCATAAGATTCTTATGACTAATCTAATCCTTGTTTTTCTAAGATGTAACCACAATATAGTTCTCGACCCTTGAGGTCGAAAGGTTAGCAGAGAACAACATTACTTTGGCTCTGTAATTTTGCTCATATTAATACATATTATCCTGTTATTTCTGTTACATGCATTATTCGATTTAGTTTTTTTTAAGTTCTTTCTCTACCTGCGCCCTGCTAAGGAGGAAGGGCCCTGATCTCTAGCAGGGATTGCAGTAATTAAGGTAGTTGTGTATATGCGTTTTTATTTTGTTTATGTATCAGTAGAGGTGTTGTTGCTATTGTTTCAGCTGTGAGTATATTCGCTTCAATTTCAATATTTTGTATGTTGTTACACATATGAGATTAGAGATACTGGCTAGATAATTGTGGTGTGGCGCGCTAGAACATATTTATTGAAGTGTGATTACAGTCTTGTAGATCATTTTATTTCTGCATCAGTGATTTACTTCCCGCATTTACTTCAGCAACGATTTCCTTTATTTGGATTTGCTTCTGGTTGGGTGTATCGGCACAAATAGTGCGGTTGTCATTGAAATAAAAGACGTCCCTAGATTGATAATTTATGTGTATTTTTTTAGTCATTTAATAGTGATTAATACAACCCAACATTTTGGCTTCATTGCTGGGGATGGCAGTGACAATCCCATAAGTCAGAGTTGTTTCTTAGAAGATAGATTGTACCCAGTCTGCAATTGTCGGGCAGTAAGATGAGAGGTAAGAACGTGCACAATGCTCTAACAAACTTGAGCGGGCTCACCAATGCTACACTGGGCATTTAGAGGTGAAATTTCTGTGTATTTTTAGAGTGTCTCCAACAACACAATTGTCAGGCAGTAAGACGAGAGGTAAGAACCTGCGCAGCGCTCTAACGAATTTGAGTGGGCTCACCAATGTCTTTCTGGGACACTCAGGAGTGTGAATTTTTTTAGCCTTATTTTCGTGTGTTTTTTTTAGAGTGTCTCTAGCGACACAATTGCCAGGTGGTAAGACGAGAGGTAAGAACCTGCGCATCGCTCTAACGAACTTGAGTGGGCTCACTAATGTCTTGCTAGGACACTTATAAGTTTGAATTTTTGGGTGTTCCTTTAGGGTGTCTTGAGCTATACAATCGTTGGGTAGTAAGACGAGAGGTAAGAACCTGCGCATCGCTCTAATGAACTTGAGTGGGCTCACTGCTGTAGAAACTAAAGCACTTATAGGATGAATTGATACACATAGGGCCCATTTGTGCCGGTAGGATGATATCAACATCTACAAACACCCCCCACTCTACTGACTACATGAAAGAATGGTTATAAGAAGGAAAAGAATGAGTGCATATTTGGGAAAAAAAGACATTCTTTGGAGATCTGATCTCAAGGGAAAAAAAGGAACAATCCATGTCATACAGAGATAATAGGAAGACAGGACCACAGAAAGTAGCTACCATATCAAAGCCTGGGCCATTGGTGTCTTCTATGTCTGAACCTCACCACCCTTCGAACGACATCCCCACTCCTGATATCAAGACTCCAGATTCAAAACAACAGTGGAAAATCATTGATCAGGATTTGAGAATTGAAGGACACTAAGAGACCAGTGGGGAGCATCAGGGACCTGAGGAACAAAATTTAATTGATCATCATTTGGACGTTGGTAGTTATGTTAAACAACTGGTCCTGGAACAACCTGATCCTTTTATTTATCAATCTCCATCACACTCCGAGGTCAATTCATCCCATTAGGAAGAATCATCCATGGGGGACAAGAATGTCAAGACAAATAGCTTTGTTAATTTTGAATTCCCAATAGTAGTAACATGAGATGAGGCTCCTATGAATAAAATTCCTTTATCGTCCCTACCATCCTTTCAAGGGATGGCTGTTGAAGACCCTGATACCTTTCTGTTTGAATTTGATGTGTTGTGTAGAGGTTATGACTACACTTTAGACACCCAGAAACTGAAATTATTCCCTGCTACTCTAGAAGGAGCAGCATTAAGATGGTTCATGAGACTGGGTGCTGGCATGATTCAAACCTAGAATGAAATGAAGGAGGCCTTCCTCTTTAAGTATCAGGATTACTGTCGAACCAGGGATTTGAAGGACGAGACTTTCAGAATTGCACAGAAGGAGGAGGAAAGCCTGGAAGACTATATGGAGCAATTTCACTACAATTTACAAAGGTCTAAGTTCAGCAACTTAGACTCAAAAATTCTAAAGCCAATATTCTTAAGAGGTATAAGAGATGATTGTCTGGAGCATCTGAACCTATTGGGAAAAGGGGATATATCGCAAGAACCACTTGACGAAATAATGAAGCTTTGCCTGCGCAGATCAAGAGGATCGGTCAAAGGGAATAGTTCAGTTCGAGACCCTTCAGTCTGGATACAGAAGTCCATGAGTGGAGGAGTAACCAAAGCAGAGATCGAGAATCTATTTGAGGATTTTAAAACTGACCTCCTTAGCACTCTCTCTGCCCAGATCACTACGATACAAGTTAAGAAAGCACAAGCATAAGCTGAAGCAGCATTAGCAATATTCCATCCTCAATGCAAAAATAAACATTTGGAAATATAATGTGGACTGAATAGCATCAGTCTGTGCAATATCTGTGAGTTGGCACATTCTACGAATCAGTGTCCTGAATTGCCCAGATTGAAGGCGGTACTTCAAGAATCAAGTGAGGATGTCCAATCTTCTTATTTCATCGGATCAAAGAGACCATGGAAGCCATGACCTATAGGTATGCCTTCAGATATTTCCTCTTTTTATCCTTGGAATAATGTTTATAATAGTCAACAATATCCATGGTAGTATCCTACTCCTTCCTCAACACAATTTCCTCCACCATGGAACCAATGGTTGTCTCCTCCGCCAATGCAATATCCTCTATCACCACCCAACCCTTGGGGTCAGAACTGGAGAAGTAATGGCCAAGGTCTAGTACCCCCTCCACTACCAATACAATAGCAACAATTATAACTGCCTTCTATTAAAAATCCTACACCTGCTATCTGACCCCAATTACCTATGCAACCTAACCCCAATCCAAATAATAAGGCAACCTAGAGAATTCATGCTCCGATTACCCTCTAGCCTTATCTTATTACTCCTATTGGACTTAACGAGTTCTAGCTTCAATCAGGGAAAGTAATCAGACCTGAGCATACTCCCATTATTACTGAATAATGTGAGTCACCTAGAAAGGATATGGGCAATTCTAAGGCAGTTGTTACACATGTAACAGCTAATACAACACCCACTATTACATCTGTAGCAGCCAGCTTAGGAGGATATGTTGTTTTTACAACAGCCAATCCGAGCAAGTCTGGTGCATATGTGATAGCTGACTCAGCTGTTAGCATTCATAATCCTCCATACTCTCAACGATTAACTGACACTGGGTTGACCTCACAACCTAAATCTGAATTCCTCAAAGAACTACAAAATTTGTATATTTGAATCTCGTTGTTACATGCTCTTAAGGAAGTACCTATATATGCTAAAACAGTGAGGGATCTATGCATCAAAAAGCTTGGAAGAAAACCTAATGACCCTGCTACTATCCATGTCAAGGAATAATTGTCTAATCTCATGATTGATCAGCCTTTGTTGACTAAATATAATGACCCAAGGAACAATCAACCTATAACCAATACTTTGATTGATCTAGGGGTAGCCATTAATGTCATGACTAAAGACCTTTTCATCTCCCTAGGACTTCATGGACTTAGACCTACACCCATAGTGCTTGAATTAGCAGATAGGTCCCGTGTCAAGCCCGAGGGAATGATAGAAGATGTGGTTATCACTGTGGCTTCTTGGAATTATCCGGCTGATTTTCTCATTTTTCAAACCAAATCCAACCTGGGGGGTCATCCTTTAATCTTGGGAAGGCTATGGCTGGTCACTGCAGATGCATATATCGGATGTAGGTCTAGATCTATGGTGATATCAAATGGGCAGGCCACTTAGAACCTGAATCTTTATCCCCCAGCAAAACCTCATATGGATTTGAGTAGTCCTTGGTGGGACAAATTTGTACTTGAATCTGATATTTCCCTACCTCTTCTCACTCTTGGAAAAGCACAATACTTTAAGGATGAAAAAAAGGACGATATCATTAATGGGTTCATTAGTAATTCAATCTCTGTTGCCTCCATTAGAGATATGGGGGAAGAAGATGAGGTAGATGATGCAATTATTGAACATTTGAAAACCATTCTACATACTATCAGCAGTCTCGTTGAAATTGAACCTGGGAAATGCTTAAACATCAATCCTAACCTGACTGCTGAACAAAATAAATTGTTGATATAGCTGTTACAGGAATACAAAAAGGCATTTGCATGGGACTATACGGATATGAAAAGAATCCATCCTAGCCTATGCACTCACTGCATTTATCTTAAATGGGACTACAAACAAGTTAGACAACCGCAGCGCCGAATGAACCTCGCACTTAAAGAGATAGTGAAAGAAGAATTGTAGAAACTCCTTAATGCTAATTTCATCTACCCCGTTTCTGACAGCCAGTGGGTGTCTCCACTTGTCATAGATCCGAAAAAGAACGAGAAATGGAGATTCTGTGTTGACTATAGAGAGCTTAAGAAGGCTACTCAAAAGGACCATTTTCCTTTACCATTCATTGATCAGGTCTTGGATACTCTCTGGGAAAAAGTTATTTTCATTCTTAGATGGGTTTAGTGGCTATAATCAAATACAGATTGCCCCGGAAGACCAAGACAAGACAACCTTCACTTTCCCATGGGGTACTTTTGCATAAAAATTCCTTCCTTTTGGCCTCCTAATGCACCAGCAACTTTTTAGAGGGAAATATTGGGAGTTTTTTCCAGTCTTTTGAATGACTGCCTTGAAATATTTATGGATGATTTTACACCCTACGGGGATGCCTTTGAGATATCATTAGCTAACTTGGAAAAAGTGTTGGAACATTGTGAACAAACTAATTTTTCTATGAGCACGGATAAATGCCACATGATGATGACCGAGGGAATTGTGCTGGGAAATTTCATTTTGGTAGATGGAATCAAGGTAGTTCCTGCAAAAATTGAGGTAATCTCAAAAATACAAGCCCTAAGACTCCAAAAGAGGTACGTATTTTTTTGGGACATACAGTATACTATAGGAGATTTATATAGAACTTTTCAAATATTTCATCCCCTCTGTTTTCATTACTCATGAAATATGCGGAATTTTTGTGGAAAGGGAAGTGTGAGCCGACCTTCCTAAAGTTAAAAAAACTATGTAACAGTAGCAACTCTTTTATGAGGACCAAACTGGGAATTTCCATTTCATATTGCTACAGATGCATCTAACATATCTGTGGGTGTTGTTTTGGGGCAGCTGGAGAAGAAGAAACCTTATGCCATTTATTACATCAGTAAGAACTTAACTACAGCAAAACTCAACTACATTGTTACTCAGAAGGAATTCCTAGCAATAGTGTATGTTATCAACAAATTTTGGCACTACATCACCGGGTATCAAGTATTTGTACACACTGACCATGCTGTAATTTTATTTTTGATGAATAAACATGTTACTAATGGTAGAGTTACATGATGGTTATTGTTGTTACAAGAATTTGATATTACTATTCTAGATAAACCCAGAAAAGATAATGTAGTTGTTGATTTTCTTTCTAGATTAACTATAAGTGATGACTGCACTGCCACTGAGGATTCTTTTCCAGATGAATATCTTTTTTCCATCTCTACTCACTCACCATGGTATGCAGATATAGCCAATTACCTTGTTGCAGGAAAATTCCCACACCAATTGTCTTCCAAGGAAAGGAGGAAGATTATACAACAGAGTGCTACCTACTCCTAGATAGAAGGCAGCCTCTATCACATCGGGCCAGATTTCCAGATTAGGTGATGTGAGATCTTGTAAGAGAAGATGAGGTATTTGAGATCTTGAAAGCTTGTCATGAGGAACCCTGTGGAGGGCACTTCGCTGACAAAAGGACAGGACATAAAGTACTCTCAACAGGGTACTATTGGCCAACTATATTACAGGATTCCAAGAAGTTTGTGAAAGGATGTGATAGCTGCCAAAGGATGGGCCAACCTCTTAAATCAGGTGAGATTCCATTACAGCCTCAGATAGTGATTGAACCATTTGAGAAATGGGCCCTAGACTTTGTGGGGAAAATTAATCCTTCATTGCAACAAAAATCATACATCTTTGTCTGCACCGATTATGTCACAAAGTGGATTGAAGTAAAAGCACTAATTAGAGCAACAAAGCAGGCTATTTCAGAATTCCTATTTGAAGATATTTTTTTTGCTTCGGGATACCTAGAGAGATAGTGACAGATGGGGGTCCTCAGTTCACATCTCGTTTGATCAAGAAGCTGGTTGAAAAGTATGGAATTCATCCCAGAATAACTTCACTGTATCACCCACAAGAAAATGGTCAAGTGGAAAGCACCAATAAAGTCATTGAGGAAATCTTAACAAAGGTAGTAGCTAGCCACCGAATAAACTGGGCCGAGAAACTTCCAGAGGTACTGTGGGCTTACAGGACAACATGGAGGAATACTACAGGCTTCTCACCATATGAACTGGTGTATGGTAAGAATCCTCTACTCCCCATAGAGTTTGAAAAAAATACATTAATAATAGCATTGCAGGTTGATTTGGACTTAAGTATGGCACAGACACAAAGATTGAATGACCTCAATGAGTTGGAAGAGAAACAATTGGCTACTATTCAATAGACAAAGATCATTCAGCGACAAAGAGCTAGATGGCATGATGGGTTTATTAAGAATAAAAACTTCCAGAAAGGAGATTGGACTCTTTTGTATGATTCAAGGTTCAAGGATTTCAAAGGCAAGCTCTACACCAGATGGCTAGGTCCTTACGAAGTGGATACGGTCTTTGACAATGGGACTATACAATTGGTCACCATCAACAGTGCTAAGACACCATTACTGGTTAATGGGCACCATCTAAGGTTATATCATCAACCCAGTTCAAAGGAATCATTTATTAACATTGTCGCAGAATCCGATCTTCATGCTACAACAATAGGGGAACATTCTCCTGTGCAGCCTAAAATTTGAAATTCCAATAAGTGCAATAGCTAAAAACCACTCTTGTGGCAGCTATTACACCTGTTTTTTTTTTTAAACAAAAAAACAAAAAGAAAATAAATCAAAAGTAATAAATCTAACTATGAAAACCTCTTTCTGGGGCACAATCAGACAGTTTGTAATAGCTGAAAACCACTCCTGTGATGGTTGTTACACCCATATTTTTCTTCCCAAAACATCATCTTTCCTTCCTGATCCATTTTATAAGATGATGGTATTCATTTGATTTTATTTATGTACAAATTTCTCCTAATTATTATGTTTTTTGAAGAATAATCTAAAGGTTGTCTTGGATGTTACACATGTAACAGCCGACAGCCGTGAACATTGTTTCTCATGTTTCATCCCATAGCAAAAATAATTGTGCCAGCCAAACGCAACAACACTAGCGCTGTAAGCAGTATGCCGCCAATTTGAAATCCTCCTCCACGTCGCCTCAGGTATGTCATTCAAAAGGTAACATCATCATTTATGATTTGGTGATTATTGGAAAAAGTAATGATGCTCTTGTGACGTCCGTGGGTAGCCATCACCATTAAGGCAAGGGAGGGTATATATATTGAAATCATTGAAAAAATCTGTAGTCATAAACCTCTATCAAATCTGCATGCACCCAATTAATAGCACAAATTCCAATGATGACTAAATATGGTTGGAAAGAGCGTGTGTACTTATAACCCATTACTTTCCATAATGGGACATTTATGAAGAGTGGTGTGAGGTACGATTCGGTAATCCGTAAAATCCGTCACCTCCCATCAACCTCCTCAACTGAAGACTTGTATACTCATTGAAAACTCATCAATTGGGATAAGCAGAGACGCCGAGAAAAAGTGAGCAGTGCAGTGACATTACAGTGGGTTAAGCAGTAAGAAGCGAATTCATAAACAACAGCAAGATGCGTGGAGTAGAAGTCAGGAACAAGCCGGATTCTATGGATGCCTTGCAGAAATTTCCAGAAGCCTACCATATATTTAGAGACACCAAACGGATTGAGTATTTCCAGAAGCTAGAAGGCTCGGACGAGGCGGTGGCAATCGAATTCGCTCAGAATTTGAATAAAAATCAGACCCGAGTTAGGGGCCTTCAAATTGAGGTGACTGAAGAATTAACTGCTTGATTAACTACATTTCTAGTAGAGGGACAAAGGTTTTTTAACAAAAAAATCAATGGCCCTTCCTTGAAATAATACTTCCTAGAAGGAGAAGAAAAACTGGAGAAGAAAGAGAGAGGAATTGACAGGTTGTCACTCCCTTGGCCATGGGTAGATGTCGCCTTGGGTTTAATCAAATACATCACTTGTGAGGGAATATCTATGATAGTTTTTAACTATCACTTCCCCCTACCTAATCACCTTCAACACCAATAAAAGATTAATCTTCCATTCTACTTATTAGGGAACATTAAGCATATGGTGACATCAATAAATACAGCAACACACCTGAAATCATGCGTGACCAATCATGGAATCATCAAATTGATTGTGTTGGATGCCCTAGGCCATCAAGGAAGGACCTGGGAAGAATTCAAGCGAAAGAGGCTGAGGAAAAGCCGAGGGAAACAGACCACGACTTCAGGAGGATGTCAGGCAGAAGTGGAAACCCAAACTCGGCCTGCCAAAGTCAGAATTGGGAAAGAACCTACTGATGAACCAATTGGGGATAGATGGCCAAACAAAGGGTGAAAGTTAGAATACCCACAGAACCTTTGCCTACGGCCGGAAAGCAAACAGAAGCAAAAGTACCAGAAGAAGAAAGGCAGCCCTCCTCATAAGGTAAGGATGAAACTCATGTCCTATTTTTAGAACTTGAAAATCTGAGAAATGAAAATGAATAATTGAAGCAAAGATTATCTGAGGGGAAGGAAATCTTGGTGTCTATATGCACGACATGTTTCCAAGAAATAACAATGGTAGGATATAACGTCTATGGGGAAAACATCAACCCAATGGAAATAGAAACAAAACTGTAGGAGGCTATTACACAAGAACCTGCTAAGGATACTGTTGTTACACAAGAACCAACAGTTAAAACAGAGCCCCCTGTAATAATTTACCAAGAGGCCGATACAAAAGAACCTGTGGAGGCCACTGCTATTGTAGAAGAAACAACAATGAACATAGAGGCTACTCTAGGTGGAAACGAAGGGGATGATACACAAGAACCCACCGAGGAAGCTGTTGTTACACAAGAACCATCAATAGAGGTGGAACAACCCCATTCAGAAGAGGCTGTTACACCCATTATTTTTGTTGATATTGAATGCAGAAGAACGTCGAGTCCCATATCGGGATGGAGTTCTGAGAAAATCTTATTAATTTCCGAATTACAAAAGTGGAAACAGGAAGCAATCTCCCTTCGGGAGGGGACGATTTCACTGAAAAAACATCGAAGGGAGATAGACGCCCAACATGAAATATGGATGAAAGAAGAGTTGAAGAAAGGATGGGAGAATTATAAGAAGAAGGAAGCCCTGAAGATGCAGGAAGAACAGTTGTTGTTGTTACAACAACAGGTTTGGGATCTTTCCATAGATAAGCAAAAACTTCATGATATCCCCCTCAATTTATTGGGGTGCAGGCAGCTTTCCCCATCCTATCCTATTTTTCTATGGGAACGTTACTTCTTGTTCGAGATGAAAGATGTTATGGAGGACAGACGCTATTTATGTTCTTCCACTCGCACATTTTTAGATGTTTTTCATGCCTCCGATTTTGATGAATAGAGCCTCCTGTGTGAATTATTCTTACACAATATCATTTGTGAGGATGTGAGTATGAAAATGGTTGTGACGATATTCTCCTATATGGGGGATCTGTAGCTACGAGCTTTTGTGTCCTTCATGAAGAATCAGATTGAGTGGCATTTGGCCATCAAATCTATGGATGCTAATAAGGAGAAGATGACATTATGGGTCTGGGCAGAACCAAGACGGGCTGCCAAGTTAAGGTGAGAATTCAAAATAATCTTGAGTACTCCTGGGATAAAGGAACTGACTGCCACTTACAGAAGAAGGATTGTGAACTTCTGCCTCAATCAAATCTCAATGATGAAGAGTCGAGCCTTGACTGGGTGCTTGAAACACACGGAAGCCAGCAGTGCTGAGCTACTGAAGGGAGACCCATTTGCATTCCAGAATTTTGTGGTGGATGTTACACATGTACCAGTGTATGGATAGATATGCAGATGAAGATACAACTGGCGCATATGATCTCATCAACCTGCACCAGAGATATTACCATGAGAGATGAGATTTTGCATGAGGACATGCAAGTGTTTCAGTTGGGGGGAGATGTTGGGTGCCAGTTTTGCACACTTTTCCTCCATTTTTTTCACCTGTTTTTCCTCATGAATATAACCAATGGGACTATATTTGTCTCTTTTTCCTACCTTTCTATCTTAGCTTGTGTTGTTTCACCTTATTTCCATTACTCTTCCAGTTCATCAATTATTATGATATATCGTGCATTTTTTTATCACTAATTAAGGATGAATGTTTGGAGAATATCTATCGTCTTTGTGTTGTATTTCCAGATGTCATTTGTAGCACAAAATATCCCGAGCATGAGGCATACAGGAGCAGTTAAGGTTGTGTTGTTATAGTGAGCTTTTTACACCATGACGTTGTTACAGACTCGCTAGTGAACCGCTATTACAACTATACCGCTGACTGGATCTCGTCAACTCCTATTGTTAGGTACCTATATTACCAGTATAGTCCCTTATTATGTTAGTGTAGACCCCCTTATTGTTATTGTTGTACCCCTGTAATCCCCATATTGTTATTATTGTGCCCTTACATTATTATTGTTAGGTCGGCTAGGATTACATTGTGGACCCACTAGGATTACATTATGGCCCCATGGACTCCTATATATAGAAAGGAGGTTTTTTCATTTGTATCATTGAAGAATTGTTCATTCATGTAATGTATTGGAGGTTGCCCCCTTGAAGTGGCTTATTTCTAAGGCACTGATATCTCTTTTCTTCTATTTTTGGAGCTGGTTTCACAACATTTGGTATTAGAGCTTTGGATTCTAGGGTTTCGCTGCTCCAAACAGGTCATCTTGGAATTTTTGTTATAAATTTTTTTCTACGAAGGTTCAGAAGAGGAAATTTATAGAGTGCGAAGCCGAAATCTTGAGGAACATTGTCGCAAAATTTCAGAGCTTGGTTCGCAACATTTTCGGAGATATGATCTGTGGAAGTTAGGTCTTTTTGCAGGCTCCTGAATTTAACCTAAACAGGTCATTGTGGAATTTTCGCTATAACATTTTTGCTAGGAAGGTTCAGAAGCAAAAATTTTTAGAGTGCGAAGCCTAAATCCTGAGGAACATCGTCACCAAATTTCAGTTCTTGTTTCGCAATATCTTCGGAGATATGATCTGTGGAAGTTAGGTCTTTTGCAAGCTCCTGAATTTCATCTCAAAGAGGTGATCGTGGGAAAATATTCATAACTCTCTCTCTAAGCATCGGATTGGAATTCTATAAAAATTGGTCGCAATTACATGGACTGTAGTTTCTTTTCTATCAATTTCAGAGTTGAAGGAGGAAACAATGACACGTGGCAAGTCGTACAATTTCTCTCTACTGAACTGGTCCATAATTAGGTCATCAAGGGAGATTGGGCATAACTTTGTCTTGCAGAATCCAAATTAGCTCAGACCTGTGGCATTCGAAAGAAGATTCATAGGGCTACTTCAGGGTGGAATTTCAGATATTGAAGATCTTAAATCATAGAGAGAATTTAGTTTAAATATATAGATACTCAAAAGAAAGAAAAAGGTGTGTACTTGTTTTTTAAAATTGCATAACGCTTGTTTGAAAAAGAAGTTTGAAGTGGTTCCAAGGGCATATTGAAATTTTTTTATCAGTAATGGATTCTATAATGCCTCCAAAAAATAATTCCATACCCATTAAGCCCTCATAAAGCTATACTATGATGCATGAAGAGGAAGAATTGCAGTATGAGATATCAAAATTACGATACCAAGTGCAACAAATTTCGATCTTACGAAGAGCAACCTAAGATGACATAGATGGTTTAAAAGCAGAAATGGAGGCTAAGTTGGATTTTTTGAAGGATCAAATAAAATCTATTATGGATGATAAAGTAGTGGAATATCACATCAAGCATCAACAATAAGTTCTCCAACTCTCAAAGGATAACCTAACTTTGTTGCAAAATCAAATGAAACAATTGGAAGATCAACATCACATCAAAAGAAGTTCTGAAGTAGTCACAGAAACAAGAAGAACTTTCCTGTAGAATATTCCACATGGGACAATGAGAATTTTATACAGAAGCATCAAGAAATAATCAAGTGTTGAGGACAACACTTGTTTGAAGGAGAGGGGCATGTTAGGTCCTTATATTACCATTGTAGTCTCTTATTATGTTAGTGTAGACCCCCTTATTGTTATTGTTGTACCCCTGTAACCCCCATATTGTTATTATTGTGCCCTTACATTATTATTGTTAGGTTGGCTAGGATTACATTGTGGCCCCATGGACTCCTATATATAGAAAAGAGGTTTTGTCATTTGTATCATCGAATAATTGTTCATTCATGAAATGTACTGGAGGTTTCCCCCTCGAAGTGGCTTATTTCTAAGGCGTTGATATCTCTTTACTTCTAAATTTGGAGATGGTTTCACAACACCTATTGCTAACATGTTACGCTATAGCTGTGGTTTATCATGATAGATGTAGGAGTTATTAAGTATTTTATTTTTGGATAACAACCTCTAGGCGTTTTTTATTGTAATCTATAATTTTCCAGTCAGAATTTTATTAAGATGTGGTTATAACCATATCTATTCTATTTCGATCAGCGTGAGAATCATAAGATTCTCATGACTGATCTATCCCAATTTTTGGGAGATGTAACCACTATATAGTTCTCAACCCTTGAGGTCAAAATGTTAGCGGAGAACAAAATTACTTTGGCTCTGTAATTTTTCTCATATTAATACAGATTATCCTGTTATTTCGGTTACATGCATTATTCGATTTAGTTTCCGTTAACTTCTTTCTCTACCTGCGCCCTGCTAGGGAGGAAGGGCCCTCCTCTTTAGCAAGGATTGCAATAATTAAGGTAGTTGTGTATATGTGTTTGTATTTTGTTTATGTATTAGTAGAGGTGTTGTTGCTGCTGTTTCAGCTGTGAGTATATCCGCTTCAATTTCAATATTTTGTATGATGTTACACATATGAGATTAGAGATACCAACTGGACAATTGTGGTGTGGCGTGCTAGAACAGATTGATTGAAGTGTGATTACAGTCTTGTAGATCATTTTATTTATGCATGAGTGATTTACTTACAGCATTTACTTCAGCAACGATTTCCTTTATTTAGATTTTCTTTTGGTTGGGTGTATCGGCACAAACAGTGCGACTGTCATTGAAATAAAAGACGCCCTTGGATTGATAATTTATGTGTATTGTTTTAGTCATTTAATAGTGATTAATACAGCCCAATAGTTGTACCCAGAAAACCCGTCCATAAGGGAAAAGATCTCACTCCCAGCACAGTCATCAATGATTTGATCAATAAAAGGAGTGGGATAATTATCCTTAGGGCAAGCACAGTTAATGTCACTGTAGTCGACACAAACCTGAATGGTACCCTGTTTCTTATCTACAGGAACAATATTGGAAACCCATTCTGTCAAGGGAATCAGATAGATAAAACCATCTCGAAGAAGTTTTTCAACTTCACCTTTGATAACGGCCGCCTTTCTAGGGTGCACAGGACGAAGATGCTGGCGAACAGGTTTCACACCCGAATAGGTAGGAATCTCATGCACCACTATATTTGGATCAATGTTGGGCATTTATTCATAAGACCATGTGAAAACGTCGTGAAAATCGTGGAAGATACTAGTATATACCTCGATCTCATCGGGAGAACAGGTCACGCCAATATGGATGTTCTTGGCAACCCCCATTTTAATGGAGATGTCGATAGGCATCATTTGTGTGATGTTTCCCAAGTTACCTTCCACAAATACTTCATCTGTCAGGATGGGCATTTTAAGAGAAGGAGAAGTAACTTGAGAAGCGAACCTCTCGAGACAAGTAGACATGGCCCCAAGGCCAAGCATGAATGACGAACGATAATGACTATCGTCCCAAGGAGGATCCTCAAGAGACATAGTTTCCACGATGGCCTCATCGGAAGGAAATATCTCTCTTAAGGGATCGGGCGAATCCGAATCGCCAAGACAAGGGGATTGAGAATAAGTTTCAAGAGACATACTCAAAGGAGCATGATCAGGAGGCGAACGATCCGAAGCCAAAATAAGTTCACAATAATCAATCTCAATCGGACTTAACGGCATCGAATATCCAAAGGAAACAATTTTCTTGGGTGAGGGGATGATCCATGGGTCAGAAGACCAGGAAATAATGTTAACCTGAACAGTGTTGGGTGGAGGAAGAGGAAAAATACCCATGAGGGCAGGATATTTGAAAAGACCCGACCCTATGCTCTCATAAGGCATAGGAATTTGATCTACGTATGGAAAGTTTCTCTTGAAAGATGAAGAAGTGAAAAAATACAACTGATCGACAGTGATAATATTTCCTTCATGTGGAAATCACAAAACACGAAAGAGAGTGGACGGAATGCACAGCATGGCATGAGTCCAACTGTGACTGAGGAGAAGATTGTAATTGAGCTTGGCGTCAACTACTTCAACTTCAACATTCACTATATTCCCTTCTAAAGTAATTGGTAAAGTGGCGAGAACATCAAGAGGTTTAGATTCCCTTCCATCAAACACTTCTAGAGAATTTGGAGATGAATTGAGAGCTGGAGAACGGATGGCTTTCCAACAAGCAGATGAAATGATGCATGTAGACGCACCCTCGTCCACGACCGCTCGATGGATATTCAGTCCATTAATCCCAACTTGAATGATTAGTGCAAGCTGGTGAGGGAGACGCGGCACGAAATTCTCCAAGTCAAAAGTGATAAGTCTCGATTCAGCAGGATCAACCCCACCGATGGCAGATAGCAAAGCCTTCCATTGGGACAAAATAAATTGAAGTACTTCTAATGAAGACATAGCAGATGGAGCCAGAGCCAAATACTCAACAATATTGTAATGTTGAGCAGCACGAGCATTAGGGTTGTAAGAAGACATACGGAGTACACCTTTGGAAGGGGGTCATACAACGTCCTCAGTACTGGGCCTTTCAATCTAAACTGGGCCAGAAGCAGGCGAAGGAGAAGGACCATCAATGATCTATTTCCCCGCTCCCTAACTCGGTTCGGTATAATATTTCGATCGAGTAGAAATAGAGACAAATGCAAGACCATTCATCATGAAAACCTGAGATCCAAATGGGGCAGAGGACTGAGGTTGCTCTACCAAATGGGTTTTCTAGGATGGAAACGGTTCTTTGAGAACAACCAAAGTGCCTTGGGCGCCTTTGAGAAATCGACTCACTTCGGCCCGTCGAGGACAGTCCTTGGTGTAGTGCTCTTTGTCACAAATCAAGCAAGGGTACTTCGGTTTATGTTGTGAACCATCATCAGCACGAGATTTCTGAGAATCCTATTTCGGGGTATCGGCTTTGGCCTTACCTTTACACTTATTCTTACCCTTGGAAGTTTTATTCACCAAATTTTCTTGAATGAAATTCACTTCCACGATTTTACCAGAATTCGAGATCGGTTGAGAAGCAGTATCATTAGAAGGAGTAGATTTTTGCTTCCCGGAATTCGAAGGAGGAGACTTCTGAGAAGTATGAGACACGAAACCGACGATACCATCGACAAATGGCATCGCTAGTGCTTTGGAAGTTCTAGGTCTAGGAGCATCAGGCAAGATTTTGTACAATGTGCCGAACTGAGAGTACACGATATCAAGGTACTAGGCACGAGAAATGGCTTGTTCCTCAGTAACGAATTCCCCCATAGCAATGTCCTTAGCAATCGGAGCAACGAAGGAGGTAGTGAACCAATGAGTTAGAATTTGATCAGGAATCTCAAACTTGATCAAGCGACGACGTCGCCTCCATTCATGAATATGATCAGAGATATGGGTAGCTCGATCTTGCTTCAAGGATGTGAGGAGGTGTGTCCCAGTTTCATACCGAACATGGTAACTGAAAGTGCGTGAGAAATTCCATGGCTAAAGAGTTGAAATCTTGGAAGACACCATGAGATAATTCTATGTACCACTTGGCAGCGGCACCAGTAAGAGTTCGTTGGAAAAGACAGAGTCAGATAGAATTGTCAACCCAAGAGTTAGAGGAACACCAAATATGGTATGTGATAACATGCGCTTGGGGGTCTTCTCCAGAATTTCCCTCAAACTTGGGACAATCGCCAGGAATTTTAGTTGGCACTGGAGGCCAATATGGATTATGAAGGATTGGATCGTTCGTTAACTTTGACACATTAGGCAGTTCCAAAGTAGCAAGGAAAGGAAATTGAGTATTGAAAGGCATTACAAGTTGTTGATAAAGACCAGCATTCGGTTTCCACCTAGACTGTGAGAAATTATTCCCCCATATGTTTTGTCCCGAAGGATTATGTCCATAGGGATTATTAGCCTGAAATTTCTGCCCATACATCAGTTGAGGACCAGGATATTGATTCTGAGCATACCATTGAGGTCCTTGCTGAGAAACATATGGATTTTGCTACAGAATGAAAGCAGTGCCTTGAGGTGCAGTATACAACACATGAGTTTGACCTAGCGGAAGATACGCAGTACCTTGAGGAGCACTATATACCATTTGGGATTGACCTTGAGGGATGTAAGAAAAGCTTTGGGGTGCACTATATACGACCTGAGATTGACCTGGAGGAAGACAAGTGGTGCCTTGAGGTTGAATGAGTTGTCCCTGTGGAGCAAGTTGACCCGGATACTAAGGTTGGATAGGCTATCCCTATGGAGCAGGTTGGCCTGGATACTCAGGGCCACTAGGTTTCCCTTATTGAAAAGGTTGGCTTGACAGTTGGGACAAGCCAGGTTTCTCTTGAAGACCAGGTTGACCCGGTGTAGGACCATAAGGTTGTCCTTGTTGTAAAAAAGTTTGGACTTGATGAACGTAAGGCAGATGTTGTTGCACAAAATTTTGTCCCTGTTTTGGATAGATTTTCCCCCCAGGGACATAAGACGCATCCTGTTTAACATGAGATGGACTATCAGAATCGAAGGGTTGTCCTTGTTGGGCCAAAGGTTTTCCCTGGAAGGGTTGCCCTTGCAGACCATAAGGTTGTCCCTGCTAGATCGAAAGTTGCCAGTGAAGGGTTGTCCTTGTGAACCATAGGGTTGTCCCTGTTGGTATGTGAACTACCTGGGATCAATCGGAGGAAAATAGATGGGATTATTGTACGCGTCGTAATGATGCCAAGGATTGCCAGAAGTTTCTAACTACTAAGAATCCTGAGGGGTAGAATTCTACCTCTGAGGACCTTGAGAGGTAGAATACTGTTGTTGAATGGCCAACAGATACTCATCGAATGTATAACCACTAGGAATGGAAGTAGAAATCATAGGTGTGCTACAATCAGGTGGGATTTCCACAACGCGAGGCTATGATCCACTCATGGCAGGCCTGACAGGTATCGTGGGATTGATAAAAATAGACCTATAGACAACAGAAGGTCCCGAGATGACAGAGTCATACTAACAACTAGTGCAGATGAAGCCACACAGATAGTGGGTCGAACAGGGACAGAGGTTACAATCATCGATGTCATATGAATCGAGGGTGATTCCCTCGATACCGAGAAAACTGAGCACGCAGAGGGAGTTGACGTATCAGACCATATTGGATCCTGATACAACAATTAAACGCTAGAAATGATTTGACCCAAAGTTCGATAACCACGTGGGAGACACACTGGTTGTGAGGAAGGTTGATCTGAGACATAAGGAAGGTTCTCTGAATGGAGCTGATAATCTCCTATATAAACATAAAGCTCTTCACTACTAACAGGACTCGAAGAATCCATGTCAGATGAAGACATTCGATCGTGAAAAATATGACGAACAGTTCCGAGTAAAGGAGTAGCTAGTAAAGGTGGTTCCGAAGTAAGAGGAGGGAAGTCTTGCGCGTTCCCAAAACCATACCAAGCGTCCTGAGGTTTCCAATTGATATCAAATGGCTCTTGAAGAGGAGATCAGGTAGCGAGAGGTAAGATTCTCGGAAGGATAGACTGCCATAAATCGACAGACCTAGTGGGTTGAAATGCTTCCGAAGAAACTTCAGGAGAAGGATCACCACTAGGAGGTAATAAAGAGGACAATGAAACTAGTGGTTCTGCCACCGTGACTGTGTTTCAAAACGAAAAGGAAATAAAATAGCCTATTCGAGGCTTCAAGATCAAACACTAAGGAACTAAAAAAACCAAGCCAAGAAAATATCTTTAACGGGCATGTGATCGTAGACAATTAATTTTATGACATTGAAATAAAACATGGTTGTTTCATGTTTTAAGAGTTGAGAAACAGGAAAAATATGACTCTAGTCACTTTCATATTAAACGAGCATGAAAGGACAAGTGCTCGATGATCTTTTCACTTTTAGAGAGTCACGAAAAGACTAAAATGACTACTTAGGTAATCTAAGCAAGAGGGTGTACCAAGTTTCCGTGCACTGCAATATACACCTTGGTGATCAAATGAAAGAGAAATGACCAAGGACTTGACGTATGTGCAGACAGTCTCCCCGAATGTTGTGTTCGGTGTATCATGTTTACAAGGCGGCAACTCGGCTTCCTATGGATAAAGGATTACAACCTATGAGGGTCTCCCTTTATATACACGATGGTACGGGGAGCACAAGTCCGTGCTAGTGCTGTCTAATGCCAGATGGCGAACGACAACTACTAGGTTTAATGAAACCAGAACATGTCACTAGCCTAGACCTATAAAATATATGAGTTAGGTTTCAATGTTTCCTTAGGTTGATTGAATTCATTTTGAGGTTGATCTTGAATTAAGGTTGCGATTTCAAGGCCTTACCGAATGTGATCTCGAATTCTGAATGCAAACTACATGCAAAATAAAATCATTTCCATTCAATGAATGCTAGCTAAGAGAAGGAGAGGAATTCTATGACAAAGTAACAATCAGTTGAATCACAAGAATAATTTCACTAATGCATATAATACAACCAAATCAAAAAATGAAAACTCTTTCCTTGTTCGCTAAGAGCTACTAATGCAAAAGAACATTTTCATTTTCAAATTAAGCAAAAGAATGCAAGTTTTGTCTTTTTAGATGAATAAGAAGCACAATGCGTTGTTACACTAAAAAGAAAAATAAACACTAGTTTTGAGCACTACGAATGTAACAATATAAAACAAAGAGATCAGTCCCATACAAACATAAAAAATACTCAAAATAGATATGCACTCTTCCAAGAAAACAAAGGGCTTTCGAATTGATTCAACGAGCAATGTAATCTATGCTCAAAGTGATGGATGGAGAACTAAATGAAAACAAAGGTGATCATTCAACAAACCAAAGACATGAAGAACTGAAAGAAAGACTAATAAAATCAGTCAGTGAATTGAAACGATAAAGATCAAAGTGACTCGAACTCAACTCAGAAGGCTCAGTGAGGAGAGGGGCGAACAAACGGCACAAGGCACCTAGAAACCCTAGGGGAAAAAACTCTACTAATAAGATGATGGAAAAACAACTGAGAAGACCAAGACTACAGAGTCAAAACAATCCCAGTAGACCAATTGCAAGGTGAAAAACCAATACAGAGCCAAGAAACACTGAAAAAACTCAGCATAGAGGCAAAATTCAATCCAATAGGATTCAGTGCGACTATTTAGCTGTAATCCGCACTAAACAGGTGCTCGCGCACCTCTGAAAAAAGTAACATGCGCCAATCGGCGCGACTGTTCAAGGAAAATCAGCGTCGAGCTAGAAAACTATGGGAAAAAATAAAAACCATTGAGAAGAGGTCAGAATTGACACTCTGGAACTGAAAAGGATGGTTGAAAATAGTTAGACAAGTCCATCAAATCAGTAAAACGATGAAATGACCAAAGTCGACTCGACAAGAAAAATGCTAAATGAACAACGAGAGATGACAAACACACACTGATCCCCATTATGGTCAACAAATTTTTGTGTAAGTAAATCCCCTCTGCGAACAGAGGTGATCCCTCTAGCCGTAGGGTGCGTCTAACAGCAAGAGGACATGCTAATGCATCGATTCATAGTTAATGAATGAAAATGATTCGAGATAGATGTCCTACCTTTGTTCCAGTGCAGTTGTCGTAGCTGTGGTGGTAGTCTCCTGATCTTTGTCCTGACACATCGCGATCCTTCAGCAGTGGTACTCAGGTGCCTGCACAAGGATCAGAGAACGATAGTAACATACGAAACAATACTTGCATTCACAACTATTTAATAGGTCAAGGAGAACTAAACTTATTGCACTAGATTAATCATATCAAACGCAAAACATCAGTCATGTATTAATGAGAAGAGAGAAAGAATTTGCAATTAAAATAGCCTTGATGTTGCAGCCTCCTTCAGCGGGTCCAGTCAAAACACGTCTCAAACATTCGTCAGGGAACTGGACTTGGCAAAGCAATAAACCTAGACTCTCTCTCGACAATGGGTTTCTCTCTGCTCTATCTCACACCAACTATATCAGATTGTTCAGTTATTCAACCATTTCAGCTATTGTAGACAATGTTTAGCTAGCTGCATCTATGTGAGAGATATGTACTTATAGGAGAGGAGGAGGAGGTTGGGATCCCTCATATGGTGTAAGGGAGGCCTTATCCTTTGGGAGGTTGCTCAAATGTAGGAAACAAGAAGCCAAAGTGAGATTTTCGACGTTATCGGTTGAACAACCCATGTTGACTCCACTCACGAAGTGGTTGGGAATGGAAAATTCACTTCTTTTAAAAAAAATTCCAAAAATAGCTTAGCGCGGGCAGCCCACTGAGATAGAGCGCCAATGGGTGAAGGCCATAACTACCTGCCAGCGTCGACCCAAAATCATATGTTTTTGATAGTCTGCTCCAAGAATAGTTAATAGAGGAAATGTTCTTCTCATGGAAAGGGATGCAATGACACTTTTTTCTAGGCATGATACTACACATAAGTCATAGAAATGGTCCTCCAATGTGCAGGATGGGGATTGCAGGGACGGTGACAAAATGTTGTGTAACACCTGTTTCTGGTTAGCATATAAACATGCAATTCACATCTACAAAGACCTGATCTGATACCACTTGATCCAAAATCTTTAGTTTTGAGATGGAATAAATAATTACATGTAAAATTGCATCTTAACCATGAAACTTAAAATGCATGAACATAAGAAGAGATAAGCACATAAAATCATGCTAAGAAGACAAGAACTTGATAACGAATTTTGTCCAGGAGGGACTACATCT
This sequence comes from Pinus albicaulis, assembly GCA_034641835.2. Taxonomy (NCBI): domain Eukaryota; kingdom Viridiplantae; phylum Streptophyta; class Pinopsida; order Pinales; family Pinaceae; genus Pinus; species Pinus albicaulis. The sequence goes on along the minus strand of CM076579.1, from coordinate 150,059,292 downwards.
CTAGGCCCTACTCAATCAGTGGGGAGCCCCTCTTTCATTAAGTGGAAAATAAAATAAAATTACAAGCGTCAATGAAAAATTACACCCTTATACCTCCATGGATGAAAGTGGTCGAAAATTGGAGACCTCTGATGAAGAAACATACAACATCGTTGGATCCCTATCACCGAGAGTTGCAGAATCCATATAAAATTTTCCTGATTCTGACGCCGGAAAAATATGGGCACTCTACATATGAGCTCAATTCATGGTTGTGCCTCCCCTCCTGCAAAGCGCTCAAGGTTCCACTCTGTACCGGTAAACGTGCTTCTCCTAGTCTGCCTAGGTGCACTTCTGAAGTGAATTGTTAGGTAGTGTTGGGTTGGGCAGACTCCCCAAGGGAGCCGCTTGGCCCAACAATTGAGATAAATGTTTGTGGGGAGGGAGTTAGGCAGTCACACCCCTCCCCCTCCAAAAATGGTGTCATATTTTTTTATATTCCCCACAAAATTATTTAATATGGAGTCTGGGGGGGTCGGACCCGCATCGGGTGGCCCGCCCCGTAACTACCACCAGTAATCATAGTATACTGGGTAGGGGTAGCGGGGTTGATAGCTCGTGCCCCTCCCGTTTTGAACTTCCATTACCGTGGATTTGAGGTGGCGAGGTCATGGCTGCCAACCCCACTTTTCTTGTTAATATAATATTATTATATGGTGTGAATAGGGGCGGGGGTCATGACCCACCCCTATTTTTATAAAAAAAAAAATTATATTTTATTAACCATAATATCCCTTTTTTAATTTTCTCAAAATTGACTGAAGGAATCAATTTAATGGTCCTAGAATTTCTTCCGGATTCTAGATGGAGCTGGCTGGAATATGGCCATCGGAGCCTCCTTAAGGCTGCCACCTCATTAAGTCAACCCATAACTTTGACTTCTTCTAACTTCTCCATATGGACTCGGAATTGAGTGTCGCTCGCGTCGTTGGAATCAGAAAGACGATATCTTCAACTTGACACTAAGTTTGTGACATTCCTTCCACTTTTAATTTTTAGCCTTTGTACTTAAGCCACTTGTGCTTGGACATGTACAGTCCTCCTGGATCACAAAGGCACTCCAAGAAGGTTGAAATCCCAATAGTGCAACAATCAAAAGCTCTTTTTCAAGTATTATCTCATCAATGGCTTGAAGATCATCTCTAATTCTAGCTATCCTTACAAAGAATAAAATCCACATTATCATCCTTTGTCATCTTTTTGGTCCTTAGTTCATTCTTAAGACTTGCAACTTGACCAAGATTCTTGATGGTGAAAAATTTGGATAGGGCTTCATACATCTCTTGAGCAGAGTCAATGTTGGAAATGTATGGGATAATATTATCCTTTATACCATCTACCATTAGGCTCATAGCCAATATTTCAGAGTCTCTAAAGTTATAGCTTTATCTACATCACTTGATGCTTCTGTAGGTTTCTTTACTTTTCCTTTGACTAGATCTAGGACTTTATTCTTTTCGAGGATGAGATCGATCCTCTTCTTCCATGCCTTGTAATTGGATGCTACTTCTAGTTTGTTCTATCCTTTTATTGTGTTATACATGGTTCTTGAAGATAGAAAGATTTTCTCCTTATATGATCCCCTTATTCAACTTCCTGAGATCTCTTTTTTCTCATTTCAATAGATCTTGAGGTTTCCCTTTTCCTTATTTTTCACCTTAATCTCTGATACCATGTTATAAAATCAGAAAGGAAGAAATATTTTCTTATGATGATAATTAATTTTGCAGTTCTTATTTACTTATTAACTTTCTCGTATTTTTTTTTAGTTCATCAAGCAATTACAAAAACCATAACATGAAGATCAAAGACACCAGATGTAGGTGGAAAACCAGGGAAAAACCCCTGTCTAGAGGAAAATCCAGTCAAAAATCCTTCCTTCAATAGTTTCACGAGATAATCCAAGACTCCTTTGACACAAACGTCCTCCAATCACCAAGTCAAACCTTCCTTCTTCTGCAGAAGATAACATTCTAGTAATAACTTCAATCTTGAACTGGCAGCAAAAACCTCGACTTGGAAACAATAACTTCGACCAGCAATAACAACTATACTTCGACCTGGATACAACACTTCTACCTTGAAGCAATACTTCAACCTTGAAGCGGTACTTCAACCTAGAAGCAACACTTCGATGCAACAACAACTTCGATGCAATAGTAACTTCGATCTTGATGAAACAACTTCGACCTAGCAGTAAAAATTTCAATCTTTTAGTAATAGCCCAGTAAATTCACATGTGTGAGAGAGATAACCAAAAAACTTTGATCTTGTGATCCTCCTTCTCCTTCTGCAACTTCACTCTTTTCTGTTGCCTCTTCTTGGATATCAAAATTGTGAGTGAGTGTCCAAATGAATCAAACTGCACTATATATATAGCCTCTTATGGAGTTCAAATTACCATTATGGAGGTCGAATTTAACATGTAAGGGTCGACTTGGTGTGGAGGTGAGAAATTACATATTTGACTCAAAAATATATTTTTTTACATGATTCCAAAGCCTAAGAAGGGTCTTATCAAATGTACAATGACTCTAATAACTCAGTATAAATCCTAGGAGTCCTCAATGGGGACTTTTACATAAAACATGATGACCCAAGCATAAAACACATGCTTTAACAAGTCATAATTATAATAAAAGATTATTTTTCACTCTTTTCATAAGTACATTTCATAATGACTCAAATACAATTATGAATACCGAACCTAGTTACATTCTTCAACAACAACTAGATACACATTGCAGCAGAATGGTGTAGCAAACAGAGAAAACATAACCATTATGAATATGGAAAGATCATGTTGAAAGGAAGAAATTTATGTAATGAGCATAATTGGGAAAAAGAAGTTGAATGCAATGTTTATGTGATGAACAAATCTCCTACAAGGAGTGTGATGAACATAGTACTAGAAGAAGCATGGTCAGGTATGTCTTACAGTGTATCTCATCTCAGAGTGTTTGGATGTGTAGCATATGCACATGTTCCAAAGAAACTAAGAGGTAAGTTGGATGATAAAAGTGAAAAATGCATATTTACTGGTTATAATGAGAAGTCAAAAGCTTAAAAATTGTATAACCATGTCACCAAGAAGACCATAATCAACAAATATGTTGTGTTCAAAGAACAGGAGTCATGGAATGAGACTATAGACAAAACAATTTATGCACAAGTGCCATTGATGGGAGAAAAGGTTGTAGCAGAAAAGGAGTAGCTAGAATCACAAAAGAAGACACCTAACATATTCATTCCAATAATGACTCCACAATTTTCTGAGCAACATGGATCTTCAAGCAGATCAACATATTGAAATTCTCCTAACATCCAATCAAGTGATGAATCAAGCAATGGTAAGAGAAAGATGAGAAGTTTGAAAGATATTTATGATGATTTGGATGTTAGTTCAAACTTTGCATTATTTTCATTCCAACCTTCTTCATTTGAAGAAGCAATCACAGATGAAAATTGGGTACAAGCCAGGGATGAATAAATTTAAGCTATTGAAAAGAATGATACACACGATTTGGTTGATTTACCAAAGGATAAAAATATCATCGGTGTTAAATGGGTGTACAAGAAAAATTTGAATGAGAAAGGGGAATTTGAAAAATTTTAAGCAAGACTTGTAGCAAAAGGGTTCTCGCAACATCCAGGAATAGATTTTGGAGAAACGCTTGCTCCGGTAGCGAGTTTGGATACTGTAAGAGCAATTCTAGCCACAACAAATCATAACAAGTGGAAAGTATATCAGATGGATGTGAACCGCCCTTCTTGAATGGAATTCTAGAAGAAGAGATCTATGGGAAACAACCTACAGGATATGAAGTTGAAGGACAAGAAGATAAAGTTTACAACTTGAAGAAAATTCTCTATGGACTCAAAAAAGAGCCTAAAGCTTGGTGCTTGTTATAGCTGAATTGAAAACTACATAATCAATAATGGATTTTGTAGAAGCAACATTGAGCCTACCTTGTACACAAAGGTAAATGAGCATGGACATATTTTGATTGTTTATTTGTATGTTGATGACATGATTTATACTTGTGATCTTGAGTTAGATGAATTTAAAGCAACCATGAAGAAATACTTTGAGATGACAGATATTGGTATTATGAGATACTTTCTTGGCATAGAAGTTGAATAATATGAAAAAGGGATTTTTATTTGTCAAAATAAATATGCTAGATGCTTGCTGAAAAGATTCAAGATGGAAAATTGTAAACCTGCCCCTACACCAATTGCAACATGTACAAAGTTAAGCAAGGGTGATGAAGGATAAGATGTCAATCCAACTCTATTCAAAAGATTGGTTGGCAGCCTCATCTATCTCAACCGGATATTATGCAAGGAGTGAGTTTGATTTCCAGATTTATGGATACTCCAAAAGACACACAATGGAGAGCATGAAAAATAATTATGAGATACATAACAAGTAGTAGAGATTGTGGCACAATGTATGCATACACAGAAAATGAGGATTTGATTGGGTACACTCACAGTGATTTTGCAAGAAGTTTGAACGATAGGAAGAGCACTTTTGGTTATGTGTTCCATTTTGGTTCAAGTGTGATTTCATGGGCTTCTAAGAAGCAACCTATTATGACACTTTCGTCAACATAAAAAAAATATGTAGCAACAACATCAACAACATGTCAAGAAGTATGGTCAAGAATATTATTTGATGGACTCAAGAAAAAACAACAAGGATCAACAATAATATATTGTGAAAACACCTCAACTATTGTACTATCCAAGTATAATGTGTTTCATCAAAAGAGCATTAGAAGATTGATACTATATATCACTTTATTAGAGAACTCGTGAGAAATGGAGAAGTCCACTTGAAGCCTTGTAAATCGAGTGATCAATTGGCTGATATATTTACTAATCCATTAGCAAAAAATCTATTTGAGTTTCATAGAGGAAACTCAAGTGTTGTAAGCCTAGTTGAGACATAGACCAACAAGCATGTTTGAATTGTCATGAATCATATATTAGTTTAGAGGTCATAATTAAGGGGGAGTGTTAAAATAGCTAATTACTCCCGCATGAAGAGTTATCTAAAGTTAGAGATTCAGTTAACTGAGTTGAGTCAAGTCAAGTCAAGTTAAGTCATATTTGGGTAAAGCTGAATTTAGTGTGTGGTTGCATGTTAAGTTATTTTAGGCGAGTCGCTAGTTAGAAAAATTTTAAATACCCCTCACCAGGTTCATTGTAATAATCACTTTTGTGTGATCAATTGAAGAGCCACAACTCATGTTATTGTGTGTGAATTAATTGTGTTATTTTGTGCCTTACCTCCTCTGCCTTTCCAACATATTTGAGGGGAAAATTTTATGTTTGATGTAATTTGAAAATAGAAGAGGGCAACATGACTTAATTTATTGTGATTATGATAAATAAAATCCGAAACCAAGAAACTCTCCCTTTATTTGAGTGTAATAAGGAGTGAGTCAAAAATTGAAAAATGAGTTAGATAATCAAATTCTAAACTAACAAAATCGGTTCAAAAGTTTAATTTTATGCATGTACCAATCAAACTTACAGGTGACTATGGATTCTAAAATCTAACAGGCATGGAGTTATCCTTTCGCTACTAAATTTGGGAATTGAAACAATTCTTACTGGAAAATCATTATTTTTCTTTAAAATCCCATTAAGTAGAATCAAACAGTACATGTGATATTGTTTTTCTCAGCCAATGTTGCGAGATTTTCCCACGATTTTTTCCAAGGGTCGTTTTCCCTTATCGTTGTTTGTTAAAGTATTCATATATCTCATAAAGAGACACATTGTTTAAATAAAATGGGAAGGCGAGATCTTACTGTCAGATATGGGAGCAGGGGTGGGAGCCTGCGCATTGGCATAAGGTGAGAAGAGATTCATTACCAAGAAGGAAACGAAGAACATCAGTAACGTAAAAAATACGGTGGAGGTGACCATCTCTGAAAATAACAAGAAATATCAATGTCAAATACCAAGAAAATCAAGAAAGAAGATCATACCGCCAAGAGAGCATAAAATATAATTCCATTTCAAAATTTTGGAGCGCGGGTGCTCAATTTGCAATATTGAGGATGGAGTGACATTGAATGCACCGAAGAATTCAAATCGGGTCCGTTGGATACTAATAATGTGGATGAGCATGTATGTATGTTGCACTTTAAAAGGTGCATTAAAGACCCAATAGACTTGTAAATATTGGTTTCCTTTCACGTGGAAAGTAGGCCAGTTGACTTGTGTAGGGTTTGGTTCCAACAGGTCAGAGGGTCTATTAGAGGACCCTTGATCACTTCTCATTTTAGCTAAGCTAAGCTACATTGTTGGGTTCATGGAGACATAAAGGTAAAAAAGGACAAACACATGTCTAAAGTGTGGAGAATATCCAATTGAACAAGTTTTTATGTTTGCTTGTTTTTCCAGTCATCCTCTTTAATTTTTTAACCAGCAACATCATTTCCTATTTTTTCAGAAGAAAAAAACAACTGGTAGTTTGTATTAATAGAAAACCCAGTTATATCATTCAAGTGTCTTTTGTGCATCATTAAATTCCTTTCCTAGACATTTATCAAATATCCAAAATAGTGTCATAGAGGAGAAACAACAATTACATTTCCAGTATATCAAAAAGCAAAAATATTTGCAACAATACTACTAAATGTTTTTGCAGAGGTACCCAAATTAATTTTGATCAGTATTTAGCACCAAGTCTGTATCAAACTTTAAAAAAAATAGCAATAGAACTATGGAAGTTCAAATTTCTCCTTGTCCATCTAAACACCGTCCATAGTGGCTGAAATGAATATGAAACCCACTGGGTCACTGATGCCTCGTTTGGATAGTGAATCAACAACACGATTTGACTCCCGGTAAATGTGGTGGAAAAAGTAGTTGTGGAGTTCCTTCAGTAAATTTATTGTGCACATACTCCAGCCACGATGTTCTGGTAGATCCAACTTGTTGTTTTCCCTGATGGATTACACAATGGTCATGGAATCCCCATGTATGTGAAGTGTGTGTATCTGCATAGAAACTGAGTACCATAGTAAAACCCACAAGGCAATAAGCTCAGCATGAGTGTTGGTACCTCTACCTCCATGCTAATGTAGTTTGTATATCATCTTATCATCAATCCAAAGCCATGCTCCATATCCGAAAATACCCCTTTTTGATGCTCCGTCGAAAAATCTAGCAGGAAGATTGATCTGAGGAAAAATGCGATGCGATAAATCTGAAGTAGTCACGCTTCCAGGGACATAGTATTTCAGCCATGATAATTCCTTGGATTCAATAGTTATAAGATAAATAAGAATCTTGTTGAATATGATATGGTTCTGAGCCTTCTAGATCTCCCATATAGTATACATAGGTATAAGCATAGTTTCCCCCCCGGGAGATTCCCCAATGGAGGCAATGTTCCAGTGATAGGAAGGTGGTTTGTGGAATCCTGCAAAAAATTAGTTTAAGAGACCATATTGATAAAGAAACTTTGCAATGCAATAATAGATGTGATATTGATTCCTATGCTGAAAGCCAGAAATAAATCTGACTCGGACCAATCATTCCTCTCCTACGTAAGTTGTCCCAAGTGAAATTTTGCTCTTCCATACGAGCCATGACAATATTAAGATCTTAATTGGCACTTGGGACCTCCAATAGTGTAGGAACCATGGAGTGGCATGATATCCCATGCCACATGTGAGATGAAATAATAAAGTTCTGAAACCAAGACCGACTTGTGGCATAGATGCCCACCCCATGATAGTGTCCCCAGCACTATCTTGACATAAGCCTACATGCCTCAGCTATTGAGAAAAATATAGCCACCCTGTAGCCAAATGGACCGGTAATCCAATATTCTCCACGTTTTTCCAAATTGGCACGCCTCTACTTGCCCTGAATCAATTGAGCCAAGAAAATATCCCTCTTTTTTGTAGAGCCTCTACCAGGGTATTGTTCGGGGTATCTTCCAGTGCCACCCCCAAAATCCTATCTCGACCAATGATAATCCTATCACCGTTTTCGAAGTACCATCTTATACGGATAAATAAAATGTACTAAACTTTTAAAAATTTGCGCCAACTAATTGAACCTTCCATAGCACCAAAATGTTGTAACTAAAAAGAGAGTATGAGTGGTCTATCTTGACATTATTTATGCATAAAGATCTGATGAACCATGCCATAACCAAGAAGGTAGCACCACATGTATTTAATAATAAGGGACTTACCATAGGAATTTAAAACAAGAACCCCCCAACCATTTAAATCATATGGTCAAGACAAATCCGCCCAATGGACCAAGTGGAATTTGTTGACCCCACTAGAACCAAACCATAAGAAACGAGCCATAATCGCCTGAAGTGTGTGACAAACCTTGACCGGAAGAGATAATATATGAATCCAATATGTTGTAATATGTAATAGAACCGACTTCACCAGGACAAGTTGACCCCCCAAAGACAAATGACAGTGTGACTACTTAGATAGATTTCGCTGGAATTTCATGATGACCCACTCCTAGTCCGCATATCTGTAATTATTTGAACGGAGATGGAATACCAAATACGTGATCCTGTTACAGAGTGGTCTAAGACCAACTTCAAATAAAGTAGCAATCCGATGGATGTCTTTAGTGATCTGAACCACATAGAGGAGGATTGATCAGGGGTTCATAAATTTTTCTCAAAATTTAAAGTTGCAGGATTGGGTTGAAACCAAGATGGTTTCATAGATCTCGTCTTCTTGAATTCGCCGCCGCAAATGGTTCGAAAAATCGATGTCGTATGCGGGAGATATCGCGTTCTGATTGAAAAGCCAAATAGGTAAAATTGCGATAGTTTGACCAGGTTTGACTAGGATGCACAGTCAGTAAAAGGGAATATTTTGAGGAATATTCCTTTCCTAATAACCAACCACAGGTTGACAAGTGTCGAAATTCTTTTGGGGTGTACATTTTTGGCGGGTCAATCAGGAGCTACCACGTGACCTTGGAACCACATTGCAAAAATTTTGGTGAGGTCTGTAGGGCTTGACCCCGCGACCTCCCTCAGGGCACGCAGACAAGTTTCCAACCAATCTACGCTTTATTTCTTAACCTTCATAGGTCATGGGTTACATTTATTGTTGATTACAAATGGAGTTGGGGGTTGGGGAACCGCCAGCAGTCCCAACCCGCTAGTGGTACGTGCAATGGTGGTCACATGGAAATGGAAACCTAAACTCTAACGAAAAAATCTGCAGATAAACATTAACCACAGTCTCCGCTAGCATACCCACATCACTTGTCACATGGAATTGTATTGTAACCACCAACTGCGCAGTTAGGATAACCCGCAGTTGAAACCGTAGTTCAACACTTCAAACCATAGTTATTACCGTAGGTTCTGCCTGACAGTTGTGGTTTTTAATCCGCGGTTTTGGGTTGGCATGTGGCCACCCTAATCCTCAATTTTAAAGCGACAGTTAGTTCCTGTGGAACTTTTGGAGGGAGCGCTTTTAATGGCGGAAATTGCTAATTTAACTCCAGTTAAGTGGAGTTCTCCACTTTTAGTGGAGCTTTTCTAGGTGAAACTGGGCAAAAGAGTAGGAGACTCAATTTTCGCCCATTCTGAGTGAATGAAGAGTCTTTTTTGATTAATTGGAGAATTCTGGAGCCATTGGTGCAAATAAAACAGCCATTAGAGCACTGTAACTACATGTATTAGCAAAATTTTAAGCATAATGAAAGATGGACATGCCATTGGGAGTTGGACCAGTAGATGTAGCCCAAGAGGGGTGAACTGCTTCATCATGCCTGTTGTGTAAATTTCATGTGGTGAATCATTTCTTTGTTTTACACTGTTGTTCAGTGTTATTTAAGCTTGTTTTATGCTTCTAATTCACCTAAAATAATCTACAATTCATGGTTAAAATCCTCAATCCTTATGCAAACTAATGAGACAAGTATGCACATGTTTATATACTGAAAAGACACTTAGCACAAAAAAACTAATATAGTCATTTCATATCAGGTTGGTATCGAAGCTAGAGTTTATTATCTGGTGTTGTTTAGTGAAAAGAATTGTTTAACTGTTTGTAAGTTTTAGATGCTTACAAGGCTCGAGCTCAAGAGAGGAGAATACAAATTGGTGGAAGCAGAAGGCTCTCAAAAAGAGCCAAAGAAAAGGAGAGCAAGATTGCCAAAATCTCCACCACCTAGTTCATCTCCTAAAGAAATAGAAGCTCCATTAAGCATGCCTCAAGAGGAAGGATAAATCCATGAAGAAGTTGACCCTAAAGAGGAAGAAAGAGTGTTTAGGAAAGCATTTCTTGACATGATTGAGATGGTTAGAATCCTTTTTCAGAAAGGAATGAGAGACTAGAAGGAGAAGGATCTAAAATTCACAAGGAATGACGAGGATCTTCAGGAGGTCACAATGAAGAAGATAATTCAAATAAGGGAAATGGAGGAAATGGAGGCAATGGAGAGCCATCATCCTCACCCTCATCATCATCATCCTCTACTTCTTCTTCAGTACAATAGCCACATAAGTCAAAGAACACTGGTAAAATTCTTTTTTTTAAACTTTATGTTGAGTTTGAATTGCCAATGTTTAATGGTGAAGTCAATGCAGAAAAGCTTGATAATTGGATTAGGAAATTGGAGGTCTATTTGAGAATCGAGAACCTTCAAGATGATGATACCAAAATTCAATTAGCTTCATTGAGAATGGAAGGTGCAACACTTGTTTGGTGGGAAGCCAAGAAAAAGGAGGAGATCAAGAAACATGGTAAGATTATTCTATCATGGTTAGATTTCATTACTGCTATAAAACAACAGTTTTATCCATTAGCTCATATGCAAAAAGCCATCATGAACTATCACAAATTTAGGAAATTAAAGGGACAAAATATGCAAGAATACACCCAAGAATTTAGGAGAAGAGCTCTCTTATTAGGGATACATTTGCAGAGCCAAGATACTTTGCTCAAGTACATAGGAGGCTTACATAGCTAACTAAAACATACTATTCTCATGTTTAACCCCACCAGTATATATGAAGTATGTGTTCAGGCCACACATCTAGAAGCTAGAGGGAAGAACATTTTTGAAGAGGGTAGGAAGAAACCTTTTAAGGGTAAAGCCAAAGAAAAGACCTCAAAAGGTAAACACAAAAAGAATGCATATGTTAAGAAAGAGGGAGAAAAATTGGTTTGTAAACATTGTTCAAAATAAGGCCATGATGAAACTCATTGTTGGAAATTGCATCCTGAGGCCAAAGAAATCAAATAACAAAGGAAAACATAAAACTGCTGCTACATCTCAACATGATTTAGGATCTGATTCAGGTGATGAATCTAAGATTACATCCATGGGATTGAAGAACATGAAGGGAAAAGAAATTGAAACTAAACCCAGTACCAGTACATCAAACTGTCACATAAACACTCCAAATGAAGAAGAAAGAATAGAATTGTTTCATGTGATCAGGGTCATATCCAAGCATACCAAGATTGACACATTGTTTGACAGTGGGTCACAAGAAAAATTAATCTCTAAAGACTTGGTCAAGAAACTTCATCTTGAGACCATACCACATCCAAAACCATATCCATTAGGTTGGATTTGTAAGGATGCAAATCTACAAGTTTCAAAGAAAGGTATATTGGGGTTTGCAATCACTACAAATGTTGTTGACACAGTTGGATTAGATGTGGTTCCGCTTGACATCACTGGTATTGTATTAGGGAGTCCTTAATTGTATGACAGGAAAGCGGTCTTCTATCGCCATGAGAACAAGTATCATTTATTCAAAGATGAAAAAGAGTTCATTGTTAGAGCACGAAGACAAACATTGCTATGGTACATGCTAGACAGGTAAAGAGGTTGGTAAATTCAAGTAAGAATTTTGTTCTTCTTATGATTAAGCCTAAAGCTGATGTTAATCATGAATCATTTGAGGGATGTGATCCTAAGTTGAAATCAGATTTATATGATGTAGTTAATTAGCATCATGAGATGTTTCAGGAGCCAACAGGATTGCCTCCAAAAAGAGAGATTGAACATGAGATTCGGTTGCAACAAGATTGTCCTCTTCCAAACATCGGTATGTATCGCATGTAGATAATGGAGAATGCTGAAATAAAGAGTCAAATAAAAGAGATGTTGGATAAATGAATCATAAGGCTAAGCACCTTTCCATGCAATTCACCCATAGTCTTGATACCAAAGAAAGATGGGACTTGGCACATGTGTGTAGATTTTCGAGCTTTGCACAAGAATTTTGAAATTTGGGTACCAGAGGACAAGTGATTCCCTAAGGCTTCGATCTTTGGCCTAGGGAAAAGTCTCCAAATATATTTAACTTTTTCTCCTAAAGTGACTTTATAAGTGGTAAAGCCAAATCTAATTTAAAAGTGACTTTAAGTGATAAAGTTAATAAGTCTAATTTTAAAGTGACTTTAATAAAGTCAATGTGAAATTAGAAAGTGAAAAGTGACTTTGGAAATAAAAGACTAAGAGGGTCTTTATTAAAGTGGGGTGAATTTAAAAATAGAAAGTGAGATTTAAATGCACATTGAATCTCAGCCCTAGATCTAAAGCTATCTCAGCCATTGGATTTAGGGATTCCCCAAAAGTCACTTAGGGTTAGGTTAAAGGAGGAAAAGAAGAGAAAAGATCATTCAGTCTTTCATGAGTAGATTGAGAAAAGGATGAGAAGAGAGCTAGAGAAATTTCTGGGCTTTATAAAGTGAAGTATAGGAGCAGTTCAGCAAATCCGTACAACATCTAGAGGCTTCACGTATTTCGAGGCAGGAGTCCCTACAACATTTATTAGCACAGATTTTGAGGCAGATTTCCATACAGCAGCTTGAGGCATAGTTTTCGAGGAGAGACAACACAAATCGAAGAGAAGGTACAACAAACTAAAGGCACGATTCCAAGATTGATGGGCACAGTTTCCAAGACAATAGACATGATTTTCGAGGACGAGGTATTGTTGTAATTTTCCGTACATGCTGTACAGCTAAGTATTAGGCACAATTTTCAAGGTTGTTCACTGCTATAATAAATTTATTTTTTGACTGTTTTGCTAATTTGGCACATTTTCCAAGGTGGAGGCAAGCACGGAAAATGAGATAATTCTGTACATTGTTTGCTGAATTTTTTTTTGTATATTTCACTTCTCTGTAAAAGCATTTTCCAGAAATAAAAAAGAGCTTTGGAACTGGTTTTCCCCAAGAGGTGTAGGGGGTTTTTCCGGGGTCATGCTGACCAAAAATCAGCATGTCATTTTCTGTGTGTGTGGTTGAAATTATTTCTGAGTTTTATTTCTACATTTTCCAGCACTTGGAAATTTCCAAAATTTGTGTTTTAAGAAATATTTATTATTTCTAGCTTGTTGAATGTATGTTTATGGGAATGGGCATTTAACTACATGGGAGTAATAAGTAGAAACTGATAACCGGGGTTGGGTCAAAATTTCTACATAGTATCAGAGCTTGGGTGGTTGAAAAGTGTAGTTTGGGACAACAAGTGAAAAATTACAGTAAGCTTATATTTCACACTAAAAACTGAACCTTTACCACAATAGTGAAATTTTCAGTTTGTTAAGACAGCAAGCATGTCTTTGGGCTTGACGGTGGAGGATAGGTTGGATGGGAACAACAACTACAATATATGGAAGTAAAGAATGCAAAGAATCTTTGAGGAGGCAGAAGTCTGGGGTATCATGGTTCATACCCAAAAAAACCCTGTAAATGTGCCTACTGACGTTGTTCAACTTGCAGATTTTAATAAGAAGAATAACAAGGGAAAGAGACTGATTCTGGATGGTATTAAAGACCATGTCATTCCTCATGTGAGAGGAAAAATACTTGCTCATGAGATGTGGACAACCTTGACCAATCTCTACCAAAGTACTAATGAAAATAGAAAAATGGTCCTAAGGGAGAAGCTCAAAGCCATTAAGATGGCAAAGACTAATAGTGTTACTGAATACCTCACAAAGATCAATAATGTGAGAGATGAGTTGGTAGTTTTTGGAGAGGTCATTCCACCCGCTGAGTTGGTGCAGATTACAGTGAATGGTCTTCCCAGTACATGGTTGAATTTTGCTGATGGGATTGTTGCACGGGAGACCCTTCCCACTTGGGAGAGGTTGCGGGATGATTGCATACAGAATTAAATCATAAAGAACTAGTTTGGGGTAGCCAAATCAGTTGAGGAGGATGAGGATGTAGCATTGTTAGCAAGGGGAAAGAAGGGCAAAGGAAATAAGAAAGCTTCCACAAGTGGTGGTGGACGCAAAGGAAAAGGTAAAGGTAAGCAGCAACTGAACAAGGAGAAGGACTATTCCAAGGTGAAGTGTTGGAATTGTCAGAAGTTGGGACACTATGTAGTTGTGTGTCCGAAGAAGAAGAAGAAGGGAAAGAATAAGACCATGGCAACATCAGATGAGATAGAGGACTTTTGAGAGACCTTTGACCGAGAGTTTGGGTTCATTGCTTGTGAATCCACTAGTGCAGGATCACCTGCCATGGAGGTTGAGAGGAAGTGTGCATTTCCATCCACTAGTGGAGCATCTTCATGTATTTGGTATGTTGACAGTGGGGCCTCACGTCACATGACAGGATTCTGTGAGTACTTCTCAAAGCTTTCAGAGAGTGGCACTGATATAGAGGTAGTACTCGGAGACGACAGGATTTTTAGAGCAGTCGGTGTGGGGACATTGACATTTGATAGGGAACCCAAACCTCCCTTGCAAGTGTCAGATGTTCTATATGTGCCAAGGATGAGGAAGAACCTTATATCTGTCTCAACATTGGAGGACAGAGGGTATGAGGTATTGTTCAGGAGAGGACAGGTTCTTACATATCCCAGGGGCGCTCCAACTAATTCATCTAGAGTGATTGGTGTACTCCATGCTAATGTTTAAAAGTTTGCATTTCAGCCCCTTATGGCATTGAACAGTAGTACCGGCAGCATATCTAGCAGTTTAAAGCTGTGCGAGATTTGGCACCGTAAGATGGGGCACATGTATCATGGGGCCTTGAGGACATTACGGGAGATCACCACAGGTGTGCCAGATTTCAGTTCTGATCACATTGATACATGCAGAGGATGTGCTATGGGGAAGTTTTCCAAATCCCCTTTTCCCTGCAGTGACAACAGATCAACTGGGATTCTTGATTTGATTCATACCAATGTGAGCGGTCGGATGTCTCATGTTTCCTTGAGTGGATATGAGTACTATGTTTTATTCATTGATGATCACTCAAGGAAGACCTGGATTTATTTCTTGAAGACCAAGAGTGACGTCTTCAAGCGGTTGCAAGAGTTCAAAGCTCTTCTGGAGACTCAGACAGGTTGGAAGATCAAGTCCCTCAAGTCGAACAATGAAAGGGAGTACACCCTTAGTGAGTTTGTTGATTATTGTGCGGAGGCAAGCATCAGGAGGGAGTTCACAGTTCCTTACAACCCCTACCAGAATGGGGTTGTGGAGAGGAAGAAAATATCCATCATTGGAGTTGCTAAAGCCATGCTACATGATCAGGGGTTACCGTTGTTTTTGTGGGCAGATGCATGCAACACTACTGTGTACTTGCAGAACAGGATTCCACATCATGCATTGGGGCATGTGACTCCGTAGGAGGCTTTTTCTGGAAAGAAGCCTGATGTTGGTCATTTTCATATCTTTGGGTGTATTGCATACTCCTACGTACCCAAGGAGAAGAGGACCAAGCTAGAGCCCACCAGAGAGAAGGGCACCTTTGTGGGATACAGTGAGACCTTGAATGCCTTTCAGATTTATATTCCTGCATAGAGGAGAGTTTTTTTCAGGCAGCATGTGAAGTTCAAGGACAAGAGGGATTTTAGGAGGTCACAAGAGTTAGATTATTTGGATCGACCAGACCCTCAGGAGCAGCTGAGTCAGTCACATGGATCCAGTGGACAGGGATCAGGAGGTACATCGATTACGGTATCAGGTCCATCAGTGAGAAGTGGCTCGCAAAGTCAGAGGGGTGGTGCTTCGGGAAGCATGCAGAGCAATCCGCAAAGAAGTTCACTAGGTAGTCCACTGATGGATAGTTCACACGGTAATTCAACATCTACAGGTACATGTTTAGGCAGGAGGACAATAGACATACATTTAGGAGTTCAAGCTTCTAATGAGGATGAGGAGTTTCACTCTCTAGTGGGAGAAGTGTGCTCAGGGAAGAAGAAGCCCAAGTAGCTTCAGGATACCTTGAGAGAGGCCACATCTATTGCTGGGCCGAAGAGACAGGTCAGAGAGAGCAGACCAGCTGAGTGGTTCTGTAGCTATATGGAAATGGTTGCCAACATCATTTACTTAGATATTTCTAGCTATGAGGAGGTAGCTAGCCAGAAGGTCTAGAGAGAGGCCATGCAGGAGGAGTATTCTTCTATCATGAAGAATGATGTTTGGGAGGTCGTGTCGAGGCCTGAGGGAAAATCTGTGGTTACTTCAAAATGGCTTTACAAGGTAAAGCACGTTGCAGATGGTAGCATCGAGAAGTTCAAGGAAATATTTGTGGCTAGAGGGTTATCCCAGGTAGAGGTAGTAAACTATGAGGAGACCTTCGCTCACGTGGCTCGATATACTTCCATTCGCTCCATTATATCGATAGCAACATAGACGGGTTGGAAGATCCACCACATGGATGTGAAGATCGTATTTCCCAATGGCTTCATACAGGAGGAGGTGTACATTGATTAGTCGCAGGGCTTTGAGGTGCATGGGAAGGGGTCCCATGTATGCAGACTGAAGAAGGCACTTTATGGCCTAAAGAAAGCACCTAGAGCATGGTACTCTAGGATTGATACGTACTTGCAAGAGATGGGCTTCACAAAGAGTGATGGAGATCTAAACCTATACTTTATTGAGATAGGTGAGGAGCCTCTCATTATGGTGTTGTATGTGGATGAATTGGTCATTCCGAGTGCAGAGAGACTCATAGAGGGCTGCAAGAGAGATCTTGCTTTAGAGTTCGAGATGAAGGACATTAGCTTGATGCATTACTTTTTGGGTTTGGAGGTGTGGCGGGAGGAGGGACATTTCTTCCCAGGACAGGGGAAGTATATTGTGGACATCCTTAGCAGATTTCACATGGAGGATTGTAGACCCATGTTAACACCTATGATCACTAACTGGAAGAAGCTTCACGTTTAAAATTTACGAGTTGGTGGATCCCACATTGTATAGACATTTGATTAGTTCCTTGATGTATTTGGTCAACACTAGACCAGCTATATGTTTTGCAGTCAACATGATGAGCCAATTCATGTGTGAGCCCAGGAGAGTGCACTGGGTTGCTGCAAAACACATTTTGCGGTACTTGCATGGGACAATGGATTATGGTCTGGATTATAGATAGGGAGTTGGAGTGAGATTAGGAGGGTACACTGATTTTAATTGGGTAGGTTGTGCTTCTGATAAGAAGAGCACTTCAAGGTGTTGTTTTGGGTTGGGTTCGGCAGTTGTGTTGTGGTTCAGTCGAAAGCAGCAGTCAGTAGCATTGAGTTTAGCGGAAGCAGAGTACAAGGCAACCAGCTTGGCTAGTTGTGAGGCCATATGGCTTCGCAATATGTTGTTTGGTTTATTTGGTAAACCGCTGAGACCTTCAGTGATTTACTGTGATAATCAGAGTTGCATTAAACTCACAGAGAATCCAGTATTTCATGACAGGTCAAAACATATTGGGATCAGATATCATTTCATCAGAGACTATGTTTAGAAGGGAGCTGTGAAGCTTGAGTATATTCCCATAGATGAGCAGGTAATAGATATATTCACCAAAGCCTTACCACGGAACAAGCATGTCAACTTCAGAGACAAGATGGGTGTGGTGAGGAACACTTTCCTTGGTAAGAGGGAGCATTGAAATTTGGGTACCAGAGGACAAGTGGTTCCCTAAGGCTTTGATCTTTGGCCTAAGTAAAAGTGTCCAAATGTATTTAAATTTCTCCTAAAGTGACTTTATAAGTGTTACACCATTTTTTTTGTCATCTAACCTATTATAATTAGATGGACCCAAGTACACCATGTAAGACCAATTTTACCCTAAGTAAAATTGCTTTCACTATGTGAAATAACTTAGTAAAACACCTTTATTAAGTTGTTTATGGTCTAAACATGAAACCCCAAAAGGAAATAATAAACAAATCTATATTTGTTTATATTTCATCAAGGAATAATTAGTTAAACATCAATTTAATTATTATTCCTGGTCATATTTAACCCAAAACAAGGAAATCAATTAAATAAATCCTTATTTATTTGATTATTTATTTGATTATTTCCTAGGAATAAGTTATTTAATCTTTATTTAAATAATATTCCTAGTTAAATTTGACTAAATCATTTATAAATAATTAAATAAATCATTGTTTATTTAATTATATTTCCACCATTTCCTTAAAATAATAAATAAATCATTTATATATTTATTATTTACAAATAAAGGATTTTACCCAAGTCAAAATCATTTTCCCTCCAACAAATATAATAAAATATCCCTAAAAGGTGGTTCTAGAAGTTGGTCAATAATATTTTATTCATGCACCAAGTTCTAGGCTACCCTAATATTTCGTTATAAATAGAAGGGATTTCCCATTCATTTGTCACATTTTATTGCATATTAGATCACTCTGGATCTATATTCTTGGTCTGACTTTGAGCCATTATCATTGTCACATTTTCTATCATTTGCTTTGTGAGCTCCTTTTGAGTTCTATGTTTTGTCTGGGTTTTCTACACCAACAAGAGAGAGAAATTTTAGATCTAAAATGTTGAGGACTTTCAAGAACCCATCCCATCGAGGAGAATTGGAAACACCTTTCTTGTTTTCCTCTCAAGTGCCCCTTTAATATAAAAATTCTTTCAAATATATTGCTCTTGTCTTATCTATTGGATATATGGAGCAACATTTCAATTTCTATGCTTAATGTCTTTTATGCATAGATCTGGATTTGTACAGCTTTATTTGGATCAACTAACTGCAGATTTAAAGATATTGGCAGCCGTAATTGATGTTAGGGCTATTTGTTATGCGTAGCTAAAGTGGTCTTTTTCCGACGAAAGATTCATACTAACAATAAGTGATAAAGTCAAATTTAATTTAAAAGTGACTTTAAGTGATAAAGTTACTAAGTCTAATTTTTAAGTGACTTTAATAAAGTCAATGTGAAATTAGAAAGTGAAAAGTGACTTTGGAAATAAAAGACTAAGAGGGTCTTTATTAAAGTGGGGTGAATTAAAAAATAGAAAGTGAGATTTAAATGCACATTTGATCTCAGCCCTAGATCTAAACCTATCTCAACCATTGGATTTAAGGATTCTCCAAAAGTCACTTAGGGTTAGGTTAAAGGAGGAAAATAAGAGAAAATATCATTAAGTCTTTCATGAGCAGATTGAGAGGAGGAGAGAGTTGGAGAAATTTATGGGCTTGAGAAAGTGAGGGAGTGGAGCAGTTTAGCAAATCCGTACAGCAGATAGAGGCTGCACGCATTTCGAGGTAGTTTTCCGTACAACATTAATTAGCATGGATTTCGAGGTAGATTTTCGTACAATAGCTTAACGCACAGTTTTCGAGGAGAGGGACATCACAGAAATCGTGGAGAAGGTACAACAAACTAAAGGCACAATTTTCGAGATTGTTGGGCATGATTTTCGAGACAGCATGCAAGGTTTTTAAGGAGGAGGTATTGTTGTACTTTTCTGTACAGTCTGTACAGTCCGTACGGCCGTATAACTAAGTATTGGGCACGAGTTTCAAGGTTGTTCATTGCTGTAATAAATTTTTGTTTTGACTGTTTTTCTAATTTGGCACATTTTCTAAGGTGGAGGCAAGAACGGAAAATGAGATAAGTATGTACATTCCTTGTTGGAATTTTTTCTATATATTTCACTTCTCTGTAAAAGAATTTTCCAGAAATAAAGAAGAGCTTTCGAATTGGGTTTCCCCAAGAGTTGTAGGGGGTTTTTCCAAGGTCATGTTGACCAAAAATCGGTGTGTCATTTTCTGTGTGTGGCTGAAATTATTTCTGAGTTTTATTTCTGCATTTTCCAGCACTCTGAAATTTCCAAAATTTGTGTTTATAGAAATATTTATTATTTTCAGCTTGTTGAATGTATGTTTATGAGAATAAGCATTTAACTACATGGGATTAATAAGGAGAAATTGATAATCGGGGTTAGGTCAAAATTTCTACAAATATTACGATAAAAAATCGTTACCCACTCCCAAGAATATATGATTTGCTTGATCAGTTGAAAGAAGAAAAGTTTTTCACTAAGTTAGATTTACGAAGTGAATATCATCAAGTAAGAATTGCAAAAAGTGATATATGGAAAACTGCATTCAAAACCAAACAAGGACTCTTTGAGTGGTTAGTTATGCCATTTGGTTTCTGTAATGCACCTGCAACTTTCATGCGTGTTATGGATATTGTTTTGCATCCATTCCTTGATGACTTTGTGATTGTGTACTTCGATGACATATTGATTTCAGAAACACAAGATAAGATCATGTCTTGCATGTGAATAGAGTGCTTGATATTTTAAAGAAAGAGATTGTTTTCTAAGATGTCAAAGCGAGAGTTTGGAAAGACTTCTTTGGTCTATTTGGGACATATTGTAGGAGGATGAGAATTGAGGATTGATCCTTCTAAAGTGGAAGCCATTGTGAATTGGCCCACACCCAGAATAGTAACCGAGGTAAGAAGTTTCTTAGGTGTAGCTAAATATTGGAGAAAGTTTATTGCTAACTTTTCTTCCATCGCAGCTCCTATGCATGCAGTGACAAGTGTGAAGAAATACTTCCAATGGGGAGGCAAACAAAAACAAGCTTTCGAAGCTTTAAAAGACAAGATTAGTTCAGCTCCAGTCCTTGCATTACCAAATTTGAGACAACCATTCGAGATTCAAACCGATGCTAGTGATTATGCCATGGGCGCAGTACTTTTGCAGCATGGTAAGCCTATCGCTTTTCATTCTAAAACTTTTAATGGTGTTGTAACTAATTATCCTACATATGACAAAGAATTATATGCATTGTTACAAAGTGTTAAGAAGTGGAAACACTACTTGATGGGTAAAGAGACTATTATACACATCGATCACCAACCATTACAGTACTTGCAGTCACAAACAAAATTGCAACAATCAAGACATTCTATGTGGATGGGATTTCTTCAACAGTTTCACTTGGTTGTAAGGTATAAGAAAGTTATTTTCAATAAATTTGCAGATATGATTTCAAGACCAATCATTAGTGCATCTACTTTACTCAAAATTGATTATGTTGTACATGAAAGTTACATAGAACAATATGCACATGACAATGATTTTCAAGATGTGTATGCTAGTTTGAGTGAAGGGAATCAAGTTGAAGAAAAATATTATCACAGGCATAAAAATTTGATGTTTCATTTGGGCAAAGTGTGTATTCCACATGGAGAGAGGCTAAGTGGCATGAGAGAAGCTCATTCATCTCTTAAGTGGACACTTTGGCGTAAGAAAAACAGTGGTGCATCTACAGAGGTATTGTTATTGGCCTCGCATGGTAGATAATGTGTCACATTTTATAAGAGGTTGTTCTATGTATGCAAAAAGTAAGCCTAATAATAGGAAGCTTGGGTTGTACACACCGCTACCAATACCATCAATTCCATCTAAGAGTGTCTCCATGGACTTTGTTGGAGGTCTACCTATGTCAAGAAAACAACATGATTTTCTTTATGTAGTTGTGGATAGATTCAGTAAATTGTGTATACTTATGCCATGTAAGAAAACCATTACTGCTAAACAAACTACTAAAATTTATTTTCAACATGTTTGGGTTCATTTTGGATTGCCAACTTCTATTGTTAGTGACAAGGATTCCAGGTTCATTGGGAATTTTTGGTCAAATCTATGGAGAATGATGGACACAAAGTTGAAAAAGAGTATCACTTTCCATCCACAAACATATGGACAAATCGAGGTAGTGAACAGAATCGTTGTGCATCTATTGAGAGGATATTTCAACGAACATCCCAAGTTGTGGGATGAGAAATTGCATTATATTCAGTGTGCTTACATCCGGGAAAAGCACTCTTCCACACAAACATCACCTTTTGAAGTATGCTTTGGGTATTTTCCAAAATCGCCATTAGTCTTCATCTTTAGGAAGGATGTTTCAATTGATGGCCATAGTGACATTGGTAAGGCTCGAAAGTTCATTGAGAAAATAAAGATTATACATCAACAAGTTCAAGAAAAACTTGAGAAAATTCAAAGAAAATACAAAGAGAAGCATGAAAAACATCGGGTTGCTCACAAGTTTCAAGAGGGAGATGAGGTATGGTTGCACATTAGCAAAGAAAGGATGCAAGGGGAAGGTAAAAAGCTCAAACCCATTCACTATGGTCCTTTCAAGATCATAAAACAAGTTGGTAATAATGCATTCCAACTTGACTTGCCTTCTTATATGAAAATGTACTCAGTTGTTAATGTTGAAAACTTACGTTTGTATGAGCCACCTTTGATTGATGATAAAGGAATTAATGTTTAGCTACTTTCTATTGAAGATTTCTCGCCATAATTTCTGGATGAGATCAAAGAAGATACAATTCTTGACAGGAGGACAAGAGCGTCCAAGAGGGGAAGTGTTGACTACCTTCGAATTCGGCTCAAAGGCACTAAACCAAGAAAGGAAAAATGGATGAAGGTTGGAAAGGTGAGGGAGTTGTACCCTAATATACTGAATAGGTAATCAAGTCTTTTGGGGTCCAAAAGCTTCCCAATGGGGAGGAGTGATCATGAGTTCATAAATTTGGCTCCAAATTCAAAGTTATAGGATTGGGTTGAAACCATGATGGTTGCATAAATCCCATCTTCCTAATTCCAGTGCCACGAGCAGTTCGAAAAACCGATGTCGTATGAGGGATATATCGCGTTCTGATAGAAAAGCCAAACATGTAAAATTGTGATAGTTTGACTAAGTTTGACTAGGATGCACAGTCAGCAAAATGGAATATTCTGAGGAATATTCCTTTCCTCAGAACTAACCATAAGTTGAAAAGTGTCAAAATTCTGTTGGGGTGTACGTTTTTGGCGGGCCAATTAGGAGCTGCCATGTGGCTAGCCCTGAGGCTGCCACGTGGCCTTGGAACCACATTGTCAAATTTTGGTGAGGTCCGCAGGGCTCGACCCTGTGACCTCCCTTTGGGCACGCAGACAAGTTTCCAACTGCTCTACTCTTTGTTGCTTAACCTTCATAGGTCGCGGGTTACATTTATTATTGATCGCAAATGGAGTTGGGGATTGGGGAACCGCTGGCAGTCCCAACCCGCTAGCGGTCCTCACAATGGTGGTCACATGGCAATGGCAACGTAAAATCCAACGAAAAACTCCGCAAATAAACATTAACCCGCAATCTCCGTCAGCATACCCGCGTCACTTGTCACA
Organism: Pinus albicaulis; assembly: GCA_034641835.2. NCBI lineage: Eukaryota > Viridiplantae > Streptophyta > Pinopsida > Pinales > Pinaceae > Pinus > Pinus albicaulis. The sequence goes on along the minus strand of CM076579.1, from coordinate 150,035,798 downwards.
TGGAATCGTATTGTAACCACCAACCGTGCAGTCAGGATAACCCGCAGTTCAAACTAGAGTTCAACACTTCAAACCACAGTTATTACCGCAAGTTCCACCTGACAGTTGCGGTTTGTAATCTGCGGTTTGGGGTTGGCATGTGGCCACCCCAACCGTCAAGTTTAATGCGACAGTTAGTTCCGACAGAACTTTTGGAGGGAGCGCTTTTAATGGCATAAATTGCTTATTTAACTCCAGTTAAGTGGAGTTCTCCACTTTTAGTGGAGCTTTTCTAGGTGAAACTTGGAAAAAGAGTAGGAGACTCAATTTTCACCCATTCTGAGTGAATAAAGAGTCATTTTTTACTAATTGGAGCATTCTGAAGCCATTGGTGCAGAGAAAATAGTCATTAGAGAATTTTAACTACATGTATTAGCAAAATTTTGAGCATAATGAAAGATGGACATGCCATTGAGAGCTGGATCAGCAGATGTAGCCCAGGAGGGGTGAACTGCTTCATCATGCCTTCTGTGTAAATTTCATGTGGTGACTTATTTCTCTATTTTACAATGTTGTTCAGTGTTGTTTAAGCTTTTTTTATGCTTCTAATTCACCTAAAATCATCTACAATTCATGGTTAAAATCCTCAATCCTTATGCAAACTAATGAGACAAGTATGCACATGTTTATAAACTAAAAATACACTTAGCACAACAAAACTAATACAGTCCTTTTAGATCAAGGATAGATTTAATACCATTAGCCACCAAACCCGAGGCCAACCCAAACCGTCTGAAAATATGAAACAAAGTCTCCCATTGTGGAAGAGGCAGTTTACCGAAATTCAGTATATCATCTAAAAAAATAGACCAGTAATACATTCCTCTGAACACATTCTGATACTGTCGAAATTTCCCCCAGTATTTTCCCAAGAGATTTGATCATTGATCCCATCCATAATGAGTATGAATAATAGGGGAGATAGATAGAAACCCTGTCTCAACCCCCTACCAACCTTGAAAAAATCTGTGGGAAGTCCATTAATAAGTATAGCCAGCCATGAGTGGGTCACACAGGCCATAATCCATTCGATGATCTGAATGGAGAGGTCGATCTTCTGTAACACCAATCAGAGTAATATCCAATCCACGTCATCGTATGCTCGATGTAGATCAATCTTCATAACCATCGCCTTCTTTCTCTTAGTCTGAACAATATGGAGGACTTCTGGCACGATAGCAATCACATCATGGATAGATATGTTTCGTAAAAAACCAAATTGTCCAAGAGAGATAAATCTAGAGAGACACCCTTTGATACGACCAACAATGACCATAGATATAATATTGTAGGTCATGTTACAAAAGGAAATAGGTTGAAATGCAAAGAAATAAAGCAGGTCGGAAACCTTGGAGATAAGGGCGATGAAAGTTGATTTGATAGATCCCAGGATGTGTCTACTAGTTTGCGATTCCTCCACCATTGCCAATAATGCCAATTTCATTATATCAAAAAATGCAGTGAAAATTTCAACAGTCCACCCATCTGGGCTAGGACAATGGTCCATTGAGAATGAGTGCAGTACAGTCTGTAGTTCCTCAAATGTAACCAGTCGATAGATAAATTCATTGTTCGGGACTTCGAACATGAAAAAAAAAACATACCAGAGAAAAAAAAAACCGCTTCCCGTCGGAGGTTCAGATCAAATGTTGCAAGAGAGCCACCAGATCTCTGAATGTTCCAAATGGAATGTCGGTTGCACTGATGATTCACAAAATTATGGAAAACTTTGTATTGCGGTCACCCTCACAGATCCAGGTTGCATGACTCTTTAACCTCTAAATAAATTCCTGAAATAGTAAAATGTGTTTACTACGCGATTCCAATAACTTAAGCCTTTCAATAATACACTGGGGGGATAGTGATGCAAGTTGGCCACTCAAATTATTAATCTCCTCCTGAATTAAGGGAAGTTCTAATAATTGTTCATCCTTCTTGACACATTCCCATGATCAGACCCAAATTTTTAGCCGTGAAATCTTATCAGAGAGGTGCACCATGGGGGAAGTGTTATCTCGGGCGATGGTGGAACTCCAAGTTGTGGTGATAAAGTGATGAAAAGTAGTGTCCTGGAGCCAACTTCTATTGAAATTAAAGGCTATACCCTTTTTGACCGATTCCATCCTCCACAACAATAATATCGAGCAATGATCTGATATAACAGAAATTTCCACCCTGGAACGAAAATGTCCAAAAACTTCACAAAGACTTTCATGAACCATAAATCTATCCAGTCGTTTTCCAATGTATTGTTCATCACTTCTACCATCATGCCATGTCAGGGCCAAAGGTAATGGCTCTATGTCCACAAGATTATTTTCTACAAAAGATCCCGAACACTGGAGGAAATGGGGTCCGTTCGACAGGTTGAGCGCCACATTTCAGAGCAGTGCAAAGTCATGTTGAAATCCCCACCAATGATGAGGGACCCAATCACCAAAATACCCAAGTCCCTAATGCAATCCTAGAACTGCGTTTTGTTATGATAGAGAGCATAAATATTCCAAATATGAACACGGGTCCCCATACCCCGAAAATGGCCCAAAAGTAGAATACCTGCAAAGAAACCATGTGCACTAAAATGAACCTAGGAGGGGTCCCATAGTGCTGAAAGGCCCACCCATTTCAAATATAATTTCTAACATATTCTTTAATCACAAGTAACTATATATATTCACAATATTACATTAATTTTTTAAGAATTCCAGCAACATGGTTTCCTTACCAAAAGGTAAAATTAAAAAAAAAAAAACAAACAAACAAACAAACAAACATCTAATTTCTAACACATTCTTTAATCACAAGTGTATATATTCACAATATTGCATTAATTTTTTAAGAATTCCAGCAACATGGTTTCCTTACCAAAAACATAATATTTGGTAGAATTTTTTCTTTTTAAAATTTCTAACACTTTCTTCAATCACAAGTAACTGTATATATTCACAGTATTACATCAAAACTTCAGTCGAGAAGGAAACTTGGTTGGATATTTCCAACGATTGGAATAACATTTTTCACTCTAATGGGCAATTTTCAAAACACAAAGGGAACTTATATATGAGTTATGTTAATTACAGTGATTAATAACTGGTGTTGCCATTAAAGGCTAAAGCCTTCATAGTTGAAGAGTTTAATTCCTCCAAGGTCAGTGTAACTCTTTGAAAAAAAAAAAAGGTGGTCGGTACACAACATCGTAATGGTGAAGTAATTATGGATGTTAAGATTGATTCTGGTTTGGATGGTCGTGATGTCAAATGTGTCGAGGTTTGATTCTGAAAAAGGACCATTGTAGTGATTGTAGTCATTACTAAAGAGCCATTGCAGTGATTGTACTGTCATTACTGTTAAATACGGTTGGGCAGTTGCTTTAAAGCATAAACAATGCTACTTGGTGCGATTGTTTTAGAAAAACTTAATGAAGTTTTTCTAGTGGATTTTTCTGATTTAATTTTTCTAAAATTTAGCAAGAATTAATTGAAACTAGAAGTAGTTGGAAGTAGTTGAAATCAGAAGTTTTGATATGTAACCTTGCACAATCAAAATGTCCTAAAAATTCTAATAGTGCTGGACAAATGATAAAGACTCTCCTGAAATTTTGGACAAATGATAAAGACTCTCCTGAAATTTGATTTTTCAGGAAACTGACCTTCCTGAAATTTGATTTTTCAGGAAACTGACCTTCAAAAATATAGTGATTGAAGATCATTGAACCATCATAACTGTTAAATTATGTTGAGTATAAATAGTAGTTGTTTAAAAAGGTAAACTTGACCGTTAGTCCTGCCTGATAGTTCTTGATTTCTCAGGAAAGTGGCCTCAAGTAGTGGTTGAACCATCATGATTGTTAAGTCATGATAGGTAGTTGTAAAAAATGTAATCTTAAGTCAAGTTTGATGTTTCTAAACGATATCCTAGGTCAAAATTCATTTTGAAAAAAAAAAAAACATATTTTTAGTGAAGATTGAAAAGTAGACTTACCAAAACTATGGTTGAACAAGGTCCTCATCGTTGATGGATGTTTGGATGTGGAAAGTTGAAAGAAGCAGCAGATGAAAAAATATCTTGGAGGGATTAAAGCGAGGCTGGAAAAAATTGGTGAGCCTTTTCTAAAGGCATTATCAAGGAGGGGAGGTAGGCCTACTGGCCTGTGGTTGGTCAAGAATAGTGATTTATCAAGAATATTGGAAGCAATGATCTAGAGTTTTCCCAGAAAATAATTACTCCATAAAAGAATGTAAATATATACTCGATAAATAATGTAAAGATAAACAATATTCAAACAATGTAGTGTTTGAAAGCACACATATAATTTGTTCACGTGAGACTTCAAATTTGATCTATCAATTCCTGGCCCATCATTATCATTATCATTATCATCATTTTCAGGTATTACATCCAAAGAAATGCATCGAATCCATTTCCTATGAGGTAGCAAGTGCACCATCTTGGTCAATATATACTATAGGCCGACCCAAGCTTCTCCCAGCCACATAAACTTCGATGAACGGTGCACTCAGGCCTGAAAGCACTCCAGCCTTGCTCGATAAAATATAGGAAAACCCAACAGATATTGCAGAGGTACATTCCATGGTACAGATCTTTTCTCTAGCCATAGGATTTTTCAAAGTCAATCTCTCAAAATTCCCTGTAACAAAGAGCTCGCCTCTATGATGGAGCTCAAAGGGCAAGCGCCCCTCATTAGTGCGCAGATTATCGGTACCGATATAAGTTGCCTCCGAGAATTCTGTGTCCACTCTGTCTCTTCGCAGCTTGCGAGAGGTCTGCTCCGAGGGAGGAATTTTGATGCCTTTAACCTCAAGAACAGTTGACATGCTTTTAGCAGGAAACGAAATCGTAAAACAATTTGGTGCACTTTTAACCAAACAGGAGCTCAATCTTAAGTACATCACTCTGATATCGAACCATGTATCTGTTACTGATTTCCCTTTAAATCTCCATGGACACAAATTCGAAAAAAATTGAGGCTCTGTTAGATGGATTTACAGTACATAAACATGTGAAGAGTGTATTCGATTGCAGAGAGATGATTGAACAAAAAAACATATTGCATGAGATGCAATATATCTCTTCTATATAGAAAAACCCTTACATCTTCTACAATGATCAAACTGTCAATCTGCGGAGATTCCGTCTCCATAGCCAAGGCAAAATGGCATTGAAATATGAAATACAGCAATCGACATAGAGATGCCCATGAAACATGAAATACAGCAATCGACATAAGGATGCCCATGAAATACAACAATGCAACACCCAAAAAAAAAAAAAAAAAAAGAGTCCACTGTTCATGGATCCCAAACACCTAGCGAGATCAGCGAAAGTCGCTTTGCATGGGGATGAGATAGGGAAGAAGTGACACGTTAGAAACCTCTCATGAGATACCTTACCTGGATCAAAGAATATAGGCCAAGTCATCGCGGTTTGGCCACCCTCATAAGGTTCATTACGAAAGTTTGTTTTAGAGAGTGACGCACACACTTCGAGGGGTTTTGGTTTTGCATCTTTACTCATGTCACACGAGGCCATATTTTGCAGTGATGCCTTTGTATTTCATGATTTTTAGTTTTGTTTGCATTGTGACAGTGTCGGATTTAAAGCTGTTAGGCAACCCCTGTTTGTTTGTTTGTTAGTCATCACAAGAAGTGGGGTGAGGCAACGCGTGTCCCGATCACTGGAAATGTCATTGTTGACTGGGTTACTTCCGACGGAGTTGGCTTCCTTAGTTGGCCCCAGTTTGTTAAAAAAATAAAATTAAAAGTATTATTCGAATATAAAGAGTAAAATTGGTTTGTTAAAATTAAAAAATTGAAACTATTATTTAAATATAAAGAGTAAAATTTGGCTTGAACATTTAGAAATAGATAAAATTAAACCAGATGGCGTATAGGGTTTTGAATTAAGTATTATGGAAAATGTTCTAAAAAATTGAAGCTATTTTTGAACATTTAGAAATAGATAAAATTAAACCAGATGGCGTATAGGGTTTTGAATTAAGTATTATTGAAAATGTTATAAAAAATTGAAACTATTTTTGAACATTTAGAAATAGATAAAATTAAACCAGATGGCGTCTAGGATTTTGGATGAAGTATTATTGAACATGTTTATTTTAATTAATAGATGAACTGAGAAAAAAATGTTTTTATATTTTTTTTTTGGGTTAATTTTAATTAAAATTTGGCGTATAAGATTTTGGATGAAGTGTTATTGAAAATGTTTATTTTTTAATATTTAGAAATAGATAAAATTAAACCAGAAGGTCTATAGGATTTTGGATGAAGTATTATTGAAAATGTTTATTTTAATTTTTTTTTTAAATGTTTTTGATATTTTTTGGTTATTTTTAATTAAAATAAGTATTATTGAAAATGTTTATTATTTTGGATTAAGTATTATTGAAAATGTTTATTTTAATTAATAGATGAAATGAGAAAAATAGTTTATGGTGTATAGGATTTTGGATTAAGTATTATTGAAAATGTTTACTTTAAATTAAGTATTATTGGAAATGTTTACTTTATTTTTAATTAATAGATTTAATAGATTAATTGAGAAAATGTTTTTGATTTTCTTGGTTAATTTTAATTAAAATTTGGTAAAGATTTTTAAAAACTAGAGTTTAAATTGTTTAAGTATTATTGAAAATGTAAAATTGCGATAGTTTGACTAGGTTTGACTAGGATGCACAGTCAGCAAAAAGGGATGCACAGACTAGGTTTGACTAGGTTTGACTAGGATGCACAGTCAGCAAAAAGGGATGCACAGTCAGCAAAATGGAATATTTTGAGGAATATTCTTTTCCTCAGAACTAATCACAGGTTGAAAAGTGTCGAAATTCTGTTGGGGTGTAGGTTTTTGGGGGGCCAATCAGGAGCTGCCATGCGGCCAGCCCTGAGGCCGCTATGTGGCCTTGGAACCACATTGTCAAATTTTGGTGAGGTCCGCAGGGCTCGACCCCACGACCTCCCTTCAGGCACGCGGACAAGTTTCCAACCGCTCTACTCTTTGTTGCTTGACCTTCATAGGTCGCGGGTTACATTTATTATTGATCGCAAATGGAGTTGGGGGTTGGGGAACCGCTGGTGGTCCCAACCCGCCAGCGGTCCTCGCAATGGTGGTCACATGGCAATGGCAACGTAAAATCCAAAGAAAAACTCCGCGGATAAACATTAACCCACAATCTCCGTCAGCATACCCGTGTCACTTGTCACATGGCATCGTATTGTAACCACTAACCGCACAGTCAGGATAACTTGCAGTTCAAACTAGAGTTCAACACTTCAAACCACAGTTATTACCGCAAGTTCCGCCCGACAGTTGCGGTTTGTAATCTGCGGTTTGGGGTTGGCATGTGGCCACCCCAACCGTCAAGTTTAATGCGACAGTTAGTTCCAGCAGAACTTTTGGAGGGAGCGCTTTTAATGGCGGAAATTGCTAATTTAACTCCAGTTAAGTAGAGTTCTCCACTTTTAGTGGAGCTTTTCTAGGTGAAACTTGGCAAAAGAGTAGGAGACTCAATTTTCGCCCATTCTGAGTGAATGAAGAGTCATTTTTTACTAATTGGAGCATTCTAGAGCCATTGGTGCAGAGAAAACAGTCATTAGAGCATTGTAACTACATGTATTAGCAAAATTTTGAGCATAATGAAAGATGGGCATGCCATTGGGAGCTGGAACAACAGATGTAGCCCAGAAGGGGTGAACTACTTCATCATGCCTTCTGCCTAAATTTTGTAGACATTTGAATAACTGATATATTATTCACCAAGATTCTCCTGATCACAGACTATTTTAGCTTCATGCATAATACAGAATCTCTTCTACCATTGATCATCACATGTGGAAATAAAATCAATTTCATGCATACATTAAAACCACAAACAATCACACATATGAACACAGTATTTAATGGGAAAGCTTAAAGATGAAAACCCCAACTATTTGTATATTATATTTCATGGAGATCATGTAACAATCATAGTACAAAAGCTCCTCACAAGCTCTCACGCACACCCTCAATTGCTACACACTATCAAGCTAGATCTAGCAAAACACATGCTCCAATATTTTGCCACTTGATAGCCAGCCTCTATTGTGTTTTCAAAGCTATGGGATGGCTTTATTAAATAGATAACCACCTGGCCTGAACTGCACAATCCTCATGGGCTTACTCCACCTATCTGTGTGTTGCAAATAGCAACTGTATAGTCACAACTGATAGTTAACCTGCTCTTTCACCTATTCCTGCACTGGTCTCCACTGAAACTGTCCATGCACTGAAGTTAAATGATGCATTCTTTAGTTGATTAATGAGTTTATAATTAGTGAATTAATTAATAATTAATTCACACCACTCTCACTAATTGTATCAATTAGTTAAACTGAATACAAATAGCTCAACTATGTTTAGATTAGTTAAACTGAATACAACTCCACTAACTTCCTCGATCAACTCCACCAAACTCTGTCACATGAGTTCTAACTGAAGTATCCATGCAATAGCTCCACTTAACCCTCAGGAATAGCGATTCATACATTGAAGCCTGCATGTGCCACTTCTAGGCATCAAGCTGAATGCTCCAAGAGAATAAGATAATGTTTAGAAGTCTAAAAATATTATTAAGAGCTAATAATATTTGACATATCTATTTTTAGGTAGCGATCTAAGAAATAGATTGTGATATGCAAAAATAGAAGTCCATATATTTTTCCAACTTGATCAACCCTCCACAAATAGCATCACGCAACTCATAGAATCATGATCCACATGTCTAGAAATAGACATAGTCTAAAAATAGACTTTGCGCCAAAAATAGCCTGTGGGCCCACTTAGTGAAGGCGACTCCTTTCCACTAAGCTCGTCATCTTGTTGCAATCTCAACACTCCATCTCAACAAGATAAGGATTATCTGCAACCCCTATCTTGCCTCTGTGGTATTTAAATTTGCTCCTGCTGAGCGCCTTCGTCAAGATATCAGCATCCTGATCCTCCGTAGGAATGTATGAAATTAACATGACCTTCCGCTGCACACAATCTCTAATATGATGATATCGGATGTCAATGTGTTTAGATCTATCATGAAATGTTTGGATTAACCGAGGGGTTTGATGCGAGCTACGATTATACAATAAATGTGATGAGCTCTAAGTGTGAGCCAAGACAACTTTGACCAGGATCTTCCTCATCCATATAGCCTCGCATGCAGCCAAACTCGCTGCCATATACTCGGCCTCTGCTGAACTGAGTGCCATGGATCTTTGCTTCCTGCTGTACCAAGAAACTACTGTCGACCCGATACTGAAAATCCCTCCAGATGTGCTCTTTCTGTCCGTTGGGCTCCTTGCCCAATCTGCATCCATGAAGCCACACAGATTCACCTCATCCGACTGTCTGTACCATAATCCATATCCCGATGTGCCTCTGAGATAACGCAATACATGCTTTCCTGCCTTCCAAAAGAGCTTGGTAGGCTTAACCATAGCTTTTGAAAGCTGGTTAACTGCATAGCATATATCGGGTTGTGTATTGACCAGATACATAAGCGACCCCACCAACTGTCGATAAACAGTGGCATCCAATACCTCTGCCGAAGTAGCATCCTCCTTCCTCCATCCACCAGGAAGGGGAGTATCAACAGGCTTGCAACTATGCATGTTGAACTTCTCCAGTATCTCCCGGGCATACTTACCCTGAGAAACAAATAGTCCACCACTGCGCTGCCAAATTTCCAATCCTAGGAAATAATGAAGGAGGCCTAAGTCCTTCATCTCAAACTCTTTTGCAAGATCCTCCTTGCATGAGAGTATCAACAGCTCATCACTTGTCAAAATCAAATCATCTACATAAAGTATAATGATCAGCAACTTACCCTCCAACACAATCTGGTATAGGTTAGGATCCGCCTCACTCTTGGAGAATCCAAGTCCGGTGAAATAACTATCTATCCGTGTGTACCAAGCATGAGGTGCTTGTTTCAACCCATACAACGCTCTCTTCAGCCTGCACACATGCGACTCGCTGCTGAAGATCTCGAAACCTTCGGGCTGCTCTATGTACACCTCCTCCTCAATGACTCCGTTGAGGAACGCAGTCTTCACATCCATCTGATGAATGTGCCACCCCATCTGCCTTTGAGAGAGCAAAATCGTCCGTATGGAAGAATACCTTGCAATAGGTGCAAAGGTCTCCTCATAATCGATCCCCTCAATCTGTGAAAAGCCTCGGGCAACAAACCTCGCCTTGTACTTCTCCACACTCCCGTCAGCTGCCTGCTTCACTTTGTAGATCCATCTCGAACCCACCACTGATTTCCCCTCCGGCCTTGGGACAATCTCCCATGCACTGTTTCTGACAATCGAATCATACTCTTCCACCATGGCATCTACCCATGCGGGATCCTCCATAGCTTCCTCGAAAGAGGATGGCTCTGTCACGATACACTTGCTCATAAGAGCCATGTATCCAGTATACCGGTCATGTGACTGTTTCTGTCTGCGCTGTGATGTAGGTGCTCCTACAACCTTCTCTGCATCTTGAGCCAGTCGCTCAGCTTCTATAGTGCGCTTCCGCCCTCTGATGGTTGGCGCTGCATGAGTGGTCTCTTCCACTCCATGAACCTCCTCTTGTGGCTAATCCACATCCTGAGGCTCATCCTTAGGAACTAATAGCTCCTCATATGCATGCAAGTGTGGCTCCCTCTCAAGCGAACACTTCATGGCTTTCTCCTCATGAAATTTGATATCCCGTCGCACAACAGTCTTGTGACTGTCTGGAAAATACACACGATAGTTGTGGGGCGTATCAGTGTACCCCAAAAATATCCCAACCTCCGCAGTCGGCTCCAGCTTCTTCCTGGCATCCTTTTTCACATGAATGTAAACAGGTGAACCAAAAATCCTCAAATGGGAAATATCAGGCCTCTTACCAGAAAACGCCTCCTCGGGTGTACTCATGCCAAGTATCCTATGAGGACAACGGTTCTGCACATATATTGCAGTATTGCATGCCTCAGCCCACAAGTGTATGGGTAGGCCCTGATCATGCAACATCGCCCGTGCAGCACCCACGATCGTTCTGTTCTTCCGCTCAGCAACCCCGTTCTGCTGTGGGTTATGAGGTGCTATGAGCTCTCTTCGAATTCCTTCTGTGCTGCAAAAGTCCTTGAATTCGCCAGAGATGAATTCACCATCATTGTCGCTCCTAAGAGTCTTCACCCACTTCCTCGATTCTTTCTCAACTAGTGCCTTGAACTCACAAAACTTTGAGTATGTCTCGCTCTTCTTCTGCATGAAGAAGATCCAACACTTACGAGAAAAATCATCAACAAATATCACATAATACATGTGCTTTGTTGTCGAAGCTACTGAGAAAGGTCCACACACGTCTGTGTGAATTCTCTCAAGGATCGTCGTGGCGCGACTATCCTTCTCGTGAAAGGTGGCTTTCACAAATTTTCCCAAGGTACATCCCTTGCACTGATCTGATTGCGCAAGAGTGCCTTTAGGAAGCCCAGTAGAAATCTGCTGCAATATCTTCAAAGCTCCATGGTGAAGGTGGCCCAATCTCCGGTGCCACAACTCGCCATCATCCCGGCTCACCACTCCTTCTGCCTTGCCTGCCATTGCTGCGCAGCCATCTACCTGTAATTGATAAAGGTTCTTAACTCGAACCCCTATCCTTCGGGTCTCACCAGTTGCCTTACTGCGCAGGAAAGCCTTTCCCTCGCTAAAGACAACATCATATCCCTTGTCTTCTAACATCGCCACAGAGATAAGATTCTTCTTCAATCTTGGAACATGCATCACTTCCTTCAATCTGAAGGGTTTACCAGACTCCCTCTCAAAGGAAATGGTACCGATACTGGTCGCACTGTATCTACCATCATCGCCCATCTCGATGTGCACTCCAAGATCTTTCTCATCCAGATCAGTAAACAAATCTCTATCTCCTGTCATGTGAAAAGATGCACCACTGTTAAGAAACCACACTGATCCCGTCATACTTGAAACCAAGCATGTGATCAGCGAAATGTCCAGCTCAAACTGCGAGGCTAAGGCCTCTCCAGCTGCAGTCCCAGCAGCCTGCTTATTTTTCTTCTGCTGTGGAAAATTAGTGGCGTAACGTCCGTGTTGGTGACAGTGAAAGCACTTCACCTTGGACATGTCCTGCTTCTTGCCTTTCGCACCGGAATGAGAAGCTTTCTTTCTCTTCCCCTTCTTTTCTTTGGCAGCCAAAGCGCAATTGTCTTCATCAGAGTTCTTTGATGAAGATCCGTCCCAGGTACTCCGCCTTATCTCCTCTTGCACAAGATCCGACCAAAGTCGCTCCCATCCTGGCAATTTCTCCCGACCATTGACAGAGTCCTGATAGGAATGCTAACTCTTCGGAAGCCCAAGGAGAGCCAAGCTCACCAAGTCCTCATCATCAACAGTAACCCCCACACTTCCCAGCTCATCCCTGCATTGGATGAACTTCGTGAGGTACTTGGGCATACTGTCGCCTTTCTCCATCTTTATGTTTCTGAGTTTGTCCTTGAGCGCCAACTTCCTCTGATCGCTCTTGCTTTGGAATAAATCTGTCAAGGCTTTCCACATCAAGAATGGAGAAGCCTTACCATGCAGGCTGGACACTATGTGATCCTTCACGCTCTCCAGCAGAATCCTTCGACACTTTGTTGTCTTCTTTTGCCAAGCCTCAATTACAGCAGCATCACTAGAAGTAGGCTTTGGGACTTCAGCATCTATGAACTACTTCAACCCATTGTCATCTAGCACCACCTCCATCCTGTCCTTCCATGCAATATAATTCGAGCTACCCTCAAGGGCATACTCCAATCGCAATCCGTTGAAAGACATCTCAACTTTGACACCAAGAAAACACTGCTGCAAATTCGAATTCCGCCAGCACAAAACTCAACCGCTTCAATGTTTTGCAATTGCTCCAATGATCAATAAAGCTCTGATACCATGTAGAAATTTGAATAACTGATATATTATTCACCGAGATTCTCCTTATCACACACTATTTTAAATTCATGCATAATACAGAATCTCTTCTACCATTGATCATCACATGCGGAAATAAAATCAATTGCATGCATACATTAAAACCACAAACAATCACACATATGAACATAGTATTTAATGGGAAAGCTTAAATATGAAAACCCCAACTATCTGTATATTATATGTCATGGAGATCATGTAACAATCATAGTACAAAAGCTCCTCACAAGCTCTCATGCACACCCTCAATTGCTACACACTATCAAGCTAGATCTAGCAAAACACATCCTCCAATCTTTTGCCACTTGATAGCCAGCCTCTATTGCATTTTCAAAGCTATGGGATGGCTTCATTAAATAGATAACCACCTGGCCTAAACTGCGCAATCCTCATGGGCTTACTCCACCTATCTGTGTGTTGCAAATAGCAACAGTATAGTCACAACTGATAGTTAACCTGCTCTTTCACCTATCTCTGCACTGGTCTCCACTGAAACTGTCCATGCACTGAAGTTAACTGATGCATTCTTTAGTTGATTAATGAGTTTATAATTAGCGAATTAATTAATAATTAATTCACACCACTCTCACTAATTGTATCAATTAGTTAAACTGAACTCTAAATCCACTAACTTCCTCAATCAACTCCACCAAACTCTATCACATGAGTTCTAGCAAGTCTTCATGCAATAGCTCCACTAAACCCTTAGGAATTGCGCAATTCCTTAAATGGTACATGGTCCACTTGAGCATCAAGCGAAGTGCTCCAAGAGAATAAGATAATGTTTAGAGTCTAAATATTATTAAGAGCTAATAATATTTGACATATCTATTTTTAGATTGGCAATCTAAAAATAGATTCCGCCCAGTATGTCTAAAAATAGAAGTCCATCTATTTTTCCAACTTGATCAACCCTCCACAAATAGCATCCTGAAACTCATAGAATCATGATCCACATGTCTAAAAATAGACTTTGCGCCAAAAATAGCCTGCGGGCCCACTTAGTGAAGGCGACTCCTTTCCACTAAGCTCGTAATCTTGTTGCAATCTCAACAAATTTCATGTGGTGACTTATTTCTCTGTTTTAAAATGTTGTTCAGTGCTATTTAAGCTTGTTTTATGCTTCTAATTCACCTAAAATCATCTACAATTCATGGTTAAAATCCTCAATCCTTATGCAAACTAATGAGACAAGTATGCACATGTTTATAAACTAAAAAGACACTTAGCACAGCAAAACTAATACAATCCTTTCAGATCAAGGATAGATTTAATACCATTAGCCACCAAACCCGAGGCCAACCCAAACCGTCTGAAAATATGAAACAAAGTCTCCCATTGTGGAAGAGGCAGTTTACCGAAATTCAATTTATCATCTAAAAAAAATAGACCAATAATACATTCCTCCGAACACATTCTAATACCGTTGAAATTTCCCCCAGTATTTTCCCAAGAGATTTGATTACTGATCCCATCCATAATGAGTATGAATAATAGGGGAGATAGAGAGAAACCCTGTCTCAACCCCCTACCAGCCTTGAAAAAATCTGTGGGAAGTCCATTAATAAGTATAGCCAACCATGAGTGGGTCACACAGGCCATAATCCATTTAATGATCTGGATGGAGAGGCCGATCTTCTGTAACACCAATCAGAGTAATATCTGATCCACGCCGTCGTATGCTCGATGTAGATCAATCTTCATAACCATCACCTTCTTTCTCTTAGTCTGAACAATATGGAGGATTTCTGGCACGATAGCAATCACATCATGGATAGATTTGTTTCATAAAAAACCAAACTGTCCAGGAGAGATAATTCTAGAGAGACACCCTTTGATACGACCAACAATGACCATAGATATAATATTGTAGGTCATGTTACAAAAGGAAATAGGTTGAAACGCGAAGAAATAAAGCAGGTCAAAAACCTTGGAGATAAGGGTGATGAAAGTTGATTTGATAGATCCTAGGATGTGTCTACTAGGTCGCGATTCCTCCACCATTCCCAATAATTCTGATTTCATTATATGAAAAAATGTAGTGAAAATTTCAACAGTCCACCCATTCGGGCTAGGACAATGGTCCATTGAGAATGAGTGCAGTACAGTCTGTAGTTCCTCAAATGTAACCGGCCGATAGATAAATTCATTGTCCGGGACTTCGAACATGACCAGATATTGTTCAATCCCCCACAACATGTTCACTAATGGGACGTTTGGACGGGCCCCAAACATACCAGAGAAAAAAAAACCGCTTCCCGTCGGAGGTTCAGATCAAATGTTGCAAGAGAGCCACCATATCTCTGAATGTTCCAAATGGAATTTCGGTTGCACCGATGATTCACAAAATTATGGAAAAATTTGTATTGCGATCACCCTCATGGATCCAGGTTGCATGACTCTTTAACCTCCAAATAAACTCCTAAAATAGTAAAATGTATTTACTACGCGATTCCAATAACTTAAGCCTTTCAATAATACACTGGGGGATAGTGATGCAAGTTGGCCACTCAACTTATTAATCTCCTCCTGAATTAAGGGAAGTTCTAATAATTGTTCAGCCTTCTTGACACATTCCCACGATCAGACCCAAATTTTTAGCCGTGAAATCTTATCAGAGAGTTGCACCATGGGGGAAGTGTTATCTCAGGCGATAGTGGAACTCCAAGTTACGGTGATAAGGTGATGAAAAGTAGTGTCCTGGAGCCAACTTCTATTGAATTTAAAGGCTATACCCTTTTTGACCGATTCCATCCTCCACAAAAATAATATCGAGCAATGATCTGATATAACAGACATTTCCACCCTAGAACGAAAATGTCCAAAAAATTCACAAAGACTTTCATGGACCATAAATCTATCCAGTCGTTTCCCAATGTACTGTTCATCACTTCTACCATCACGCCATGTCAGGGCCAAAGGTAATGGCTCTATGTCCACAAGATTATTTTCTACAAAAGATCCCGAAGACTGGAGGAAATGGGGTCCGTTCGACAGGTCGAGCGCCACATTTCAGAGCAGTGCAAAGTCATGTTGAAATCCCCACCAATGATGAGGGACCCAATCACCAAAATACCCAAGTCCATAATGCAATCCTAGAACCGCGTTTTGTTATCATAGAGAGCATAAATATTCCAAATATGAACACGGGTCGCCATACCCCGAAAATGGCCCAAAAGTATAATACTTGCAAAGAAACCATGTGCACTAAAATGAACCTAGGAGGGGTCCCATAGTGCTGAAAGGCCCACCCATTTCAAATCTAATTTCTAACATATTCTTTAATCACAAGTAACTATATATATTCACAATATTACATTAATTTTTTAAGAATTCCAGCAACATGGTTTCCTTATATATTCACAATATTACATTAATTTTCCTTATATATATTCACAATATTACATTAATTTTTTAAGAATTCCATCAACATGGTTTCCTTACCAAAAGGTAAAGGTAAAAAAAATAAAAATAAAAAAAAAAAACAATCTAATTTCTAACACATTCTTTAATCACAAATGTATATATTCACAATATTGCATTAATTTTTTAAGAATTCCAGCAACATGGTTGCCTTACCAAAAACATAATATTTGGTAGAATTTTTTTTTAATTTCTAACACTTTCTTCAATCACAAGTATCTGTATATATTCACAGTATTACATCACAAGTAACTGTATATATTCACAGTATTACATCACAACTTCAGTCGAGAAGGAAGCTTGGTTGGATATTTCCAACGATTGGAATAACAGTTTTCACTCTAATGGGCAATTTTCAAAACACAAAGGGAACTTATATATGAGTTAAGTTAATTACAGTGATTAATAACTGGTGTTGCCATTAAAGGCTAAAGGCTTCATAGTTTAAGAGTTTAATTCCTCCAAGGTCAGTGTAACTCTTGAAAAAAAAAAAAAAGTGGTCGGTACACAACATCGTAATGGTGAAGTAATTATGGATGTTAAGATTGATTCTGGTTTGGATGGTCGTGATGTCACATGTGTCGAGGTTTGATTCTGAAAAAAATATCTGCAAAAGGACCATTGTAGTGATTGTAGTCATTACTAAAGAGCCATTGCAGTGATTGTACTGTCATTACTGTTAAATACGGTTGGGCAGTTGCTTTAAAGCATAAACAATGCTACTTGGTGCGATTGTTTTAAAAACGTTTTTCTAGTGGATTTTTCCAATTGTTTTGAAAGTTTTTCTAGTAAATTTTTCAATTTTTTAAAAATTTAGTAAGAATTAATTGAAACTAGAAGTAGTTGAAACCAAGTTTGATAGGTAACCTTGCACAATCAAAGTGTCCTAAGAATTCTAATAGTGTTAACCTACTATTAACCTTGCACAATCAAAGTGTCCTAAGAATTCTAATAGTGTTGGACAAATGATAAAGACTCTCCTGAAAACTGACCAAAAAAATCTAAATCTATGTAGTGATTGAAGATCATTGAACCATCATAACTGTTAAATTCTGTTGAGTATAAGAATCTATGTAGTGATTGAAGATCATTGAACCATCATAACTGTTAAATTATGTTGAGTATAAATAGTAGTTGTTTAAAAAGGTAAACTTGACTGTTAGTCCTGCCTGATTGTTCTTGATTTCTCAGGAAAGTGGCCTCAAGTAGTGGTTGAACCATCAAGATTGTTAAGTCATGATAGGTAGTTGTAAAAAATGTAATCTTAAGTCAAGTTTGATATTTCTAAACGATATCCTAGGTCAAAATTCATTTTGAAAAAAAAAACATATTTGTAGGGAAGATTGAAAAGTAGACTTACCAAAACTATGGTTGAACAAGGTCCTCATCGTTGATGGATGTTTGGATGTGGAAAGTTGAAAGAAGCAGCAGATGAAAAAATATCTTGGAGGGATTAAAGCGAGGCTGGAAAAAATTGGTGAACCTTTTCTAAAGGCATTATCAAGGCGGGGAAGTAGGCCTACTGGCCTGCGGTTGGTCAAGAATAGTGATTTATCAAGAATATTGGAAGCAATGATCTAGAGTTTTCACAGAAAATAAATACTCCATAAAAGAATGTAAATATATACTCGATAAATAATGTAAAGATAAACAATATTCAAACAATGTAGTGTTTGAAAGCACACATATAATTTGTTCACGTGAAACTTCAAATTTGATCTATCAATTCCTGGCCCATCATTATCATCATTTTCAGGTATTGCATCCAAAGAAATGCATCGAATCCATTTCCTATGAGGTAGCAAGTGCACCATCTTGGTCAATACTATAGGCCGACCCAAGCTTCTCTCAGCCACATAAACTTCGAGGAACGGTGCACTCAGACCTAAAAGCACTTCAGCATGCTCGAAAAAAATATAGGAAAACCCAACAGATATTGCAGAGGTATATTCCATAGTACAGATTTTTTTCCTAGCCTTAGGATTTTTCAAAGTCAATATCTCAAAATTCCCTGTAACAAGGAGCTCACCTCTATGACGGAGCTCAAAGGGCAAGCGCCCCTCGTTAGTGCGCAGATTATCGGTACTGATATGGAGTGATATGCCTTTGTATTTAATGATTTTTAGTTTTGTTTGCATTGTGACAGTGTCGGATTTAAAGCTGCATAGTACACACGTGGATAGTGGTAGAGAGGCAACCCCTGTTTGTTTGTTTGTTAGTCATCACAAGAAGTGGGGTGAGGCAACGCGTGTCCCGATGACTGGAAATGCACGGGTTTAGTTTACTTTGCATGTCATTGTTGACTGGGTTACTTCCAACGGAGTTGGCTTCCTTAGATGGCCCCAGTTTGTTAAAAAATTAAAATTAAAAGTATTATTCGAATATAAAAAGTAAAATTAGTTTGTTAAAATTAAAAAATTGAAACTATTATTTAAATATAAAGAGTGAAATTTGGCTTGAACATTTAGAAATAGATAAAATTAAACCAGATGGCGTACAGGGTTTTGAATTAAGTATTATTGAAAATGTTTGTTTGTTAAAAATAAAAAATTGAAACTATTTTTTAACATTTAGAAATAGATAAAATTAAACCAGATGGCGTCTAGGATTTTGGATTAAGTATTATTGAAAATGTTTATTTTAATTAATAGATGAACTGATATTTTTTTTGGGGTTAACAAAATATCACATTCTTGCTTTGCTGATATCTCATAAGAATCATGATGTATCTCATAAAAAAACATTTCATAATAAGTTTTTTTCATTGGTTTTTTTCATTTATAAATTAGACTTTATTAGACTTAACTTTATCCATTTCAAAGTTAGACTTTACTAGACTTAACTTTATCCATGATGATGATGATAAAATACATAAAATGAACAAAAGTACAAAAGTAATGGTAAAATGCAAAAAAACCAAGTACCTTTTGTTATGGTAAAATCTTAATAAAAATAATGGTAAAATGCAATAAAACAAACTATCTTTTGTTATGGTAAAATCTTAATGAAAATAATGGTAAAATGCAATAAAACAAAAACTATCTTTTGTTAGGTGATGATCTTAATGAAAATAATGGTAAAATGCAATAAAACCATCTATATTTTGATGCTTGATGGCGTTAAATTCCCTCCGTGTTCTTACATCTAAGAATGAAATCAAATTATTTGTATTAATCACAGCTAAATTTGATAACATGATAACAAGAACATAATACACCAAAAGATAACAAGAGCATAATAAATTTGATAACAAGAACATAATTCACCAAAAGATAACAAGAGAATAATACACTAAAATATAACCAAAGAGCCTAATCCACTAAAATATGACCAAAGCAATGAACTAGATAGGCCATAGCCCATGGTATCGATTGGTACCCTAACAACCTATCCATACCCGAACAACCTCCTCAAACCATGGATGGTTCAAATCCCAACTTCCTTTTCTCTAATGTCATGTGTGGATAAAGTATCAAAACTTGGTTTGGATTGTATCCGAACAACCTCCACAAACCACGTATGGTTCAAATTATCCCAACTTTGTTATGGATTGTACACGAACAACCTCCTCAAACTACGGATGGTTCAAATTATCCCAAACTTCCTTTTCTCTAATGTCGTGCGGATAGAGTATCAAAACTTCTTTATATTTATCTCATGGTTCCACTTCACGGTTTAACTAATCTCTCCAACATCTCTCTCACTCCATCAAATGTAAATGTGCTACTAACTCTTTGGAGCAGACCGGAATACATACTCTTGCCCGTGTTTGGATCACTCCATCTCCATTATCTCTCATGCTTCCATCAAATGTAAATGTGCTAACTCTTTGGAGCAGACCGGAATACATAGTCTTGCCCGTGTTTGGAACAGCTCACCGGAATACAGTCTTGCCCGTGTTTGGAACAGCTAACCGGAATACATAGTCTTGTTTGGGATTAGACTTATAAAGACCAACCCCTTATTTAACCATTATGTCACCGGAATATATAGTCTTGCTCAGTCTGGTTTGGGATTAGACTTATATCACCTGAATATATAGTCTTGTTCGGGATTAGACTTATAAGATCAAAACTCCCTATTTAACCATTATTTCACAGATATACATAGTCTTGTTCTAGATTACGTAGTCAGACTTATTACATAGTCTTGTGTCTTGTTCAGGATTAGACTTATAAAGACCAACCTCCCTATTTAACCATTATAACCAATATGTCACCGGAATATATAGTCTTGCTCAGTCTTGTTCGAGATTAGACTTATAAGACCAAACCTTCTTATTTAACCATTATTTCACCGGAATATATAACTTCCCTATTTAACCATTATTTCACCGGAATTTATAGTCTTGCTCAACTACTTATAAGACCAAACCTCTCTATTCAACTATTATGTCACCTGAATACACAGTCTTGCATATTCAACTATTATGTTACCTGAATACATAGTCTTATCGGAATACATAGTCTTAGACTTATTAGACTTATAAGACCAAACCTCCCTAAACCTCCCTATTCAACCATTATGTTACTGGAATACATAGTCTTACTCATGTTTAGAACAGCTCACCGGAATATTTGGTCTTATGTCACTGGAATACAGTCTTACTCATGTTTGGAACAGCTCACCGGAATACATAGTCTTGCTTACTCATGTTTGGAACAGCTCACCGGAATACATAGACTTGCTCATGTTTGAAGCGACTCACTGGAATAAATAGTCTATGTCACCTGAATATACATGGTCTTACTCATGTACATAGTCTTGTTCAAGATTAGACTTATTAGACTTATAAGACCAAACCTCTCTATTCAACCATTATGTTATTCAACCATTATGTCAATAGTCTTACTCATGTTAGGAGCAGCTCACCGGAATACATAGTCTTGTTCATGAGACATAGTCTTACTCATGTTAGGAGCAGCTCACCGGAATACATAGTCTTGTTCATGTTTTATGTCAGTGAAATACATAGTCACATAGTCTTGTTCATGAGACATAGTCTTACTCATGTTAGGAGCAGCTCACCGGAATACATAGTCTTGTTCATGAGACATAGTCTTACTCATGTTAGGAGCAGCTCACCGGAATACATAGTCTTGTTCATGTTTTATGTCAGTGAAATACATAGTCTTGTTCATGTAAGAATATATAGTCTTGTTAAAGTAAGAATATATATAGTCTTGTCCAGGATTAGACTTATTAGACCAAACCTCTCTATTCAACCATTATGTCACTGGAATACATAGTCTTACTCATGTTTGGAGGAGCTCACCGGAATACATAGTCTTGCTTATGTTTTATGTCATTGGAATACATAGTCTTGCTTATTTTTTATGTCAATGGAATACATAGTCTTACTCATGTTTGGAGCAGCTCACCTGAATACATTGGCCTGCTCATGTTTGAAGCAGCTCACTGGAATACATAGTCTAAGTCACCCCGAATACATAGTCTTGCTCATGTATAGTCATGTATAGTCTTGCTCATGTTTGAAGCAGCTCACTGGAATGCATAGTCTATGTCACCCGAACACATAGTCTTGCTCATGTATAGTCTTGAGCATGCAGCTCACTGGAATACATAGTTTATGTAACCCGAATACATAGTCTTACTTGAATACATACATAGTCTTGAATACATACATAGTCTTGCTCATGTACATAGTCTTGTTCAGCTCACTGGAATACATAGTTTATGTAACCCGAATACATAGTCTTGCTCAAAATTAGACTTATTAGAATTATAATACCAAACCTCCCTATTTAACCATTATGTCACTGGACTAGTCTTACTCATGTTTCAAGCAGCAGCTCACTGGAATACATAGTCTTGCTCATGTTTGAAATAACTCACTGGAATACATAGTCTTATAGTCTTTCTCATGTTTGAAATAACTCACTAGAATACATAGTCTTATAATCTTGCTCGGTATTAGACTTATAAGACCAAACCTACAAACCTCCTCACCATTAAAAGCATGCTCCGTCTTATACATAGTCTTATAAGACCAACAATTAGACTTATAAGACCAAACCTCCCTACCATTAAAAACATGCTCCGTCTTACAAGACGGAACCTCCCCACCATTAAAAGCATGCTCCGTCTTATAGTCTTGCTCGGGATTAGACTTATAAGACCAAAAATTAGATTTATAAGACCAAACCTCCCCACCATTAAAAGCATATTAAAAGCATGCTCCTGATTAGACTTATAAAACCAAAACTTCCCACCATTAAAAATGCATAAACCAACCTAAGTGGGCTCAATGGTTAAGAACCAAAACTTCCCACCATTAAAACTTCCCACCATTAAAAATGCATAAACCAACCTGAGTGGGCTCAATGGTTAAGAACTTGTGATTTCTCTTGTGAGGTCACAGGTTCAAAACCGGCGGGGGGTAGGGTTGTCTTTGGCCAGTCATGACTAAGCTAGAGGGATAGACGTCCCGTTGGAGTTTGGGATCTGGATCTAGGCTTGCTTTGTTGGCTTGCTGGCTGTTGTATATACCTTGCAACAATTTTGAGATGTAAAAAAATGCATAAACCAAAACTCCCCACCATTAAAAATGCATGCTCGAGATTAGACTCCGGATTAAACTTATAAAACCAAACCTCCCCAGCATTAAAAACGCATGCTCGAGATTAGACTCGAGATTAAACTTATAAAACCAAACCTCCCCACCATTAAAAACGCATGCTCGAGATTAGACTCCGGATTAAACTTATAAAACCAAACTTCCCCACTTTTAAAAACGCATGCTCGAGATTAAACTCCCCCACTTTTAAAAACGCATGCTCGGATTAGACTTCGAGATTAAACTCTGGATTAGACTTGACCAAACCTCCCCACCATTAAAAGCACATAAAGGAAGCTACATTTATGCCATGGAATTACCTCATGCGAGACTACATTTATGCCATTGATTTACCTCATGGTATGGTTTAAATAATCTCCGGAACACCTCATTTATGCCATTGATTTACCTCATGGTCTGGTTTACATAATGTCCCGAACACGTCTCTCGCTCTCTCGCCATGTAATCCTAACCTCTTTGCACATTTATGCCATGGATTTACCTCATGCGAGACTACATTTATGTCATTGATTTACCTCATGGTATGGTTTAAATAATCTCCCGAACACCTCATTTTATGCCATTGATTTACCTCATGGTATGGTTTACATAATCTCCCGAACACCTCTCTCGCCATGAAATCCTAACCTCTTTGCACAACAAGTGGTTGATTGCTCTCTCCAACACCCCCTCTCAAACAACAAACACCACACGTGATTTGAGACCTCTGGTACTGTGCCTCATGCCACTATGATTAGTGGTACCTCTCACTACCTCCAACCAATTCCCACTACTAACCACCGAAGAAGTTAAATCAAAGTTGGTTTGAGTCATGGTGTGAATTGCTTGGTCGAACAACCATCTCAAACGACACACTAAACATTTGCTGTGATGCCGTACCAAAAAGTAGCCAAAATCGAACCTACTACCAACATGGATTGCTATCTCCGACATCAAGAAAGACAATTTTTTTTTATGTGTTAATTTCATTTATTGGATTGCTATCTCCGAGATCAAGAAAGACAATTTTTTTTGTGTGTTAATTTCATTTATCATGTTAAATTCGTTTTCTTGATGAAAACCTATTTACCGACAATGTTTTATACGTTTACGTCTATATATTTTAAATCTAAATCTACAATACATGGCACGGATAACCCGTTTAAAAAATAAAAGAAAAAACCAGTGTAGGTGTATGTATATTGAATGATCATTGTGAGACAAGCGTCAGTCGAATCCGTGTATGGTTACAGGATTTTATTATTGTTATGTTTACCTGAGAAGGATATAGACCTCCATGTTAAATTTCCCCAGCGAACGCCTAAAAGTATCCATCTATTTACAGATTTTTGGCTAGTAAAATACAACCTCCCAATTTGTCCTCCCTCTTTGAGTATAAGGTAGTTCTGGAGTGGCTCTGAAGGTTCTATGTGCAGAATTCATTATTCACGGACCAAAAATTTACAAACCAAGCTAGTTCTGGAGGTTCTGTGCAGAATTCTTTATTCACGGACCAAAAATTTACAAACCGGTGATCATATTTGAGCTGCCGGCCGGATTCCTTTCTCAGAAAATGTGCCATTTTGTAAGTAGGGAGCCTCTGAAGAAATTCCTTGCAGACGGGCATATTAAATCTCCTTTTATCGATAACTTGTGAGTGAAGCAGCACAAATTGCTCATGGCAGGGGCCTTCTAAAAGGTCCCACAGTTGCCTGATAGGTCCTGATTATCAAGCCGGCTCCAATGCCGATTCCAAGACACATCCCCAGACCTATTCCCATACCAACCCTCACACCTTCCTTGAACCAGGATAGCTCTCCCCCTGCTTCTCCGCCTCCTTCAACATAAAAGGTTTTGTCGCAGCAAAACGATTCAATATCATGGCAGCTCTTGAATACTTCGTTTTCTGAACAGAATCTATTTTCTAATTTTTCCTGTTGAAAATACAGATATTATAAACAGTTAAGACAGAGAAAATGGCATTGCAGTAGAAAATGCTATGAGTTTCTCACTGATCACCTTCAGTAATCCTACACAATAATTGCAAAGAATTTGATGGACATTGTCTCTGATGTCAAACTACAACTACAATTAGTAAATAGTTGGTTTCTGCCTGTAGGTAGTATTATAAACAGTTAAGACAGAGAAAATGGCATTGCAGTAGAAAATGCTATGAGTTTATCACTGATCACCTTCAGTAATCCTACTCAATAATTTCAAAGAATTTGATGGACATTGTCTCTGATGTCAAACTACAGCTACAATTAGTAAATGCTTGGTTTCTGCCTGTAGGTAGCATTGGAATTGGAGCTAGATTGGAATTGGAGATGGAGGTAAAAAAAAAACAGGGGTAGGCGTGGAGATTTCAAAATAATCTACTTTTAAATTCTCTGACTCAATTCTCTATTTTCATTAATTTCAAATTTAATGCAAAGATTCACTTTTTGAAGGTTCCAAAATTTTAGTTTCCAATTTAATTTTTCATTTTCTATTTCTGTTTGTTTTTCATTGAAAGGAACACTTCTTTGTTATGGAAAATTAAAAACACACACAAAATGCCCGAATTGAAATAGAAAACAAAAGTGCCTTATCTCCTGTTAACACAGTTTCTTTGTTCACATGCAGCAGTATATATATACACAGTATTATAGCAAACAGTGAACAAAGAAGCGTACTG
The DNA here is from genome assembly GCA_034641835.2 of Pinus albicaulis. NCBI lineage: Eukaryota > Viridiplantae > Streptophyta > Pinopsida > Pinales > Pinaceae > Pinus > Pinus albicaulis. The sequence goes on along the minus strand of CM076579.1, from coordinate 150,010,054 downwards.
GATTAGATTTTGGGGAACACTATGCAACCAGCAGTGGCATTAAATGCACTGCTGCTGACTGCATATTGATAAGCTTAGATTTTCCCAAGCACCCTATGATGCATTAAATACGTTGGGCAGACTTACAACAGAAAGATGCCCATGCAATTTCCAGGCTATTGTTCATCTCATAGATGGATATAAACTGCATGTGGCAGGTAGCCCAGTTGGCTTGTGTAGGGTTTGGTCCCAACAGGTCACAGGGTTTATTTCCAGAGGACCCTTAATGTCTCCTCACCAAGCTAAGCTGTTGGGATCATGGAGCCATACCGTCTCTCTTGAAGAAGTCAAAAAGGACAAACCCATCCCTAAAGTGTGGAGAATATCCAATCGAACAAGTTTTTGTTTTTTCAGTTACCCTCTTTAATTTTTTAAGAATTCCAGCAACATGGTTTCCTAACCAGAAACATAAAATTAAAAAAATTATAGTTTCTCACAGACTCTTTCATCACAACTGTATAGATTCGTGGTATTACATCAAAATTTCATTCGAGAAGGAATCTTGGTTGGATATTGCCAACGATTGGAATAACAGTTTTCACTCTAATGGGCAGTTTTCAAAAATCAAACAGGGAACTTATATATAAGTTATGTTAGTTACAGTGATTAATAACTGGAGTTTCCAGTAAAGGCTAAAGGCTTCAGAGTTGAAGAGTTTAATTCCTTCAAAAAAAGTGGTCAGTACACTTAGCATTGTAATGATGAAGTGATTATGGCTGTTAAATATGGTTCGGGTTTGGATGGTCGTCCAATGTGTCGAGGTATAATTCTAAAAAGAAAATATCTGCAAAAGAACTATTGTAGTGATTGTACAGTCATGAGTCATGACTAAAGAGCCATTGCAGTGATTGTACAGTCATGACTGTTAAATACTGTTGGGTGGTCGCCTCAAAACGTAAACAGGGTCCCACTTTTTAACAGTGTTTGATAAATGGTAAAGACTCTCCTCAGGTTTAATTTTTATAGAAAGTGGTCTTCAAGAACCTATTTAGTGATTGAAAGATCATTGAACAATCATAACTGTTATATAGATAGTTGTTCAAAAAGGTAAACTTCTTTGAATGTTAGTAGAGCTTGATAGTTCTTGATTTCTAGAGAAAGTGGCCTCAAGTAGTGATTGAACCATCATGACTGACGTCCTGATAGTTAGTTGTAAAAAAATGTAATCCAAGTCAAATTGGATATTTCTATAATAATTTTCTGTAAGTGTAAACGGTATCCTAGGTCCTGTTGATGTAGGTCAAAATTCACTTGAAGAAAACATATTTTTAGTGACGATGGAAAGGTAAGACTGAAACTATGGTTGAAGGTCTGGATTGGTGAAACTAGTTTCAAGAAGGTCTGGATTGGTGAAACTATTCTAAGGGCATTATCAGGGAGGAGGAGTAGGCCTACTGGCTTGTGGTTGATCAAGAATAGTGATTTATTAAGAATATTGGAAGCAATGATGCAAAGCTGCATCACATGATCCAGAATTTTCCCTGAAAATAAATACTCAGTAAAGAACAACAATATTCAAACAATGTAGTGCAGAAAGCACATATAATTTGTTCACCTGAGACTTCAAATTTGATCTACCGATTCCTGGCCCATCATTATCATCATTTTCAGGTATTGCATTCAAAGAAATGCACTGAATCCATTTCCTACGAGGTAGCAAGTGCACCAACTTGGTCAAAACTATAGGCCGACCCAAGCTTCTCCCAGCCACATAAACTTCGAGAAACGGTGCACTCAGACCTGAAAGCACTTCAGCCTTGCTGGATAGAATATAGGAAGATCCGGCAGATATTGCAGAGGTACATTCCATGGTCCAGACCTTTTTCCTAGCCTTGGAATTTTCCAAAGCCAATCTCTCAAAATTCCCTGTAACAAGGAGCTCGCCTCTATGATGAAGCTCAAAGGGCAAGCCCTCATTAGTGCGCAGATTATCGGTACTGATATAAGTTGCCTCGGCGAATTCTGTATCCACTCTGTCTCTTCGCAGCTTGCGAGAGGTCTGCTCTGAGGAAGGAATTCTGATGCCATTAACCTCAAGAACAGTTGACTTACTTCTAGCGGGAAACAAAATCGTAAAACAATCTGGTGCACTTTTAAGCAAACAGGAGCTTAATCTTAAGTATATCACTCTGACATCGAACCATGTATCTGTTACTGATTTCCCCTGAATCTCCATGGATACAAAACCGAAACAATTGAGGCTCTGTTAGATGGATTTACAGTAAATAAACATGAGAAGTCTGTATTCTGATTGCAGAGAGATGATTGAACAAAATATCATATTGCATGAGATGTAATACATCTCTTCTATATAGAAAAACCCTTACATCTTCAGCAATGATCAAACTGCCAATCTGCAGATATTCTGCCTCCATAGCAAAGGCAATATGGCATTGAAATATGAAATACAGCAATGCATCCCCAACATTAAAAAGATTCCATGTTCATGGTCTCCAAATATCTAGTGAGATCAGCAGCTGTGCATGGGGTTGAGATAGGGAAGAAGTGACACGTTAGAAAGTCTCATGAGATACCTGGATCAAAGAGATATAGGCCAAGTTTCCAACTTTGCAGAGTCATCGCGGTTTGGCAACCCTCATAAGGTTCATTATGAAAGTTTGTTTTAGAGAGTGACGCACACACTTCGAGAGGTTTTGGTTTTGTATTTTACTTATGTAACACGAGGCCATATTTTGCAGTGATGGCTTTGTATTTAATGATTTTTAGTTTTGTTTTCAATGAAAGGGCATTGTGACAGTGTCGGATTTAAAGCTGCATAGTCCACACATGGATGGTGGTAGAGAGGCAACCCCTGTTTGTTTGTTTGTTAGTCATCACATGAAGTAGGGTGAGGCAACGCGTGTTACTTTGCCAGTGATGGGTCCCCATCTCTGAACATGTACGGGCTTAGTTAGCTTAGTTAACTTTCCTTGAATCGATTATGTCATTGTTGGCTGGGCTACTTCCGAGGGAGTTGGCTTCCATGTCATTGTTTGTTACGTTGTTTCCGACGGAGTTGGGTTGCATGTCACTGTTGGTTGCGTTGTTTCCGATTGACTTGGCTTCCTTATCTAGAAGGGAGTTGAATTACTAACTACGGCCTTGGCCCTAGTTGGTTTAAATGAAAAAAATATATATTTTTCTTTTTAACCAAAGTTATTTTTCAATATTCCAACGAATATTTGTTATGATTTAATGAATCAGTTTTCCATCTTATTTGGCCACATATCGAAGCATACCTCAGATAAATGTGATGTATTCGAGATTAATTCTAAGATATCGAGGCATATATTTTTATAAGGTGGAAGTAATGTTAATATTAGTTGTCAAGCATTTAATGTTTAGTATTAGTTCTCAAGCATTTAATGTTTAGGATAATGCAAAAAATATATATCTCATTTTAATAGAGTATTTTGGTAACCTAAATGCCAACGCTATTCCAACGAATATTTGTTATGATTTAATGAATAAGTTTTCCATCTTATTTGGCCACATATCGAAGCATACCTCAGATAAATGTGATGTATTCGAGATTAATTCTAAGATATCGAGGCATATATTTTTATAAGGTGGAAGTAATGTTAATATTAGTTGTCAAGCATTTAATGTTTAGTATTAGTTCTCAAGCATTTAATGTTTAGGATAATGCAAAAAATATATATCTCATTTTAATAGAGTATTTTGGTAACCTAAATGCCAACGCTATTGTGGGCATATTAGTTATTTGTTAAGTTGCGCACAATTATCAATCTCTACATTTTTTAAAGCGACTTTGTTTCATGTGCAACTCTCTATTGAGCCGCAAAGTCACAACCCTCTGTTGAGCTAAAGCTGATGATATTAGCTCGACTCTACGCGCTCGTTGCACCATTTGCACTGGGTGACTCATCATAAGGAATAGAGGAAAGAACAACCAACCCTACAAGTAAGAAAAAATTGCATCCTTAGTAAGAAACAACTACATCCTTTGTTATGATTAACAACTGCATCCTTTGTTATGATACAATTTCCTGCGTCCTTTGTTATGATTTCCTGCACAATCAATATTTATTTATGAGTTTGCAATAAACCTAACATTCAAAAGCTTTGTAGTAAACACACAAAAAACCCTAAATGTTTACTAAATTTCAGGGCTCCATGGAAACTACCCTCTTGCATGTATCACATGCATGATGTCATCCCAGGAAACTGATACATGTTGATTGAATGGGAATTCAGTGCTCACCTTGTGACCAGACGATTAACGATTGCAATCGATTTCTGAAAACTAAGCTTAATTGAAATAAATTGTATAGATGTGCATACTCTACTTATGTGTCTGCGATTATTGCTCTTCTTTGTTATTGTCTAAGAATTCTAATTTCTTCCCGCTTGCAGGAATTCACACATATCCATTAACCTAGATGTCGACCAACTAAAACAAACAAATCGATGAAACCCCATTTAACCCACCTATTTTTAACGCCCTTTTTCGTGATCACCTTGAATCTGCATCCACATTTTAGTTTGACTTCTAGGCCCTATCGACTTAGGAAAGGAAACATATTCCTGAGCTAGTCATATTCAGTAATGGGGCCCTTACCTTGAGCTTGTTGTAGGAAATTTTACATGGTTACATAGCTTTACTAAAACATAGATCTATATTGTCAAAACATAGATATATATGGTTAGTACAAAACAAATATGCCACTTTTAGTTAGTTGAAACCTAGTTGAAACCCACCACTGACAGGATGTGTCCCCTTAATACCCTAATGCAACCTGTAGTAGATCCAAAGAATCCATTTTTAGAAATGAATCAGATGATCTTCATTAGCTACACAACAAAGTTCTACTTAGATTAGGTAGCATGCTAACAAGGAAGTGCTTCAACAAATTAATAAACAAATTTAGGAAAAATGTTTAACAAATGTGAACTGCATCACAGTTTTAAATCTACAATCTTACCATTGGAATATTATTTGATATAATGAGAAACAAAGTGCACTTACCTTTCTGTGAACCGATTGTGGCATTATTGGCTTATCATTTATCAATCTTTTTGTAGGCCTAACATCCAGAAAAAAAATGTTAGAAGGGATTTACATGACAAAGTCAAAGTAAACGTTTTTAAAAAGGGTAATCATTTGAACAATGAATTACCGATAATCTTTCAAATTGGTTGTTCTTAATGGAGTGGACTTTTCATCAACATGCATAATCACAAGGAATTTCTCCACTTTATCAATGTCACAACTCAAATTCTCCTATTTTCCCTCAATAATTCCAGGGTTCACATGCTCTCAGTCATTTGCTGGCTGAATCAATGGGTTGGGGCATTCCTAAGACTGAAGTTCAGGAAATTAAGCAACATCTCAAGTCCCTATTCCTATTGTTTTAATAAATAAACGTGTATCTAGGATTTGTTCTATTAGGTACCTATATTACTAGTATAGTCCCTTATTGTTATTGTTGTACCCCTGTAACCCCAATATTGTTATTATTGTGCCCTTACATTATTATTGTTAAGTCGGCTAGGATTATATTGTGATTCCATGGACTCTTATATATAGAAGGAGGTTTTGTCATTTGTATCATCCAAGAATTTTTCATTTATGTAATGTAAAGGAGGTTTCCCCCTTGAAGTGGCTGAATTATAAGGTGTTTATCTCTCTTTTCTTCTATTTTTGGAGCTGGTTTCATAACATTTGGTATCAGAGCTTTGGATTCTAGGGTTTTGCTGCTCCAAACAAGTCATCGTGGCATTTTCGCTATAACTTTTTTTATACGAATATTCAGAAGTTGAAATGTTTACAGAGAGAAGCCGAAATCCTGAGGAACGTCTTGTAAAATTTCAAATCTTGGTTCACAATATTTTCAGAGATATGATCTGTGAAAGTTAGGGTTTTTTCAGGCTCCCGAATTTCACCTAAAACAGGTCATCGTGGAAGTTTCACTATAACTTTTTTTCTACTAAGTTTCAGAACCTAAAATTTTTAAAGAGCGAAGCCGACATCCTGAGGAACGTCATGTAAAAATTTCAGATCTTGTTTCGAAACATTTGCAGAGATATGATCTGTGGAAGTTAGGGTTTTTTCAGGCTCCCGGATTTCATCTCAAAGAGGTGACCGTGGGAAAATCGTCATAACTCTCTCTCTAAGCATCAGATTGGAATTCTGTAAAAATTGGTCACAAGTACACGAACTGCATTCTCGTGTGTATCAATTTCATAGCCGAAGGAGGAAACAGTGACACGTGGCACGCCGTACAGGTTCGCTCTACTAAACCAGTCCATAATTAGGTCATTGTGGGAGATTGGGCATAACTTTGCCTTGAAAAATCCAAATCAGTTCAGAACTATGGCATTTGAAAGACGCTTCAAAGGGCTACTATAGGGCCGAATTTCAGATATTGAAGATTCGCAATTACAAAGATAATTTAGTTTCATTATCGATATCCTTAAAGGCAAGAGAAAGGTGTGTATTTTTTTTGGAATTGCATAAGTCTTGTGCGAAAAATAAGTTTGAATTGATTCCAAGGGCATATTGTAGAATAGATATCAGCACTGGGTAATAAAATTCCCCCTAAAAATAATTCAACACCCATTAAGCCTTTAGAAGGCTCTACTATGACTCATGAAGACGAAGAACTACAACATGACATGTCAAAATTACAAGACCAAGTGCACCAAATTTCGCTCTCGCAAAGAGCAACAAAAAATGAAATGGAGGTTTTGAGAAAAGGCGTGGAAGCTAAGATGGATGGTTTGAAGAAAGGCGTGGAAAATAAGATGGATGGCATGGAAGCTGACATGGAAGCTAAGATGGATGGCATGAAAGAAAACATGGAAAACGTGAAGAATTATCTAAAAGCAGACATGGAAGGTTTACCAAAGTTGATACAAGAAATGTTTCCTAATGGCGAAAAGATAGTAGGGGAAACTCATAATGAGAATAAAATAAATGTTAATCGTGATTTTATAAACTCTAATGTTGGATGTAATAACCACCATATTCCCAATATGGATATGAGGAATTTTGATGGCAAGGATCTCGTAACATGGATACTACAAATGGAGCAATATTTTGATCTCAATAATGTGCAAAACACATAAAAGTTACACATTGCAACTTTACATTTAGAACAAAATTCATTTGTATGGTATCGATGGCTTTGCTCCTGTAAAAAAATTGTCACTTCATCAATTTTTACGGAGGAAATGATAGCACGTTATGAGGATACAAAGAGCAACACCTTCTTTAGCCAATCTATAAATCTCAAACAAAAGGGTTCAGCGGTGGAGCACATTGAGGACTTCTAAAAATTGAATATAAGGCTAAGTGATATTCCAGAGGAACACAGGATTGATTTCTTCATAGGGACTTTAAAGGATAACATCCAACATGAAGTTCACATTTGGGAACCTGATTCATTGGAGAAGGCATTCAGATTGGCAAGAAAAATTGAATGTAAAATTATGGCGACAAGGAAGCCTACCACTCACATCTATAAAGATGTAAGTGTTGCTACCCCTAGAGTTCCACAACCTACAAGGTTGACACCACAACAATTGGAAGAAAAAAAAATCAAAAGGGCTTTGCTACAGTTGTGATAGTAAAGACACTAAAGGTGATAAGTGTGCTGAGAAGAAATTATTTTACATAGATTGTGAAGAGGAGGAAGAAAATGAACAAGAAACCTCAAAAGAAGAGAATATACACCAGGAACCAACCCTAGAAGAAGAATAAATGAGTCTAACCATATAATGTAATGCATTAGCAGGTACTACCACTCCTCAAACTCTCAAGATCAAGAAGAAAAAGTTAATAGTGTTGATTGATTCGGGTATTACCCATAGTTTTATCCATTGTAAGGTAGCCAAGGAATGGAATTTTTTCCTATACCCAGCACCAAAATATCACGTGATGGTTGCAAATGGAGGAACTATAAATTGCTCTAGAAAATGTCATAATATCAACCTAACAATGGGGGAATATGTATTGAATAGTCCAATGCTTTCCATTCCAATGGGAGGTGTTGATGTTGTACTAAGAGTACAATGGTTACAATCTTTGGGGACGACAGCTTTTAATTTTCAAGAACTTTTCTTGAAATTTTTTTTGGAAGGAAAAAAAGTCGTATTATGGGGTATCACAAGGAAGACAGGAAAGATAATAAGCTATAATGTCAAGACAAAGCTTCTGAAGAAAGAACAACGAAGCGTAATTGCAAAATTATGCTCACTAGAAGTTCCAACATCAAAATCATCTATTTCTCTAGATCTCCAAAAAGTCTTGGACAATCATTCCAAGGTGTTTGAAACTCTTAAAGGACTCCCACCTATTCGTGATCATGATCATGCTATTCATTTGATTCCAGGAAGTGTTCCTCCAAACATCAGGCCTTACAGATATCCCTATGTCCAAAAGAGCGAAATTGAACATATGCATTAGGAGAATTTTGAGGTCTAAAATGGGCCTCCTAAGGAAATAATAAAATAATAACTAAACCAATAAAATAATATTTATGAATTTTCAATTCACTTTTTGCACCACAATCCATGTAACCATAGTTAAATTCAATTCAAAATTTTTACCAAAATAAAATTAATAGAAAAATTGTATTTATGTGACTATAAATAAGAATGAGCTTTTTAAGAAAAAATCATTATCATTGAAGAACTAATGCATTTGTCCTTTGTACTTAAATAACTTAAAATAAAATAGAATATAAATTTATAAATTCTTAATTATATTATATGCTATTAAGTAAAATTTATATTATTTAAGTTGTATAATAACATGTAATTAATATACTCTATAAAAATAATATAATATAATATAATATAATAAATGTATAGGGATATCCATTGTTTCTTTCAAGAAGTATGAAATGACAATAATATATAATTATTCAAAAAGTGTGAAATGACATTTATTATGAGTACTTTACTTTGACTTTAAAAGTACTTTAAGCACTACCATGGTTAACCATGAGTTTTTATCCACCATTGAGAATGTGACAAGTAAGTACCTTTAACTCAAGCAATGCCACCTCAACCATTAGGGATGATGTCATCCCCTAAAATGTAATTGGTTCTCATAAAGTGAATTTTGATTGTACATTTTCCTTAGGAGGCCCATTTTAGACCTCAAAATTCCCCTAATGATTGCAAAAAATTTAGAAGATGGTATAATTCAACCTAGTCAAAGTTATTTCTCTGCTCCAGTAGTATTGGTGCACAAGAAGGATGGATCATGGTGCATGTGTCTGGATTATAGGGAGCTCAATAAGCTCACTATTAAAGATAAATTTCTCATTCTTTTGATTGATGAATTATTGGATGAATTACATGGAGCAATTTATTTTACCAAGTTGGATCTTCGTTCAGGATATCATCAAATTAGAATGAAGATGGAAGATATTCTGAAAACAACATTTCGAACTCATGAGGGTCATTATGAATTTTTGGTCATGCCTTTTGGCCTTATCAATGCACCTTCTACATTTCAAGGGTTGATGAATTCCATTTTCAAACCCTTCCTTAGAAAATTTGTGCTAGTATTTTTGATGATATATTAATCTACAGCGGATCTTGGAAGGATCATGTTCAACATGTTGACAGGGTGCATAAACTATTGGAGGAGAAATAATTATATGCAAAAACATCCAAATGTTTCTTTAGAGTACAAGAGGTCGAATATCTGGGTCATATTGTATCTCAGGAGGATGTTAAGGTAGACCCTAACAAAATTAAAGCCATTAAGGAATGGAAAGTTTGCACAACCATAAAGCAGTTGCAAGGATTTCGCGGGTTAACAGGGTATTATCACAAGTTTGTTAAGAATTATGGGAGAATAGCAACACCTCTAACAATGTTATTGAAGAAAGATGCATTTTCATGGACTCCTGAAGCAACTAAGGCCTTTGAACATCTTAAAGAGGAAATGTGCCTAGCACCGGTCTTAGTTATGCCAGACTTCACAAAAACCTTTATTGTGGAATGTAATGCCTCAGGAAATGGAATTGGTGTTGTTTTAATGCAAGAAGGAAGACCCATTGCTTTTGAAAGTCGTCCAATCAAAGGAAAGTATTTACATAAAGCTATTTATGAGAAGGAACTGTTGGCAATACTACATGCACTAAGGAAATGGTGACCTTACCTAATGGGAAGACACTTCAAGGTAAAAATTGATCATGATAGCCTTAAACACTTTTTGGAACAAAGAATATCTTTAGAAGAGCGGCAAAAATGAGTCACAAAGATGTTGGGTTATGACTTTGAAATCATCTACAAAAAAGGGAAGTTAAATGCACTCTCAAGAAAGGATGAAGAGGTGGAAGCATTTCTTAGTGACATTTCTATTATCCAACCAGATTGGATAACTGAAGCAAGGGATGAATGGAAGAAGGACGAAGAAGTGTGGACACTCATTGAAAATTTGTAGCAAGGTCCTAGTACATCTGATACATTTAGCTGGAAAAATGATTCCTTATGGTACAAAGATCACTTATATATTTGTAAGAATTCCCAACTAAAACAAAATATTCTTTTGGAATTGCACACTTCTCCTTTAGGAGGAAACTCGGGATTTTTAAAAACTTACCAGAGGGTGAAGAAAGATTTTTTTTGGGATGGACTTAAATCTGATATTCAAAAGTTTATGGCGGAATGTTTGGTTTTCCAGCAAAATAAAGTTGAGACAATTAAGACCCCGGGTCTTCTATAACATTTATCCATTCCAAGTCAATGTTGGGAGGAGATTTCAATGGATTTTATCACAGGTTTACCAAAGTCCGAAGGAAAGAGTGTCATCATGGTGATAGTTGATAGACTTACCAAGTATGCACACTTTTGTGCATTATCTCATCCATTTAAAACAAGTACAGTTGCTACTGCATTTATGGAAAGAATTCAAAATTTACATGGAAACCCAAAGATTATTGTAAGTGACAGAGATCCCATTTTTATTGGAAATTTTTGGACGGAATTATTTTCTTGTTTGGGTACTCAACTAGCTCATAGCTCATCTTATCATCCTTAATCCGATTGTCAAACTGAGATAGTGAATAAATGTTTGGAAGTATATCTTCATTGTTTTGTATCTGATAAGAAAACACAATGGGTCAAGTGGTTACCTCTCGTTGAATGGTGGTATAACACTTCCTTCCATGCTGCAGAAAAAATGACCCATTTATGGCACTTTATGGATATCATCCACCGTCCATCACATCATCTTTAAGAGAAAATTATAAGGTTCAAATAGTGGAAGATCACATTAAGCATCAACAAGAAGTTCTCCAACTCTTAAAGGATAACCTAAATTTGGCACAAAATCAAATGAAACAACAAACAGATCAACATCGCAACGAGAAAATTTTTTATGTAGGAGATTGGGCATTTTTACAACTACAACCATACAAACAAATGTCTCTCAAGCAAGCTAAGAAGTATAATAAATTATCGCCAAAGTACTATGGTCCTTACAAGGTGTTGCTAAAAATTGGTACTATGGCATACAAATTTGAGCTTCCTGCTTCTTCGCGAGTGCATCAAGTTTTCCATGCTTCATGCTTAAAGAAGGTTATAGGTGACAAAATTATAGTTCAAACAATATTGCCAGAACTTGATGAGGAAGGAAAAATCATATTGGAACCTGAAGCATTCACAGAAACAAGAACTCGACAGCTACGAAATCAATCAATTTCAAAGTATCTCATCAAGTGGAATAACTTACCCACTGAATATTCTACATGGGAGGATGAGAATTTTATACAAAAACATCCGGAGCTACTCAAGCATTGAGGACAACACTTTTTTGAAGGAGAGGGGCATGTTAGGTCCCTATATTGCTAGTATAGTCCCTTATTGTTGTTAGTGTAACCCCCTTTATTGTTATTGTTGTACCCATGTAACCCCAGTATTGTTATTATTGTGCTCTTACATTATTATTGTTAGGTCGGCTAGGATTATATTGTGATCCCGTGGACTCTTATATATAGAAGGAGGTTTTTTCATTTGTATCATACAAGAATTGTTCATTCATGTAATGTAAAGGAGGTTTCCTGTTGAAAATGCAGCAAGATGATGGAGCTTAGTGAAATGAAGTCGCCTTCACTAAGTGGGCCCGCAGGCAAATTTTGGCGCAAAGTCTATTTTTAGACTATGTCTATTTTTAGACATATGGAGCATGGTCCAGGGGTTGCAGTATGTTATTCTTGGAGTATTGGTCATGTTGGTAAAAATAGATGGATCTCTATTTTTGGACCTATAGGTCGAAGTCTATTTTTAGACTGCCTATCCTAAAAATAGGGAAGTCAAATATTATTTACCCTTAATAATATTTGGACTCTAAACTTCAGTTTACTCTCTTGGAGCACTTCAGTTAGAGCTACAGAAGTGGCTCATGCATCTGACAGAGGAATTACGCTATTCCTAAGGGTTTGGTGAGCACATGCATGGTTGACTTCAGTTAGGACTTCAGTGGCAGAAGTTTGGTGGAGTTAATGAGACAGCTAGTGGAGTTGTGTTCGGTTTAACTTAGTTGAACTAGTTGAGATTAGTTTAACTAGCTAATCAACTAGTAATGATTGGAGTGAATTAAATATTATTTAATTCATTAATTAGTAACTCATTATTCAACTCAAGAACACATCAGTTCACTACAGTGCATGGACAGTTCAGTGGAGACCAGTGGAAGAGGTAGATGAAAGGGTGAGTACAGCTATCAGTTGGGACATCAGTTGTGCATGAGATTTGCACCACACTTGGAGGCAATTTCCCATGATGATTGCGCTGTCAAGCCAAGGAGATTCGAACCTTGGATCTCTATTTAGACAAGCCATGATTGCGCAATAGAGGCAGGCAATTAGTGGATGTGTTTTGAACCCGTGACTTGTTCAAAACCAAACCAAGCTAGTTTATGTGTAACTTCATGAGATAGTACTGAGTACTTGTGAGGAGTATTGTACTGAGTTTGTTACATGTTTTCTCCATTATAATATACACATATAGCTATGGGGTTTTCAGCTATAAGCTTTCCCCATACATACTGTGTTAATGTGTATGATGATTTGATGTGCTATCGCTTGTTTTATTTCCGCATGTGTGATGATCTAAGTGGAAGAGATTATGTGTTGCATATGAATTCGAATTGATATGTGATCAGGATAGTCTCGGTGGATAATTAATCATTATTCAGCAAATTTCTACATTTCCCCCTCTAAGTGGTTGAATTCTAAGGCATTTATCTCTCTTTTCTTCTATTTTTGGAGTTGGTTTCATAACATGCATAATCACAAGAAATTTCTCCACTTTATTAATGTCACAACTCAGATTCTCCTCTTTTCCCTCAATAATTCCAGGGTTCACATGCTCTCGGTCATTTGTTGGCTAAATCAATGGGTTGGGGCATTCCTAAGACTGAAGTTCAGGCAAGTAAGCAACAACTCAAGTCCCTGTTCCTGCTGTTTTAATAAATAAATGTGTATCTCGGAGTTGTTCATCCCAACCTGACAAGAGAAGTATAGTGGACATGGACTATTCCATGAACTAGGCAACTAGGAAACTACATAGAGACGAGTAGACGTAAATCTAAGGCTTGTATGATTTTCTATAGAGTCAAAGGCTATAACATGGTGGAGAAGTGAAATGTAGTATATAAATGAGATAAGTAACCAACCAATCTCTCCATATAAACAATAACGAAGTTCAACCTCTCTCAATCCATATAAATAGCACTAATTGAGGTCTTGAGGTCCTTGAAAGAAAAGCTCGGTAAGGTCTTGATAAGCCGATGAAGGAAGGACCTATTTGTTTGAGGACTAAGCATCGGTCATCTTCCTTCTGCTCTTTAGGGCTGGCTAGTTAAGGGAATATTATGGATTGAAGGTATATGGATGGGTAAGAATGTCATTCTTGCTTTATCGGACGAGGGTCATTTGCTTGCACATGACCAGTCCCCATATCCTCCATCAAAATCACATAAGAATCGTGGATTTGAGGCCTATTAGAGCCAGCATGCCTGCAATTCCAACGAATAAATACAATGCTAGAGAATGACATCGCAAATGTGTGCCCCCATAAGAACTTGCATTGATATTGTTTCACATTTTAGGCACATAAGATGTCCTCAGTTGCCAATTCATTGTAAAAAATGACACGAAAATCTCCAACAGTCCGCAAAACCATCCTTCAATTTATTGTTGTGTTTTTGCAATACAATGGACAAAGTCACAGTGAGATGTTCTTGTTGTGTTTCTGCAATACAATGGAAAAATTCACAGTGAGATATTGTTGGAAAAGTCGACCGTGAAAATATTTGCATGGAAAATATCCAAAACGTTGTTGCGTTCCTGCAAGTGTTCTTTAGGAATATTGGACACATTTTCATATTTTCCCGTGTTAAAATGGCACCCAAGGGGGCTTCTGATTTAATTTTCCCTTAATTGAATTGGAAGATAAATTGTAATTTTATCTCATGACAACTTGTATTAATTAACTAAGTTAGAATGACTGAGTTAGCTTAGGCAATTTGAGTTCAGGGTCAGAGAGGAGGCATGTAGAGTTCTCCCATGATTTAAAGGAGTCCAGTTACAATTATTTGTGAGTGGTAATTAGTTAACTCAATTAATTGAGTTAAAATTAGTTTAACTAGTTCTAACTAAAAGATGAGCTAGTGAGAGGTCAAGTGAATTAAATCGGATTTGGTTAAAGGGATGATAACTATCAGTGGTATAATTAGAAAATTGTACAAGTTAGTTATAGAGTCATGTGGAAGAATATGATGCATTGCGCAATCAATTCCAAGTAATTTCCTATTTAATAGGGTGAAAATTCCTCCAGGAATGCGTGAGAAAGACTGGCTGAGTAGAGGCTAAGAATTGGTTAAGTATTTGATTAATTTTTCCTAGATCAGAGTGAGAGAGTTGGTACAGTGTTGGAGTTTCTCGTGAGAGAAAATCATTGTATTGTTTCATGGTATTGAATTTATAAATAGAAGATAACGAGGTTTTAGGAAATGTGCTTTCCCTAGATACATCTTGTGTTGTGTGATTGATTGTTTCTTTCTCTTACTTGTTATGTGATTGTGCGATCGTGTTTTGTTTCTGAAAATTATAGAAGGATTCAATATTTTGTTTTAGTACATTACAAGATCAGATTGAATCCCACTGTTAGATTTTATACATGTTATCAGAGCGCCATGAATCACAATAGAAGAGAAGAACAAAGTTTTTTTTGAACAGGTTCGAATTTGTAGATTTATTCTTCAAGACCCAACAACAGATCAAGATGTACTTCAATGGCTTGAGACTCGAATATTCCCTTGAGGAAAATTAAAATTACATAACACAGAAGGAAAGGATGGAGGCAATGCTCGAGGAAAATAGACTGAAGGTATTCATTGATACTGATATTCCTCAGTCCGTAGTAGTAGATGCCCAGTATCTAGATGCATGGAAGAAGAATGTAGCGAAGGCGAGAAGGATCTTGTTAGAGGGAGTTCGAGATCATATTGTCTTGAGTCTCCATGGGAAGGAAAATCCATATGCTATATGGAAGGCCTTGATAGATCTGTTTTAGAATAGAAGCAACCACAGGAAGTTGGCACTGAAAGGCAAGCTCAGTAAGATCAAAATGGAGAAGGGCGACATGATCCAAAAATACTTGACGAAGTTCACTCAGTATTGAGATGAGCTTGGAATTGTTTGGATAACTGTTGCCTTGGATGATTTGGTGAGCCTAGCTCTTCTAGGCCTTCCCAAGAGCTTGCATATCTATTGGGAATCTGTGAATGGGAGGGAGAAGCTACCATATTTGGAGCGACCATGGTCTGATTTGGTACAACAAGAAATTTGACAGAGCACTAGAGATGGATCCTCATCAAAGACTTATTATGAGGAGAATTGTGCCTTGGTTAGAAAGGCGAAGAAAGGGAAAGGGAAGGCGTCCCATTCCAAATCAGAGTCCGGCAAGGTAGGCAAGAAGTGAGACTTGTCGAAGGTAAAATGTTTCAATTGTCATGAGCATGGAGACTATTCCACAAATTGTCCACAAAAGAAGACCAATAATAAGGCCTCAGGAGGAGAAGGAGGTGAAGCACTTGCTTCACAGTTCGAGTTGGATTTCACTCTCATCGCATGTATGGTTTCATCGGTGATGGGTTCTATGTGGTACTTGGATAGTGGAGCTTCATTCCATATGATCGACAACAAAGAATTCTTCAGTAGCTTGGAGGAGAAGGATCTCCAGATGCACATCGAGATGGGTGACGATGGGAGGTATAATGCTATCGGTGTAGGTACAATTACCTTTTAGAGGGAGTCAAGTAACCCACTCACATTAAAATATGTCATGTATGTTCCTGGTTTAAAGAAGAATTGGTTTCTGTTGCTATGTTGGAAGATCGTGGCTATGATGTTATCTTCAATGAAGGAAAGGCATTCCTTTGTCACAAATCCACAGGATAGGTGAAAAATATTGGGGTTCGAGTAAAGAATATCTATAAGCTGGATGTATAAGACTACGCAGCATTGAGCACAAAAGAAGAGAAGGTGGATAGCCAAGACATCCATGAGTTATGGCACATGAGGTTGGACCATCTACACCACAACGCTTTGAAGATCATGCAACAGATTTCTACAAGACTTCCAAAGGGTGCACTTGCGCAAAGAGATACATGCAAAGGGTGTACATTGGGGAAGTATACCAAAGTCACATTTCACGATAAGGAAATCCAAGCCAAGGCGATCCTTGAGGCCATTCTCGACAGCTTCCACAGCAAAGCAAAGGTATTATGTGATTTCTGTTGATGATTTTTCAAGAAAGTGTTGGATTTTATTCATGCAGAATAAATATCATATGTTCTCCAAGTTTTGTGAGTTCAAGGAACTTGTCAAGAAAGATATAGCGAAGAAGGTGAATGCTTTAAGGAGCGACAATGGTGGAGAGTACATCTCTAATGAATTAAATAACTTTTGTGCCTCAAAAAGAATTCAAAGAGAATTGATAACATCTCATAACCCACAACATAATGGGGTTGCAAAAAGAAAGAATAAAACTATTGTGGGAGCAGCACAAGCTATGTTACATGATTAGGGCCTACCGTTGCATATGTGGGCGAAAGCATGCAATACAACAGTATTTGTGTATAATATAAGTACTCATCGAATACTTGGGATGAGTACATCGAAGGAGGATTTTTTAGGTAAGAGACAGGATGTGTCGTATTTTAAAATTTTTGGTTCATCTGTTTACTTCCATGCAACCAAAGATGCCAAGAAGAAACTAGAGCCAAAAACATATTTGGGGATATTTTTGGGGTAAACTGATACACCTCACAATTATCAAGTGTACTTTCCAACATACAGGATGACAATGGTCAGAAGAGATGTGAAATTTGATGGAGAAAAAGCCATGCAGTTTTCCCTTGAGAGGGAGCTCAAGTTGCATGCAATTGAGGAGATCTTGGCTCCAAAGGATGAACCTCAGGATGAGGAGCAACCACAAGCAGAGGAACAAAGAGTGGTAGAAATCACTCATGCAGAGCCATCTACCAGAGATGGAAGGAAGTTCACCAGAGAGGCTAAAAAATTATTGCTAGATGCGAGAGATAATGTGGGAGAACCCACATCACAGCGTAGGCAGAGAAGGTCCCAAGAGTGTTACACTGGATACATGTCTCTTATGAGTGAAGGTATTGAGATAAAACCCTCCTCTTTTGAGGAAGCAGTGCAACGACCAGTGTGGGTTGATGCCATGGTTGAGGAGTATGACTCCATTATCAGAAACAATGCATGGGAATTTGTCCCAAGACCACTTGGGAAGTCAGTTGTAGGATCTAAGTGGGTCTACAAGGTGAAGCAGGCAACAAATGGGAGTTTGGAGAAGCACAAGGCCTGATTTTTTTCCATAGGGTTCTCTAAGGTGGAGGGGATTGACTATGATGAGACTTTTGCACCAGTTGCAAGGTAATCATCTATTATATCCATCCTTGCACTCTCAGCGCAGATAGGATGGCAGATACATCAGATGGATGTAAAGACAACCTTTATCAATGGATTTATTGAGGAAGAGGTGTACATTGAGCAACCAAAAGGTTTTGAGACCTTAGACAAGGAGTTTCATGTGTGGAAACTCAAGAGAGCACTATATGGGCTAAAGCAAGCACCTCATGCTTGATACACCAGGATCGAGAACTATTTCACCAGGTTGGGCTTCACCAAGAGTGAAGCGGATGAAAACCTATATAATATTGTGGTTGATGGTAAGATTTTAATTATTGTACTGTATTTCGATGATATGATAGTGACAGGTGATGATCAACTCATAAAGTCTTGCAAAGAGGATCTTACAAGATAATTTGAGATGAAGGATATGGGGCTCTTGCACTATTTCCTGGAATTGGAAATATGGAAAAGAGATGGGGAGCTATTTGTATCTCAAATCACATATTCCAAGGATATTCTTAGGATGTTCCACATGGAGGGTAGAAAACCCATGGAGACTCCTCTAGCAGGAAACTAGAGGAAGGAGGATGCCACTTCGGGTGAAGTAGTGGATGCTACTATTTATAGGCATCTTGTGGGTTCACTCATATATTTGGTGAACACATGACCCGAAATATGCTATGCAGTTAACCAACTAAGACAAGCTATGGTTAAGCCTACCAAGCTATTTTGGAAGGCAAGGAAGCATGTGTTGATATATATCAGAGGCACTACATAGTCTGGATTATGGTATAGATAGACAAAGGGAGTGAAGCTTCAAGGCTTCACTGATGCAGATTGGGCAGGGAGTCCATCTGACAGGAAGAGCACATCAGAGGGAATATTTAACATAGGATCAACAACATTTTCCTGGTATAGTAGGAAAAAAATATGAATTGCACTCAGTTCAATAGAGGAAGAGTACATGGCGGCCAATCAGGAAGCATGCGAGGCCATTTGGATGAGGAAGATACTTGTTGGTTTGTTTGGTCGAGAGATGGATCCGACGGTGATACATTGTGATAGCTATCGTTGCATCAAAATCTCGCTTAATTCAGTATTCCATGACAGGTCCAAGCATATTGATATCCGGTATCCCCATATTAGATATTGTGTTCAGAGGAGGATTATGTCATTAGAGTACATTCCCATGGAGGAGCAGGATGCAGGAATCTTCATGAAGGCGCTACCAAGAAGCAAATTCGAATTCCACAGAGACAGGATCAAGGTAGCAGATAATCCCTTTCTTGTTGAGAGGGAGTGTTTAAATGGCACCCAAGGGGGCTTATGATTTAATTTTCCCTTAATTAAACTGGAAGAGAAATTGTAATTTCATCTCATGAAAACTTGTATTAGTTAACTAAGTCAAAATGACTGAGTTAGCTTAGGAAATTTGAGTTCAGGGTCAGAGAGGAGGCATGTAGAGTTTTCCCATGATTTAAGGGGGTCTAGTTACAATTATTAGTGAGTTGTAATTAATTGAGTTAAAATCAGTTTAACTAGTTCCAACTGAGAGATGAGCTAGTGAGAGGTCCAGTAAATTAAATCTGATTTAATTCACAAGTAATTATCAATCAGTTAACTCATAATTCACTATAAATAATTGTTGCATGTCAATTCTAAGGAAGGCCTAGTTGAGAATGATATTAAAGGGATGATAACTATCAATTGTACAATTAGAAAATTGTACAGGTTAGTTATAGAGTCACATGGAAGCCTATGATGCATTGCGCAATCAATTCCAATGAATTTCTTATGTAATAGGGCGACCATTCCTCCAGGAATGCGTGAGCAAGGCTGGCTGAGCAGAGACTGAGAATTGGTTATATATTTGACTTATTTTTCCTAGATCAGAGTGAGAGAGTTGGCAAAGTGATGGAGTTTCTCAATGAGAGAAAATCATTGTATTGTTTCATGGTCTTGACATTATACAATATAAAAATAATGGGGTTTTAGGCAGTGTGATTTCCCTAGATACATTTTGTGTTGTGCAATTGATTGTTTCTTTCTCTTACTTGTTATGTGATTGTGCGATCGTGTTTTGTTTCCTCAAATTGTAGAAGGATTATGTATTTTGTTTTAGTACATTACATGATGAGATTGAATCCTGTTGTTAGATTTTCTACATGTCGTGTGTTCATATTTTCATATGTTGGCTCCTAAGAAAACTCCAAATGCTACGATCCAAAGAGAGGGACTATGAAGGCGAGCTTTCCTCGCTAGATAATTGTGGGGAAAAGCAATGTCTTTCCTTTCTCACGTTTCCTGCCATATCTATCATGCATGTTTGGCATGTGACCCCACCTGTACATTCATTCCGACAACTTTACACATGTTATTTCCAGCAACACCTGCACAAACCATTCGAGTTTCACTTTTGTTCCCGGTCAATATTATTAATCCCCAGTAGGTTGCTTCTAATTTTCTATGCCCGTAGCAGAATAAAACCTTGGGTCGGGTCTTAGGCTTGGCGTTGCTCGTCGACTTGAATTGTACACTTCCATTCTGATTTAATAAATTGCTTTTGTCAAACTGAAGACTTCCCACCTGTTAATAGATCCATCGGTGGGTTCACCTGCATGGATTCAGAATGTGCAACCTGTGCATAGGTATTTCTAAACTTGTAATACCTAAATCATGTGGTTTTCAAGAACAAGTAGCTATGTACTAGCCTCCATTGATGGTTTTACGGGAGCTACTCAAACAACACATGGGAGTGGCATGCAAACCTTGATTTTTACACCTATAGTATTTAAAATCATATTAATTTATTATATTTTCATTTATCATTATTAGTTTTTGATATTAAATATTGGATATGCTGATGTCTAACAAATCTCTTCTACATTCCTATTATTATTCTTCGACATTATGTATCAAAAATGTGAAAACATGCAGTCGTGACTATATTTTATTTAAGCGTCTCAAATGAATAAATATCTGTGAGAAAATGCACTGGTGAAGCTACCTACATTATATAATGAACCTTTGTCACACACCTTTTATGTTATGTGATGAATTGAGGAAAGCCTATCACTTTTATTCTCTGTGGGTACTCTCATATTCTAGGAAATTCTACAAATTTTGATGTCTTCCTTCAATCCAGGCGGTGAAATGGATACCCTGCCTTCAAGTCATGACCGAACAGAATTCATAGTTGAATTATCCAAGCAAGTGTTGGAAACAAGTATTGAGCATAATGTTGTTTTCTCTCCATTAAGCGTAACTATGGCCATGAGCATGGTTGCAACCGATTCAAAGGGCCCAACACTCCAACAGTTTCTCACTGGTCTCAAGCCGCAAAATGGTCCTCAACTCCATGAATTCTATTCTCATATTCTTAATGCAATTTTGATCGATTGAAGTGCTAATGGATGGCCACACTTATCGTTTGTTAACAGAGCATGAGTGGATAAGTGCATGCCATTGAAGCCCAATTTTGGGGATATTGTGAAGAAGCAATACAACAACGAATCTCGACTAGTGGATTTTTTGAATAAGGTACGTCATATATTTTCCATCGTTATTTCTAGTATGATGCAATTTCTTGTACATTTTGTCTTTAAAATCTCATAAAATGCCTGAATACATTTTGAAAGCAACAACAAAAGATACTCTGATTTCTTTTGTCATTTTTTCATCTTTTATTAGTCAAATGAAGTTAGAATGGAGGTGAATAGTTGGGCTGCAAATGAAATAAAGGGGAAAATACGGGAACTGCTTCCAACTAAATCTGTGGACGAACATACCATATTGAGATTGGAAAATGCCTTGTACTTCAAGGGTACACAGCAGGAGGAATTTGATTCCTCAGCAACAAAGAAGGGTACTTTTAATTTGCTTAATGGTGAAACTGTGCAAGTGCCCATGATGACTACAACAAATAAAAAATTTATTAAGAGTGGTGGCACTAGTAAAAAACGATGAAATTAATGACCAGGTGACTAAAAAAGTTAGTCACTGCAATTATTTCAAGTGAATTACTACTAAATTTGAGCAATTTTAAGTGATTGAGCTAAAAATGACTAACTTAAATGACTAATTTAGTCTACAAATAAAATATACGACTAGATGATAAGTGACTAAACTAAAAATGACTAACTTAAATGACTAATTTAGTCTTGGGATAAAATATATGACTAGATAATAAGTGACTAAACTAAAAGCGACTAACTTAAATGACTAATTTAGTCTAAGATTAAAATATATGACTAGATAATAAGTGAAAAAATTAATATGATGAATGTAAATGACTATTATAGTCCAAGAAAAAAAATATGACCAAATAACAAGTACAACAAGTATATGAATTAGTCATCTATGTCAGTAATTTTTAATTGTGTCACTCCATAAATGAAAAATTACAATTTTTCTACCGAAGTGTTACATTTCACTATAGGGGTCTCTGAATCCATCTATAGTGTTAAATTTCTCTCAGTCGTGTCCACTCTTTCCATCAGTTTGTTGATAAGTGCATGACAGTTATCTAAGAAACAATGTTGGATACCCTACCCCTCATTTACCTCAGAGCGATTAGACCCACGATTCCCCTTGCCACCACGGGCTCCTCCACCTTGAAAACTCTGCTTTTGAACCATCGAATCCCCACCCCTTCTAGTCCCCCATCTACCTCCTCCACAACCCCCACGCGCACCCACACTAGCCAGTTGTGCATGCCCCACAATATTTCCACCCGCGCATGGAGTCTCCATGATTATTGTCGAGTCCACCACCCCCACAAGGCCATGAATGACAGGGGAGGGAAAACACGCATAACTCACTGAGGGCTTCATAATTCACCAAGGTCAAAGAGCCCCGGCATGTGCAGAGTCCAGAGACTAGACCCCCCACTAGAAAAAACAACCACCACCAGAAAAGGAGCCAAATGTCATATCCCGCCACTACAGGGAAGCGCAAATCCACCTCCCACTACCAAATAAAGACCGCCACCACCAGGAAAACCAAATACCACGACCCACCAAACCAACACAGGAAATTGAACAATAAATGAAGAAAAAGTAATCGATGCCTAAGCATAACTTCCCCTAGGGCAGCGACCAACCTCCAAATTCTCTACACAAATACCACACACTAATCCACCAAACATCGTCGCACCCATACCAAAGTGCACACAATTGGGAAAATAAACTAGTTTTATGCCACCACCCTCGAGGTTTCCTAGACTTTAGATTCCAACTTCTTCTCTTAGCATGAAAAAACAGGCTCACCGAAAGCCAAGAAAAATGGAAACGGGTGAGCTCACTTTCCTTCTACTTCCTATCCTCGACCCAGACACAGACAATGGCTAAGAAACTGAGCAGCAGGGACCAATTGAACACACCACACCAACAAATTCCCATGACAAGCACACAAAAGCCACTCTCCATGTAAACATTCCTGCGACGTTTACGCTTCATCCGCGGAGGCCATTGCCAGGAGGTCATTTTATCCTAGGTAATGTTATTACAACTTGTGAAGGCCTTGAATGAGTATCAAATACCAATCACATAATTATATATGAAGATAGGAATAACATATATGATTCCAAATTCATAATTATTTCTACTAGGGTGAACTTCTTCAAGCTTGGAAAAATAATGTAAATCTCCAAATTATGTACCCTCTTTCATGCTAGGAATAAGGAGAGAACATGGTGCAAATCCTTCATTAATGTTCCCTCCATGCAAGTGGAAAAATACAAAATGTATTCCTTTCAAGTGCCAAAAAGGTGATAATTTGTAACTCATCATGCTGCCATGAATAGGTAACGGACTCCCTCAATTGGAGTGCCCTTATTTACTAGGAATGACCATTGGAAACATGTCAGAAATAGGCTTTAAAGGAGAGAGTTCACAACTGGTAACTGCCGCTACATCACTACCTCCCCTGTAGCTGAGTGATGCATCCTATTTTCTGCTAAGACAACTCCCATTGGTGTGTTCTTCTCCTCACTACTATTGTAATGAATGTGTAAAAATGATCGCAAGGGAGGTGTCCTTAAGAATGCTAATATAAACCAAAAATATTCGCTATCATGTTGATAGATATGCATTCAAAAGGTGTAAATACAACAAAAATATCTCCTCAAACAAGTGCTGATCCACAAGCTTTCTCTCAAATATGACTTTATTTTGTTGTTTGACTGTGTGATTGTTGTGCATGGGTGTGTTCACACTAGTAAAAATGTGTATCCTATATGTTGTTTCTACAATTTTTTCACAATTGACATTTGTACTCAAATGGGAGTTGAAACTTCTCTTTTACAAATAAAGTTCTGAAAAGAGTTGAAAGTAAAGAGTTAACATATTAGTTTCATCTTTGAATGCAAAAAATTGGAGATGATTCAATGCCCAATTTTGACAATGGATGAATACCATGCACATGACGTGAGAAATATGAATGAAAACTCCATGCAAGGGGCTTCTAGTCAAATCAGGCCCACAAACCAAGTGTGAAATATCCATGTCATGAAGACCAATGCTCCTCGGGGTCCTCTAATGCAATTATAGGAAGAGACCCCACAAAAGATGGGAAATCTTTCAAATTAGCTGGAAAAATAATGTGTAATACATCCAAATCAAGGTATACAAGTTGGCGTCCAAAATGAACAGGTTGGTCCAGTCCAATTTTGTAGGTCGGCTCATCAAAACATTTTCCAATGTGGCACATGTACATACATTTATATATACACCCTAATTCCCTTTATCACCATAATCATGGATCCGGATGGGCACATTCCTGTCTCTTTAAGGCATGTGCTATTGAACAAGGGTTTTTTGGGATCCATTTTCCTCTATGGATTATTCTCTCAAAAGAAACTGAAATCTACCACTTGACCTTTGCTAAATGTCTGGAAGAGGCATTAGTTTCATATTTTTAATCCTCAACATCTTCAAAAACTTATCCTTATTTCACATAGTAAGATGAAGGCCTTTCAAAATGATTTGTTTTCTGGTAAGCATATTCGACAATGCCAGTACTGCTTTGCCTAAGAGCCTCAATTCCAAGTTTGCTATAGGTGAACAATCATTGCTTGTATTGGAACATCAAGTTTTATAATGATGCCACTATCTTCACTTGGAAATAAATACTCATTGTGTTCTAAGGTTTGTATAAAAGCACTATTACCAAAGAACACTCTTAATGCGAAGAGTCTCATATAGAGTTCATATGTGTACACGTTTCTTGATTCAATGATAACAATCCATTTTCTCAACAAGGATTTATTTTTCATATCATTGGATCATACAAGGTATTTCACAAATGGAATATGAAGGTCCCAAAGTATAATCCTGTCCCTAAATTTTGAAAGAAACATTGCATCACTTTACAAATTACAGCCTCATCATCAACTCCACTCTTTCCAATAATTCTTTGGACTTTAAAAATAGTTCTCTCCCCTTGGAGTTCTCACTTCCACGAAATATCCTCTAAACACAATCAACTTCCTTCACTAGGGCTTTCCTATCCCAATCAGGTGCACTTTGCTGAAAAACATCCTTTACCCTAATAGTTCAAGTGTGCTATGACAAGTCATACATATGAAAAAAAGTATCATAGACTACCCAAGAACACGTGTTCACTTCAAAGTCAAGTTTACTCCAAATAACACACATGTAAAGACTACATGATGAGATGTTATCACTTGATGAAATGTTATCACTTCAATAAATTTAATTACTCTAAAATATATTAGAATCAAAGTAAAAATACATTTAAATTGGTTTTTAATAATATTATTTATATTCATATAAATTTCACTTCTTTATATCTAAAATTATTTTTAATATACATTATTTTTTATTCCAAATATTTAACACATATATCATATTTATTTTACACATTACTTAACAATGAATTATAATTTTTTTTAATCAATATGCATACCTTTTATTTTACACATTATCTATTTGAGCTAATTAAAAAAATCATACATAATCCTCCCCGAAAATAAACCTTAAGAATTGTTGGACCAAACAACCACACATTAAAATAGAACCACAATGCTAACCACAACCTCAAAGCTAAACATTGACGATATTTTACCCAGCCACTCAAACTAAGCTCCAGAGGTCGTAAGGAAAACACGGTTTCTTTTAGTCAAATATAAACCATCCAATGGATAGACCGCCCATTTGTATTCAAATTTTAAATGGCGCCATGACCGACTGGTTGATACTTTTAAACGAATATTAACTGTCCAGAAGTATTTTTCTTACAATGTTATGGGAATGGATGTACTCGATTTTCCGGGGCTGTATTGTCTGGTTTTCATCTGTCGTCTATACCTTGGCGTCAGTACTAAGCTCCTGCTTTGTGGTTCGGGCAGAATTTGTTGGGTTTTCTTCAGACTCGAGGATTTCAGCCAATTTTTAGGGCTTTGATGGATTCCAGGGATTTTAGCTCCATACCCTAGTGTCTCTTATTCAGACTCAGTCTTTCTGGGAGAGTTTTTCCCCAAAATTTTGGTCACTTTCTCGGGTAATTTCATAAATAAAGATGGGAAAGGCTTAAGCGGAAAGAGCAGCGGCATAGAGCCCAAAGTGCACTAGGCCAGAGAGTACAACTCGATATTTGGATTCATGACACTGGGAGTTGCAGTGAATCAATAGGTAAGATCTCCGTTTAAGACGTTAATAGTTTTATCTTTCTGTTATGAAGAAAAATTCATTAATTTCTGCTAATCCGCTTGGTTTATGTCCATTCAAAGTGTTAGAGAAATTAAAATATGTGTATTAAAGTATTTTTTGATATTTTTTGGCCATAGTCCGCTCAATTGTGTTTATAAAGTCATTTCTGTGGTCTTTTTATCCATTTTCTGCAAAGTGAGGGGAATTTTATGTAACTTACAACTTACAAAATGCCAGCTACAAGTTTTTCAACTAACACTTTCAAACCCAAACAGTCTTGCAACTCTGACAAAATCTTCTCAGCGCTAAAGCATCTGGGATACACCGTAAACCTTTTAACTACTACGAATGCTGTAAATTCTAGAAATGGATGCAAATTTTCCAAATTTGGCTCTGCAAGCCACTTGAATATACATATCCTTGTCCTGTACACAATGGTTTCATAACCCCATATTAACTATCTGTCTTACTAGACATTTTTCTGATTTCTATCTGTAGTATCCAAAAGACAAAATATTTTGTTGTTTGTATATGCAATTGCAAGAACGGTTGTTCTCTTCTCTTATCGTCATGATTCACAACAACCTTTTCTACATGGATTACATGAATCTATAACAAATTTTAAAACCCTTCTCCAGCCAATAGTACTACTTGTATGAATATTTCAGAGCTTTTGCAAGTCTCTGTGCTCAGACCGAGCTGCTCATAGATTCTCGATGGGGGCGGTTTTGAAAATCTGCGAACAGAATGACCGCATCCATAGTACTCCAAGAGAAAATTAAAGCAGGTAGAATTTCGGATGTAAAATATGAAAATTAGCAAGCCAAAATGTGCCCTCAAGGACACTGGGGACCGGCCGAGGATGAGAAACTGAGAGAACTCGTTGAACAATATGGACCCCAGAACTGGAACTCTATAGCTGAGAAACTCCATGGTAGATCAGGTAAAGGGCTGGCTTAATGTAACAATAATACAAGGGATTGTTTGTTTGTAAATTTATCCAAAATAATCACTTTCCCAATTCCCTAGTTTGTATTAATATATGAATTAAACAATCACCATACACTAATTCGCCCTAACGATGCTCTTTCTTTGACAATACCCTACGATGTGGCCTCAATGTAATCCAAAACCCTAGCTTGGGCTATGGTTTAACAGTAGACCTGTTGAGTTCTCTGAGAAATCATCTATGGTTTTTTATCTTTCTGAGATTGCCCAGGAAACATGATCTGGGTGTTTTCATACTGCTTGGGCTTAAAATGGGAATAGAACTCGCATCAACTACAAAGATTCTCGGTGTTTTAGTTTATTTTGAAATTTTAATGTGTAGAATTGGGACACACAGCGGTTGTTAGGCGTTTGTTAAGATACGTGCAATATGGAGTCACAAAAATTTCAGAAAAGCATCTACAGAATTTGTGACTGTGGCATATTAAAACAACAAGGAAAACAAAAAATTAAAGACA
This sequence comes from Pinus albicaulis, assembly GCA_034641835.2. Classification (NCBI taxonomy): domain Eukaryota; kingdom Viridiplantae; phylum Streptophyta; class Pinopsida; order Pinales; family Pinaceae; genus Pinus; species Pinus albicaulis. The sequence continues at coordinate 149,981,953 of CM076579.1, read as the reverse complement.
AAAGTATAAATGTAAATGTCACATTAAGCATGTATGACGTTTTAGCCATGTTCCACACCATTCGAGAGGTCATAGATGAGGAAGGCCACCTCTAGGAGTTCCACAACAATTTTGGAGCCCATCAACAGTGGAATTGAGTTCATGCAGCATATGTGTGACAATGGAATTGAGTTCATGCAGCATATGTGTGAAAGAGATCCCTTCAAAAGAGGAGAGTTTTCTTTATGTCTTGAAGAGTAGAGTGAAGGCAGATATTCTCAATTTGGATTTTATTGTTTGCCGAGTAGATGGCAGGCCTGAAATCCCCCATGGGCCATTACTTGATTATTAGAAAATTGTAGCAAGGTGCACAATGCAATAAATTATGAATGGTTGTTTGTACCTTGCCTAAGAGCGATACCATTTTGGTACATCATGTGATTGAGTGATAAATAAAACCACACTAACACCACAATGTGTTAGGTGCCCTTAAGCTGCTTTGTAAGAGGGCGCATGATCATGATGCACCTCCTCTATGGCTTGTGATCAGCTTTATGTTTCATGCAGAATTTTACCACTCAACCCATTGTGGTCTCTAGAAGGATGTTTCAAGTGTTGAAGATAACTTTGTTCCTAGCCTACCAAATATTGTTTACCAAAATAGTGGGGATGCCCATGGAAGAAGTTGTCTTTGTTTTCCAGCCATGTCATGAGATTGTCTGCCAAACTTGTGGAAGACCCTGAGCACTACTATGTTGATTACTTGCATTGTGTATGCAAAGGAGATAATTAAGTGTGCAATGCTCTTTGATGAATATTTGCATTAATAGTAGAAACTAGGGCCTTCCTAGTTCATCTTCATGAGATTGTCCCAAGTTAAAAAAGTTTGTTATTTAATGCTAGCCAAAGTGTAGTTTTATATTTTAGGGGTGCTTGTATTTTTTGTAGAGGTTTCCACCGACAGTGTGTTTCCCCAGTAAATAGGGAATCAATGTGATACTCGTAGCCCAATTTTGTAGTGAAGTCCCCATTGTTGGGATTTTTTGACAATAACAACTTAACATTCATCTCCTTCCAAAGTTTGATGAGATTTGTAGTGAGGGGATTGAAATATGTTTCCCATTCTACAACATCTTGTCCAACACAGTGCAAATTTGTGAAATTTTTCCATCTTGTAGGCCCCCATGCTAAGTGGGATTGTGCTTTTGCATTTGTGAGGACATAACACCACTTTTAATTTAAGTGCTCGGTGAACTTGTTTGATAATCTATAGGCATCAACTAATCCCATGCATGGATCTAGTCCTAGCTTCACACTTACACGATTACCAATTTGTGATGTCGACCATTCTCCAATGAGAGGGAAGGCTAGTATGAAGGATTCTAGACATTTGGTCCCTTTCTATATTTCCTTGGTTAGTAGATCTAGTCCACGAATGCGGAGGATGGGAGATACTTGGATTTGAGAGTTTTCCCCTAGAGGGATGTGTTATGAATTAGCTACCAAAGCTTTTAGGTTACTAGTGCTTTGTTGAAGAGAACAATATTTTCTAAACCCCCAACTACCAATTTTTTGGGGAGAACAAGTCTATCCCATTTTACCAGGGGATGCTTCTATTGTGTCCTTTGCTAGGCCAAAGAAAATTTATACAGGTCTTTCAAATTTTTAGTTTTATATTTTTATATATATAGAATATTAGGAAATTTATACAAGTCTTTTAAATTTTTAGCTTTATATATATATATATATATAGAATATTTTTTTTGTTAATAAATTCTCCACTTATTTTTTTCTTTAGAAGAAAAAATCATAATTTTATTCAACATGAAAATATCAAAAAAATTACATTTTTCAAATGCACGAGGGCATTACAGTCACATTAGCAAAAAGGCCTGCCAAAAATAAGAGCTCAAAGCTCTCTAGTTCACATTCCTCCAATTGAAGGTCCATGAAAAATCTTTAAAAAATTGGGCATAGGCTCCCCAGATAGCCCCCCAAAAATCCCCAAGAAACCTTAGAGAAATAAAATCGTAGGCCAAAGTTTGAGGAAAACTAAGAGGATAAGCACGTAGGCTTGCCAAAACCTAGAAGGAGCAACAAAGAAATCCTGAACCCCCCATTAAAAAAATCCTGGACACATTTTGAGAAAGCCCAAGAAACCCCACAAAAATTGTGGCAAAAACACTTGGCAGATGACAACAACTGCAACAACAACAACATCAAATACCCATGAAAAGAGAAACCTAGCCAAGACAACTTAAGAACCACCATGAACCTGCACCCGCAAAGCCTACCTCCACTGTAGTAGAAAAAAAGGCATGAATTAGGGATAGATGACTATAGAGTTGTCGCACCCCATCCCCCTCATTTTCCTTCGCAAGATCTATGCCAAATGTAGAAAAGAGAGGCTCGAAACTGGACAAATGGCGATTATGCAGTTGTTACACCCCAACCCCCTCAACTCTTTTTGTAAGATATAGGCCAACAATAGAAACAAATTCACAAGATGAAGATGTCAATGAAAAATGAACAAGCATTAGGCACAACATCATAGTGGTGACAATCTAGAGCAACAACCATGGTGTTCGAACTAGATCATGGAAGAAAAAATAGTATAGAGTGTTGTGACGAGAAGGGTTTCTGTCGTCAAACTTTCCACTTATTAAAAATGTTTTAATATTTACATTCAAAATCATTTTTATTTTTATTTTTTAATTTGAAAGGTTCATTTTTTTTCAATTTAAAAGAAAATTGTTTCCTTAGTTTTGTAATTTTAGGCACCCCACAAAAGATGGCGTTGGAGGTAATGATGTGTTGTGATTCAAGTTTTGAATTTGAGGTTTTGGATTGTAGTGGCCCCATCTATCATGCCCTCCATATCAAACTAGTCATAATTTTAACCTTGAAGTGAAGATGCAAGTGCTCATAGTAACGCCACTTTTTGACTCAAGGTTTGATTTCAAGGTCTTTGTTCACAATGGTATTGATTGTTGAGGCCACAATTTCAAACGAATTGTAATTTTAACTTTGTAAACAAGATAGGTTGTTACTAATATCGTCATTTTTTTCTTGTTGGGGGGGGGGGTTTGATTTTAAGGTTTTTTTTGGAAATGTTACCCCTCTTTTTAGTAGCGGCACCATAATATTGTTTTTGGATAAGTAGGGTAGTTTGTCCTTGACGGTTTGTTTGCATTTTTATTTTTGGGTACCTTCATGTTTCCCAAGGCCATCTCATATTGTTTGAGGAACTTAATGTTTTCTAAGGCATTGGTCATATCTCTTGAGGCAATTTTTGGGTTGTTTATGGACACTTGGACCTCTCCATTGCATGTTGTGTGGATGCTCCTTGAATGTTGTCCTATTTATCCCTTTATGATTTGATTTGTACTTGTAAGGATTGGTTTACAAAAATGGCAATCATGGGGGATTTATCATAGATTTTCGGTGACATGGAAAGGTGATGTGGATAATGTCACTCCCTTGTTGCAACTTAAATGATGTGGAAAAAGATTTGTTGAAGTATCTTGGAGAATAAGCGAGATAGAGTGGATATTAATTGGATTATATTTTGATGTCACCTGACAATTTGGGAATTTTATGACCTAAATTTTGACTTTCAAAATTATCTTCCATGCTTCATGGGATGCCACTAGGAAAAGCATGACCATGGGCCTTCATTTGGAGGATTAATTAGAGGTGTGTAGCCATTATTTTTCCCTAATTTATGAAGTTGTTATGATGATGTTGTTGTGTTATTGGAATTTTTTCATTCTTTTAATTCAACAAAGAGAATGGGCTCATTTGTGAAGACAACATAATGATATTTTTTTCCCTACGCATGAAGGGATATGTAATGGATTGGTTTATGAAGCTTGGAAGGGAGCATTTGCATATTTTATAGATTTTATAAATTGGATTGAAAAAGGTTGGAAGTCATAGCAACACGCGTCTATAATATATCTTATTATATCAAGAATCATGCTTTTACAAATACTCTAGTATTGAGTTGTGATGACGTGCTTGTTTCTACTAGGTATGCTTCATTGGAAGGTGGTTCATTCATATATCAAGCATGGATAGGTAAGGATGCTCTTCTTAGTAGCAAGAAAATAACATAGAAGCTACCCTCTCTATGAAGCCTTTTAGGTAGTTTGTCTCAATAAATATTTTGGCCAACACCTTTTTTTTTTTTCATTTTTGTGTGCTTTCCTTCTTTGTATAAATTATTACTTTATGCATTACAATTGAAGGGAAATCCATTTTCCATAATATATGCTTTTGAACTTTTCACAAGTGATGGTTAAAATTGAGAGGAAACATATAGCAAGTACATATTGCAGTGGCCATTTAGAACTTGAACAATTCTATTAAGAGAATATGTATACATATCACAGTTTGTTTTTGAAGTCTGCAAAGACATTTTTGCATGGCCTGGGAGGGAATTATCAAAGGGAGGAGAACACACACATTATTTTGGTCTTAAGACAGACCATGGATTGATTTAGTTTGAATGAAAAAAATGAGAAAGTGCATCTATTATGGACTTATGGGATTTTAAAATTACTTTGTATGACACAACCATTTTTTTTAAAACAACCACATAATTTGACATAAGACTAAGCTTTGTCCTTGTCATGAAAAGGCACATTTGGTGATGTAGGTCAATTTTCCTTTTCTATGGAAATGTTCATTTTGAGAGCCATTTCTGTATTGTTATGAAGGTTCCAAAATCCCAAAAAATCTCAAGTTGGCAAAGAGCTGTAAAGGTTTCCTGAGTGATAGAAATGTGCAACTGAAATTTAGGAATCTATTAGTTTTACTATCTGTCATTCAATTGAGAAATAAATATGATTGTCCCATCTTGTAATATACAAAATCGAGAAGTTATAACATATATTTGGACCTACATGGTGTTCTTTATTGTTGAAAATATTCTTGTCATCGACCTTATTCCAAGGTGATGATACTTGGTTCTGGCATGGGGTTTATATAGTTTTTAGTCCACAATTTATTATCTAGTTTATCATCACATCTCCATTTAGCCAAAGTCCATTGAACTTGAATAAGTGTCCACATTCCTTGCTATTTTATAGATTATTTGTGGTTCATTTTGTGGAAACCAGAAGAACTATGACATTTTTTGACCTTTCATTGCTTATATTGTTGGAGGGATCCCACCTTTAGTTGTACTTGACTATGGCTGGAAGGTTGGAACCTAAATCAATTTGTTGGAAAGAACTTCTCCCTTTATTAAGGCTCCGTCATTTGTCAACCATATTGTGTCAAGGACCTTGGTTCTATAGGTTTTGTAGTAGCCTTCATTAGACCTATATATCAATTCTTGCATCATATATTTGTATTCATTTCGTAAGGAAATATCACATAATTTTTGTGATAAATGCTTATTTGATCATCTAGAGATCTTAGATTTCATCCTTCTTTGAGAATATTGTCCCTTTCAGCTCGAGACAACTAAGACCACCAATGGGCAAGGTCCCTTGTAAATTTTCCAAATTAGCCTTGCAGCTAACTTGTTATAAGGTAGCCAGAAATTGGATATCCTATCATTCCCAAGAATCTAACACATTCATGAGTTATGGGGGTGATTTACAATTGAAATCAGATATAGGGCTTGCATCTCTAAGTTCTTCAGGGTGTCTTTGTTGTTTATTTGAAGATGAGGCCGATAACGGGTTTGTCAATTCCCATATACAACAACATATTTACCTCTTTCCGATATCTTCATTTGCTCTGCCAACCTAATTCAGACATCAAAAGATGTTGACTGGAGATGTTTGATTATTGATACCAGAGAAACAAAATATAAATAATTTATTACATATATTTTGTATTCTTAGAGTTTTAAATATTTCCCTATTAAGTTATTCTTTTTGATATCTATAAACCAGTGTTGCAAACATCCTGATTTATTGTTAGAGATGTGACTAGTATATTAAATTGTTGAGGACATAATGAGGAAATAGCCTTTACTAAATGTGCCAACAATTCCATCTTTATCCTTGTCGAAAGATGACATCTATAAAGTATAAACTCTTGAAGCTGTAAAAATAATGATTAGAACTATTACCAAATAAATACGTCCCAAAAAGAGTTGTCTGACATTAGAATTATCTTGAAAGAGGGTGCTCTGGTGGTTCTTTTCTTAAATGCAACTGGAGCATTAAATTGGAAACTGCCATTTAATCTTGATGTGTGAAAATAAAAATTCCTTATCATGAATTTTTTTCTTACAAGTATTGAGCAGTGGAATCTAGACTGTCTTCTGGACCTACTCAAAAGGACATGAAAAAAATTCATCATAGAATTTGAAAGATTTATAGGATTTTTCTAATATGCTTCCTTTGATTATTAGTTTTTTCCCAATTAACACCAAAGTGGAAAGCCATTAGCACTAGGGCTATGAACTTTGTACATCGGCATGCTTGGCTTACTTCCATGACCACAATGGCTCATGAGGGAGTTGAAATGATTAAATGAACCCTGGTGGGGGGGATTATTACCACCCCTTCTTTACCAACCAGAGAAGCCCTTATCACGATAGGGTCGAGCAGGACAATGATGGTTGTTGGTAGTGCATTTTGGGAAATCATTCAAGGTTGAACATGAAAATATATAAAAGAATTATAAACCCATGTGGAAGACTAACACACTGAAAACAACTCTTTTTCAGACCACATGAATAATGGACAACAAGTAGACAACACTGCATGAAACATTGAAAAAATTCCCACCAAAATTTTCCAAAGGTGCTAGAGCGAAGCTACATGGTTGATGTTTTTCTTTCTTACATTTTTCCATATCAGTGCTTTATAGATGTTAAAGAGCTGTCTTTACTATTTGATGTGTTCCTTAGCTAGTATGTGACACCAACAAGAAAATTTTCGTCCAGTAGACCAAACATACATGGTGTAGTGCCCCCATTGGCACTACAAGACTGCTACATAAATGTCATTATATTTTGTGAAATGCATAGTTGGCCGAATCCACCAACAAACATCTTGAAATGAGGGTCCTAATACATTATTCCATAAGTCCCAAAATTGTGTATGAATATATTTAATGTCAAAAATTTCACTGTCCATCTTGGGCCAAACAAAAGTTTCCCAGTCTTCCTTTTTCACAAGTATAATTTCGAGGGCTTATATAGGTTGCTTTTAGGTTTCTTTGGGAAAATAAATGAACTTGTTATTCAATCCTTTTTCACTAGGGCATGTCAAACCAAGATCTGTAGCTTCATGTGTAGCTTAAAGAGGAGGTTGTGTTCACAAAAGTTTTCTATTAAGTTATCCACACAACTCAATTTCATTGTGGTGTTATACTTCCTGCCAACATTAAATTTCTAGTTTCAAGTCTACTTTGCACTATCTCTCTGATCTTGAAGCTCTTAAACCTTTCTCATTTTTCCTCAATATGTTTTTGGCATTGAAGCTCACCTAGGAATTACATTCATCTCTCTCTAGTTTGTAAGTGGGAATGTGATTTGACGTTGGTACCTTGCCAATGCCACACAAATATCTGGAAACAATTGTTTTCTCATGTGTACATAACCTACTCCCCACTAGAATTGAATATGTGACCTCCAAGGATAAATAACTTGTTCTTAACAATTAGGCCTAGTCAGGTTGTCTAGTCCCAAACTACTCTCATGTGAGGAAACATAACCTGTTATGAGGTCTATCCAGTTTTACAGTCTATAGCCCACGAAATTGAATTCAAGGTACAAGAGAAAAGATAAATATGAGAACCAACATACTAAATTTGAATTTACTAATATGGTTATAATAATGTTTCACATGTGTACTTTTTCTACCATCTATCCTGACCCAAGTGGCATTTTATCTTCAAGCTCTGCATTGGTATAGTTTACAAGCTACAACCAAAATGTTTATTGTAGGCATAATTATGTCAAATGAATATTGAGAGCCATGGGTTGTGTGTGTGTGTTCATCTTCCTCATACACCATGTGTATGCTTCAACATGGTGCTTAACATGGTATCAGAGCGGGCGATTGCTGGCCCTGCTCCAAATTGAGTGAGCCATTTGTGTTTATGGCCTGTGCATATCTGCAAAATTGTTGGTTTTTTTGCAGCACTCAAAGTTTCTGCAGCAGAATTTTTTGCCGCATTCATCAGTCAAAGACTTTCTGCAGCATTCAAAAATCTACTTTGAAGAAGAAGAAGCATTCAGAAATTGGCAGCATTCAGGCATTTGTTTTGAAGAAGAGCAGCAAGCAGCACTGCACATCTGAAGGTTGATTTCTTCCTGCAATTTCTGCCTTTATTCTGCATTTTGGAGAGCTGTTGAAAAGTGTCTAAAATGAGTTTCTGGAAAATTCTGGGTTTTTCCTAGAAAGAATTCCGAGTTTTTACTGGAAAATGTTCTGCAATTTCTGCACATTACTCTACTGTGTATTCTACTGCTGCTATATTTCGTGAAATTTCGGCAATTTTCTGAAAAATTTCTGAGTCTTGTACCTGCGTTTCACTGCAAAATTCTGCCAACCTCTATTGTATATCAGTGAAATTCTGCTCCTGCTCTCTGCTGTTTAAAAAAAAAATAAAAAAAATAAAAAAATAAAAAAAAATTACTGAACTAGGCCCTCTCATCCACGCTCCCTAACCTGCGCTCCCAATCCACCATCTAACACTTGACCTGCAAACTGCATACGCCACTGCTCCTTATTTCTCCAGCGCTCATCCAAATCCTTGCTTGGCCGCTCCCCCAACTCTCATTACACTCCGCTCACCCTACGCCTCTGCCTGCAACAAAAAAAACTACAACACTCAAACTCACATACAGCTCCCTTACGCTCCCTCATTCCTCACCTCCCAACACACCTACGCTCTCCACCTGCTCTTACCGAATAGCTCTATACCCTCACAACCTGCGGCCTCTCCTATAGATTCCCCACAGCTATTTCTTAACCTACGGAACTCCCCTCACGCAGTCTGCATACATCCATTACAGTCGACTCTCCACTTCAAACGCCCCCCCTCCTGCGTCGACCCTCCCCTACGCCTACGCTCCAGCCGGTCACACTCCACGGCTCCCTCTCTACGCCATTCAACGCTACTCCTACACTTTCCCTACCGCCCTCCCTTCCTAACTCTCCACCTCCCCAACGCTCTGCCACTCGACTCCCCCTAAAACCCCACCTACACCCTTTCCAATGCCTGCACACTCATCATAACTGTGCTCTCACCTCCCCATTCCACTACAGCTTTCAAAAAAAAAAAATTGATTCATTTTCAAAAATTCGTTTTTATTTTTATTTATTTTATTTTTTTGAATCCCATTTTTATTCCCATTTATATATAATCTATTTCCCCTAGTTTTTTTTTACTCCCCACTCTTTTTAAAAAAAAATTCCCATTCCATTTTAATATTTCTCCTTTTAAATTTTCAAATTCCCTTAGTTTTCCCACTCTCCATCCCTTTTTAATTTATTAAATTCCTTCCCTATTTAAATTTTTTTAATTAATTAAAAAAAAAAAAAAAGCAGCAGAGAGAGAGGAAAAAGAGAGTTATGACCAGCAGAAAATGGAAAATGGCATATGAGGAGCACATGGACTGAAATTTGCAGATTTACATTGTGATTTGTGGCATTGATTTGAAGGGTGATTTTTTGAAGAATTTCACATTTGAAGACAAGTTTGCCATCATTGAAAACAACTATTTGAAGAAGAAAATTCAGCTGCCATAAAAAGATTCTTGCACAAGTGTTTTCAGCTACATATTTACAAATATTTTTGCAGAGATATTGACATTGTATTCATTCATAGTTGGAATCAGTGTATTTGAGTTGAAAAAAATTTGATTGCCCTCCATCATTTGAGGAGCAGATTTTTTACTTTGAGATTTCCATAGTTGGAAATTCTTTGGAGTCATTTGTATTTGTTGTTGAATCACATTGTAAATAGGGTGCATTTTCGGTTGAAGCCGACACCCTTTCATTTGTTTTGAGCCTAATTTGTTGAAATGGCTAAAATCAATGAGGCATTAAAGTTGTTGAATAACCTAATTCATTCCAATGTTGATGACATGATAAAAATGAGCAAGAATGCTCTTTGTAACATTCAAACTTGTTTACAAGATGCACAAGAAAAGATTGAGTTTTTGCAGTTGGAATCTCATCTTCAGCGAGATGAACTTCAGCAAAAGAGTCACCATTCTGAACCTGTTTCTGTTCAAAAGATTGTGAAGGACTCTCATCAGAAGAAAGAAGATAAAGTTGCAGTTGATCCACATTCAGTTCCTTGTACTAGAGCAGATTTTCATGCAGATGCAGCAGCTCAGCCTGCACTTCCTAAGCCCATCATCAGACCTTGGGAAGAGCTTGTCCACAACAAGCACAAAACTGGTCTTGGATATGACAAGGATGTGTCCTTTCATATTCCAGACTACACCAAGCCCATCATATTTCAGAGTGTCGGATTCTTGTATGACAGTTCACCTGCAGCTATTCCAGATCCTGCTCCACTTCCACAACAGATTGAGAAATGCCAACACTGTGATCGAGTTGGCCATATGAAAGATCACTGTTTTGATCTTCATCCATGCAAGCACTGTGGTCGGCGCACCCATTCTTCAGACAGATGCTTCAGAAACAAGCCTCCTGCAAGAACCAAGATTCATCTTGGATGGATCGCTTCTTGGCAATGAGCATCAGCAGCCAAGAAGATGTTTAAGTCGCATGTCAGAACATGTTCACGGATATTGAGCAAACTTGCAGCTGAGTTTTCGCCATCATCTCACCTTGTCCCCGACAGGGGGGAAAATGGTGGTCATGTACAAGCTTCGACGATAGATCAAGCAAGCCTGAGCCACAATCTCTCATTCCATGTTCAGAGATGTAGCCAGCAGTTCAAGCGAGCCTGAGCCATAATTCGTCATTCCGGATTCAGAGATGTAGCCAGAGACATGGATGCCCATGAGCATGCCTTCGGTTGGTGGACAACCTTAAACCATCATCTTTGGTTGGTGGACAACCTAAAACCACCACAGGTAGTGGAGCCACTCCCTTCTTTTAGGTCGAAGGTCTCCCTTTCATATATGAGGAACACTTCCTCTGTGAGAAGCCTTGACTTAGCGGCCTTCGGCTCTTGCCAACATTGGTTGAGTTCCGGAAATGCTTCAAGCATTCCGGAGTTGTTAATCTAAAACCATCACGGGTAGTAGACCTCCCTTCTTTTAGGTTGAAGGTCTCCCTTTTTTTATGAGGGACAATTCCTCTATGGAAAGCTTTCGGCTTCTTGCCGGTTGGAAGAGTTAGGGAGTACCGGCTCGTATTGCGTTTCAGTGTTTGTGGTCATCCTAAAACCACCTCTTTTTCCAACATTTAAGAGAGTTGATTCAGCCCAAGTGCTACCATGTATACTTTGCAGATTTGTATTACAACTCTTTTCTAGGACTCACACATACCCCTTCGGATTAAGGGGGGATGTTGGAACACCTAATCCTACATGGGTAGGTGTGGAATGCGAAAAGTCACAATGGAGTCCAAGTGACCTTGGAATTTGAAACCAAGAGTCACACCATTGTATTATAAATTTACATCATGTATAATGGGAAAATAAGAAAGCCTCACGCTTATCCTTCATTGTGTTGAGGCTCTTGTGTGTGTGTGTTCATCTTCCTCATACACCATGTGTGTGCTTCAACATGGTGCTTAACAGGTTGATCATACATTTTTTAAACTACAAGTGCTAATATAGATATTGGGTACATAGGTCTTCACAATATGGAAAGCCCACCAACAATGGTCACTGTTTTTTTGTTCATATTCTTACTCATGGGAGGTTTGTGCATCCATTTTTTTTAGAATCAAATTCAACATTAGAGATCAACATTTAAGAAATTGTCAAAGCAAGTGATTAGGAATGGGAGACCGTACCAATATCACATGTTTAAAATTTTAACTCGACAATCATATTTAACTTGAGAATTCTAAAACTACTGATGTATATGGAATTTCATGTTGTTATCATGTGTCTACAGTGTTGGTGAAAATTGAAGCCGATGTTAAAGTTTGGAAACCAAATTAGGGGAATAGGGATAAGCAACACCATATCATGTTCAACAAAGAGGACTAAAAGTGCATGGAATGTTTCCACCCAACCATAGAGCTTGAGCTCACCCTCTTGTCGAGAACCTTCTTTCCAAAGGCCAATTTATCACACTCAATGCTTTAGGGAAGTAGGAATCCAAAATTACCACATAACCATCATTGAAAAACTATACATTCATTTAACAACAATCATTCATAAAATCATGTCTTCAAATCCAAGTCAATTGTTAAGTGCAACTTGCTTGGTCAATGAAAGTGAGTAACTAATATATTCCCCACTAGGGTTCAAGTCTTCTAGTAACATGCTAGTGTATGCGCTTGCGCACAGAACAATTCTTGTTGCTAAGGGCAAGTATTGATGACTTTAGTTAAATAGATACTCACCACCAAATTTTTCTCTCGAAGGGAAACCATGGTTAATTGTGCTAAGGGATCCCTTGTAATGAAAAATTTTGGTGCAGTAGTCTTAATCATGATAATATGATGCTTGTTTAAAAAAATCCATGTCAACTTAAGCATACATCATTCAATCAAACCAAGTGAAAACACGGGGAACTCCTGTTGAAAATGCAGCAAGATGATGGAGCTTAGTGAAATGAAGTCGCCTTCACTAAGTGGGCCCGCAAGCGAATTTCTGGCGCAAAGTCTATTTTTAGACATATGGAGCATGGTTCGGGGATTCCAGTTTGAGATTCTTGGAGTATTGATCATGTTGGTAAAAATAGATGGGACTCTATTTTTTTTACCTATAGGTCGAAGAGGTCGAAGTCTATTTTTAGACTGCCTCTCCTAAAAATAGGGAAGTCAAATATTATTTACCCTTAATAATATTTGGACTATAAACTTCAGTTTACTCTCTGGGAGCACTTCAGTTCGAGCTACAGAAGTGGCTCATGAATCTGACAGAGGAATTACGCTATTCCTGAGGGTTTGATGGCATCATGCATGGTTGAATTCAGTTAGGACTTCAGTGGCAGAAGTTTGGAGGAGTTAATGAGACAGCTAGTGGAGTTGTGTTCTGTTTATTTTAGTTGAACTAGTTGAGATTAGTTTAACTAGCTAATCAATTAGTTATGAGTGGAGTGAATTAAATATTATTTAATTCATTAATTAATAACTCATTATTCAACTCAAGAACACATCAGTTCACTACAGTGCATGATCAGTTCAGTGGAGACCAGTGAAAGAGGTAGATGAAAGGGTGGAGTTAGCTATGAGTGGCGACATCAGTTGGGCATGAGATTTGCACCACACTTGGAGGAATTTCCCATGATGATTGCGGTTTGTCAAGCCAAGGAGATTCAAACCTTGGATCTCTATATAGACGAGGCCTGGATTGCGCAATAGAGGCAAGGCAATTGGCGGTGAGTTTGGAACCAGTAACCTGTTCAAAACTGAGCTAGTTTGTGTGTAACTTTATGAGAAAGTACTGAGTACTTGTGAGGAGTATTGTACTGAGTTTGTTACATGATTTCTCCATTATAATATACACAATAGCTGCGGGGTTTTCAGCTATAAGCTTTCCCCATACATACTATGTTAATGTGTATGATGATTTGATGTGTTATCGCTTGATTTTATTTCCACATGTTTGATGATCTGAGTGGAAGAGATTATGTGTTGCATATAAATTCGAATTGTATGTGATCAAGATAGTCTCGGTGGATAATTAATCATTATTCGGCAAATTTCTACATGGTATCGGAGCTATTGAAGCAGAGATTGATCATCACAGTGATTACAAACTTATTTCGGTAGACAGAGTCTGCATGCGGGCCAGGTAGCCTCCGGATTCATCTTTCTTCGGAAAGTGAAAGGTCTGGTAAACACCCCTTGCAGTCAATCTCTATGCTAGAAATAATTTGTTCTCACAGATCTAGAGCGGTTGAGCTTTGAGGTGGAATTCGAAGTTTTGCAGCAGTTTTGTTTTCTTGGTGCCAGTGTTGAAAATGTCTTTCAACGGTTTGCGACTCGAATATGCTCTTGAAGGGAGTTCGAATTATGTTGCATGGAAGGATCGCATGGAGGCAGTATTAGAAGATAATGGTCTGAAGGAGTTCGTAGATACGGATGTCCAAAAGCCCACTGATCCTGCTGAAGTCGAAGCATGGCAAAAGAAGATGGCGAAGTGTCGAAGGATCTTGTTGGAGGGCGTCAAGGATCATATTGTATCCAGCCTACATGGAAAGGCTTCTCCATATTTAATGTGGAAAGCTTTGACGGATCTATTCCAGAGTAAGAGTGACCAAAGGAAGCTGGCGCTCAAAGATAAGCTCAGGAACATCAAGATGGAGAAGGGCGACAGCATCGCCAAATACCTCACGAAGTTCACTCAGTACAGAGATGAGCTAGGAAGTGTGGGGGTGGCTGTCAAAGTTTCACTGATTGCATGCTTAGTTTCAAGTATGCTGGGATCGGTGTGGTTCTTGGACAGCGGTGCGTCATTTCATATGACGGGAGATCGGTAGTTGTTCTCAGATCTGGAGGACAAGGATTTGGGTATGCACATCGAGATGGGCGATGACGGTAGATACAGTGCGACTGGTATCGGTACCGTATCCTTTCAGAGGGAGTCTGGTAAACCCTTTGTACTAAAGGATGTCATGCATGTACTCGGATTGAAGAAGAACCTGATTTCAGTAGCGATGTTGGAGGATAAGGGGTATGATGTGGTCTTCAGCGAAGGAAAAGCCTTCCTGCGCAGTAAGACTACTGGAGAGACCCGAAAGATAGGGGTTCGGACCAAGAACCTTTATCAGTTGCAGGTAGATGGCTGCGCAGCAATGGCATGCAAGGCGGGAGAAGTGGTGAGCCGGGATGATGAGGGCGAACTGTGGCACAGGAGATTGGGCCACCTTCACCATGGAGCTTTGAAGATACTGCAGCAGATTTCTATTGGGCTTCCTAAGGGCACTCTTGCGCAGTCAGATCAGTGCAAGGGGTGTACTTTAGGGAAGTATGTGAAAGCCACCTTTCACGAGAAGGATAGTCGCGCCATGACGATCCTTGAGAGAGTTCACACGGACGTGTGTGGTCCTTTCTCAGTTGCTTCGACAGCAAAGCACAAGTATTATGTGATCTTTGTTGATGATTTCTCTCGAAAGTGCTGGATCTTCTTCATGCCGAAGAAGAGCGATACATTCGCGAAGTTCTGTGAGTTTAAAGCACTAGTCGAGAAGGAGTCGGGGAAGAAGGTGATTGCTCTAAGGAGTGATAACGGTGGTGAATTCATCTCGGCTGAATTCAAGGAGTTCTGCAGCGCAGAAGGGATTCGGAGGGAGCTCATCGCACCCCATAACCCACAGCAGAACGGGGTGGCTGAGCGGAAGAACAGAACGATCGTGGGTGCTGCACGGGCGATGTTGCATGATCAGGGCCTACCCCTTCACTTGTGGGCTGAGGCATGCAATACAACAGTGTATGTGCGGAACCGTTGTCCTCACAAGGTTCTTGGCATGAGTACACCGGAGGAGGCTTATTCTGGCAAGAGGCCTGATATTTCCCATTTGCGGATTTTTGGTTCTTTTGTCTACATGCATGTGACGAAGGATGCGAGAAGGAAGCTGGATCCAACTGCTGAGGTTGGAATATTTGTGGGGTACACTGATACACCTCACAACTATCGGGTGTATTTTTCAGACAGTCGCAAGACTGTTGTGCGACGGGATATAAAATTTCAAGAGGAGAAAGCCATGCAGTGTTCGCTTGAGAGGGAGCTACACTTTCATGTAGATGAGGAGCTGTTAGTTTCTAAGGAGGAGCTTCCGGATGTGGATCAGCCACAAGAGGAAGTTCAGGAGGTGGAAGAAACCACCCAGGCAGCACCAACCATCAGAGGGCGCATGCGCACTACAGAAGCTGAGCGACTAGCTCGAGATGCAGAGAAGGTTGTAGGACCACCTACAGTACAGCGCAGACAGAGGCAGTCACCGGATCGGTACACTGGATACATGGCTCTTGTGAGTCAATGTGTTGTGACGGAGCCATCCTCTTTTGAGGAAGCTGTGGAGGAACCCGCATGGGTTGATGCCATGATCGAATAATATGATTCGATCATCAGGAACAGTGCATGGGAGATTGTCCCAAGACCGGTTGGGAAATCAGTTGTAGGTTCGCGATGGATCTACAAGGTGAAGCAGGCGGCCGACGGGAGTGTGGAGAAGTACAAGGCGAGATTTGTCGCCCGTGGCTTCTCACAGATCGAGGGGATTGACTATGAGGAGACTTTTGCACCTGTCGCAAGGTACTCTTCCATACGGACGATCCTTGCTCTCTCGGCGCAGATGGGGTGGCACATTCATCAGATGGATGTGAAGACTGCGTTCCTCAATGGAGTTATTGAGGAAGAGGTGTACATAGAGCAGCCTGAAGGTTTTGAGATCTTCAGCAGTGAGTCGCATGTGTGCCGACTCAAGAGAGCACTGTACGATCTGAAGCAAGCACCTCGTGCTTGGTACACTCGGATAGACAGCTACTTCACCGGGCTTGGATTCTCCAAGAGTGAGGCGGATCCAAACCTGTACCAGATTGTGGTGGAGGGGAAGTTGTTGATCATCGTACTGTATGTAGATGATCTGATTTTGACTGGCGACGAGCAGTTGATACTTTCATGCAAGGATGATCTTGCACGAGAGTTTGAGATGAAGGACCTGGGCATCCTTCATTATTTCCTGGGATTGGAGATTTGGCAGCGCAGTGGAGGACTGTTTGTTTCTCGGGGCAAGTATGCTCGGGAGATTCTGGAGAGGTTCAACATGCAAGGCTGCAAGCCTGTTGACACTCCTCTTCCTGGTGGTTGGAGGAAGGAGGATGCTACTTCAGCGGAGGTAGTGGATGCCACTGTCTATCGAGAGTTGGTGGGGTCGCTTATGTATCTGGTCAATACACGACCCGATATATGCTATGCAGTTAACCAGCTTTCGCAAGCTATGGTTAAGCCTACCAAGCTCTTTTGGAAGGCAGGCAAGCATGTATTGCGCTATATCAGAGGCACATTGGGATATGGTCTATGGTACAGACAGGAGGATGGAGTGAAGCTTTCTGGCTTCACTGATGCAGATTGGGCAGGGAGTCCAACAGACCGGAAGAGCACTTCTAGAGGAGTTTTCAGCATTGGGTCGACAGCAGTTTCCTGGTACAGCAGGAAGCAGAGATCCGTGGCACTCAGTTCAGCAGAGGCCGAGTACATGGCAGCTAGCTTGGTTGCATGCGAGGCTATTTGGATGAGGAAGATCCTCGTTGGATTGTTCGGGTTGCATTTGGAGCCTACAGTGATTTACTGTGATAACCAGAGTTGCATTAAACTCTCGGCTAATCCGGTATTTCATGATAGATCCAAACACATCGACATCAGGTACCATCATATCAGAGATTGTGTTCAGCGGAGAATCATGATGCTTTCATATGTTCCCACGGAGGATCAAGATGCCGACATCCTGACGAAGGCACTCACCAGGAGCAAGTTTGAATTCCACAGAGGTAGGATAGGGGTTGCGGATAATCCATATCTTGCTGAGAGGGAGTGTTGAAAATGCAGCAAGATGATGGAGCTTAGTGAAATGAAGTCGCCTTCACTAAGTGGGCCCGCAGGCAAATTCTGGCGCAAAATCTATTTTTAGACTATGTCTATTTTTAGACATATGGAGCATGGTTCGGGGATTCCGGTTTGAGATTCTTGAAGTATGTGTCATGTTGGTAAAAATAGATGAGACTCTATTTTTGAGGTCAAAGAGGTCGAAGTCTATTTTTAGACTGCCTCTCCTTAAAACAGGGAAGTCAAATATTATTTACCCTTAATAATATTTAGACTATAAACAGCAGTTTACTCTCTTGGAGCACTTCGGTTCGAGCTACAGAAGTGGCTCATGCATCTGACAGAGGAATCACGTGGTTCCCAAGGGTTTGATGGCATCATGCATGGTTGACTTCAGTTGGACTTCAGTGGCAGAAGTTTGGAGGAGTTAATGAGACAACTAGTGGAGTTGTGTTCTGTTTATTTTAGTTGAACTAGTTGAGATTAGTTTAACTAGCTAATCAATTAGTTATGAGTGGAGTGAATTCAATATTATTTAATTCATTAATTAGTAACTCATTATTCAACTCAAGAACACATCAGTTCACTACAGTGCATGATCAGTTCAGTGGAGACCGGTGAAAGAGGTAGATGAAAGGGTGGAGTTAGCTATTAGTGGCGACATCAGTTGTGCATGAGATTTGCACCACACTTGGAGGAATTTCCCATGATGATTGCGCTGTCAAGCCAAGGAGATTCGAACCTTGTATCTCTATATAGACAGGCCTGGATTGCGCAATAGAGGCAAGGCAATTGGCGGTGAGTTTTGAACCAGTAACACGATTTCAGGAATGGCCTCAAATGGTGCTTGTATGAGAAAGTTAACTGTATGAGAAAGTCTTGAGTACTTGTGAGGAGTATGCGAGTTTGTTACTTGATTTCTCCATTATAATATACAAAATAAATGCGGGTTTTTCAGCTATAAGCTTTCCCCATACATGTTGTGTTAATGTGTATGATGATTTGATGTGTTATCGCTTGTTTTATTTCCGCATGTGTGATGATCTGAGTGGAAGAGATTATGTGTTGCATATAAATTCGAATTGTATGTGATCAGGATAGTCTCGGTGAATAATTAATCATTATTCAGCAAATTTCTACAACTCCTTTAGAGCTTAAGCAAGTCAAGAGGCATCCATAAAGTACAAGTAATATAAGACAATAAGTGACCAATATGTTTGACCATAGGTGTATGGAATCCAAGCTATAATCAACATTCTACCAAGTTTATGGGACAAGGGAGCATGGGAGCATAGAGAAACACGTAGGGGGATGTGTGGAAGCACCCTGAAATTTTGGGTAAATTCAGGGGGGTGTGGGGATGTTGGGGTCCCTAGCATAGGGGTCCTTGTCTCTCAAAATCTAAAAATTAAAATAATAATGGAAAATTTCCAAAAACAATTATTCCCATGCAAATTCATCATTGTGCATTGTAAATACTAAATAGTAAACATAAAATAATACTTAATTCAAATTTTTTTATTATATAATCATGATTCAGGTTCATATTTAATAATTGAATAATTTATTCATAAACTATAAATGAATCATAATTAGTAAACACCAATACATTTATTTAAATCCATCATTATAGAATCTAATTAAGTAAGTGGCATTAATAAATTAGCAAATACTAATATGAGGTCATTAGTATCTAGAGTTAAGGCTAAAAATTTAAAAATAAAAAATAACATTGTGCAATGAACATTGAAATTAAAATGAGGATCACTGAGTGAAAGTGTATAAAAGATAAATAAAAGTTAAAGTGAGGTAGGGTTTTTTATATTTTTCTTTTTATTTTTTCATTTTTTAAGCCTTTATATGAAATCTTTTGAGGGAGATGCCAATAAGTACCTCTTTTTTGGGAGAGTAAGCCAAAAATACCTCATTTTAGGGAAACATGCCCCCACCTTGGGAAAACATTTTCCCTCGTGTTTCCTAACTCTTCCCTGTTGCTACAAAATCTAGCAAGGCCTTGTGGTGGTGTTTAGAAGGTGAGGGATAGACTCTGTAGCGACAATGAGGAACAAAAAATAAAATTCAAAGTTCATAGATATAAAAGATAAAAACAAATGTCAATTCCTTCATTTGATTGTTACTTGAATCTGGTGTGGGCAGGTTATATGAAATGTGATTGGAAAAAGGACGGGGAGACAATGCAGAGCATGTCTTGGGTATGATTCATTTGATGTTGGAGATCCTTTGGGCACTTGAGCCATCGACTTTGGAAATGTTTCTAGTACAAATTCCTATGGTTTCTAATGTTGCTATTCTTTTACCTCGTGGTTATTTTGGGCAAGAAAATGTTTTAGGAATGCCATACAAGACATCGATGGACAAGTAAATAATTTATTTATAATTGCAATGTCCATTCCAGGATATCATCTCTTTATTGTTTGATTGTATTTTGAATGTTTTTTTTTTTTTAATTATGTTTTGTCTTTTAACTATGAAATTGAAAATACTTGGTATCATGTCCATTTAAATAACCACCAAAGCTTGAAGATGAAATTAGTATTACATGGTATTGATTGAAATCCTTTTAGTTGTTTTGTGTTAAAATATTTTCATGACTATTAGAATAGTTTATTTTCATGTTGTTATTTGAGCACATGTTGTTTATATACTTTACCAAGTTCATGCGTTAGAGAATGAAATGTTGTGAATAAAACGACAAGGATTGGACATCACACCTTAGATTATTTGTTTTCACAAGTTATCTACAGCTTGAGTTTTTTAGCATGTAACTTAGTTGGCATGATTGTGTCTAAGCTTTACTTGAAGGTTGAAGGCTAAGTTACTAAGGTGCTTTTTTCTATGGTGATGTTTTATTTTCTTTGTTTATACAATTCATCTGGCTCCATAGTGACCACTATCGCCCAATTGAAGAAAACTTGTTTGATTTTCTTGCTTTTATGGGGAAAAATGGCTTTGACATTACTGATATTGAGGTATATGTCATATACATATTTTATAGTATACATTAGTTTATATTCTAGTGCTCATCATATTTCATGTCTTACATTGCATTGTAACTTCTTTTGTTTTCAGAAAATGAACCCAGTATTGATGGTAAGAAGCAAGAATTGAAGAAAGAGACGAACAATAACATTGGAGCGACAAATGAAAAAATTGAGAGAAGAGAATCGGTCTAGTGATACCTTTAGAGTCAATATCTCACATAAGACACACATAGAGACTGATGGCCAAGTTTTCATAGTTGGTGAATTCACCTGCAATGTCTTGGCAACACAATGATAATGTTTTGAAGTGATGAAACAATATTTAATGTGTAAATTGTACCCCAACAAATATTAAGTTGGAAACTCATATTGTAATACTTGACATTTCATATAATATAATTTATGTGGTTGAAATTATTTATAATTGCACTTTATATTGTTTAGTAGTGTAATTAGTATGTGTAACTTTGTGTTTTCATATTAGATTAACATACGCATTGTAGAACATTTTTTTAATTTAGTCGCAAAATCATATTAATTAATTTATGTTAATTAATAAGGAGCGCATAAAATCAATCTAAAACTACTAAATTAGTAGTTTATATTGATTAATGATGAACATAAATAAAATGAAGATATAACTACATTAGTCATTTATAATGATTATTAATGAAAATAAATGAAATGAATAGAAGCTATTAAATTAGTCATTTATATAATGAATATGAAACTACCAAAAAAAGATAAATGACTACTGCAAATGATAAATTTGGAATTACAAATGACGACTAAATTTTGCATATATATGACTACTAGTAGCTAATTTATAATATCTTATAACACGACCAAAATTTATTCATATTTCTTTGGTCATTAATTGGTTTCAAACAATGACTAAAATTTGCATATATATGACTATTAGTAGCTAATTTATAGTATCTTATAACACGACCAAAATTTAGTCATATTTCTTTGGTCATTAATTGGTTTCAAATGATGACTAAAATTTGCATATATATGACTATTAGTAGCTAATTTACAGTATCTTATAACACGACCAACATTTTGGTCAAATTTTTTTTTTCATTAATTAGTTTTCTCACTTCATCATATAGTAATATATTTTGTTGTATATTTGGTCATTAATTGTGACAATTAATGACTAAATCAATGACTAAATTAATTACTAAATTTATGACTAAATATACTACTAGACGATAAAATTGAGACAACCAATTAATGACTAAGCTAAAAACAACTAAAATTTGGTCGCCTTATAAGATACTGTAAATTAGCTACTACTGGTCACCAACTGAAAATTAGTCGTTTATATGCAAATTTTAGTCGTTTTTTTAGTAACTAATTAGCCATTTTGTACTAGTGTGGTGACTGCCAAAATTTCTGTCTTTTCTATGACCAAGGACAACACAAGCGATCATTTTCCATGTATTTTCTCTTGCCTGATAAGAAGAATGTCGCCTACCTGATCTTGAGAAAACTATAGATCCTAACTTTTTTGAAAAACATCTATCCTGAGGAGATGAAATGGATGAAGTGGAGGTAGGGTATTTTCAACTACCTCGCTTCAAGATTTCTTTTGCTCTTGAGGCACAAGAATTTATGAAAAAAATTGGGTTTGGTGTTGCATTTTTCTAATGAGGCATACTTCACAGAAATGGCGGATTCAACTGTGGCCATTTCAAATGTTTTTCAAAATTCCTTTGTGGAGATTAATGAAAAGGGAACTAAAGTTGCAACCGTTGCTTCTGTCGATTATGAATTTCCTAAATTGGGAACATAAAACACTGCGAAAAATCAAGCCTCAATCGAGGAGACTACTGGCCAAGCCAGAATTAAAAGGGAATTTTCGACAAGTGCTAGACATGTACCTTTCAAGGATTGCATTCAGTGAATAAAGACTCATAACCAAATTCTGATGACCAAACTATCATAATGTAATCATCTCAACAAATGTTAACCTGATATTGTCCTCAACCTTATCCTCAAACTTGCAAGCAACCTGACTGAAACCGCTAGTGGATTCAGCCTGAGAAAATGAGCTAGTATTTGCTTCAACATCAAATGAGAACTTCAAATTGACAACCTTCCAAGGTGACATACACATCCTACTTGGCAGGGACTTGTTTCTTAGCAACCATATTTGTTGTATATGGTGTCTTTCATGCTCATTACTCTCAACCCCACTTGTCCAACATCGATAGGAAGCAATAGATTACCAATTCCATTACTTGTTGAAATTTTAAAAGCAAATTTTGGGTTAAATGTTTTAAATATTTTTAAAATTAAATTGGATGATAAAAATATTATAAATTTACTGAGAACATTTAAAAATTTAATAGTATTTATATTGCAATTTTAATTAACAATTCAATTTTAAATATAAAATTATTAAAAAAACATAAGAAAATAATAAAAACTTTGATATTGTATTTTACTTTATATGTCAACTGAGTTATAAAGAGTGACATTGGAGTAGAATATATTTTAAAATATTGTTGTTTAAAAATTTGTGAGTGAGATATTTATTTCCTAAAAATATTTAAGAATTGTATCGATTACTATATGGTTATTCTAGAATAATGACATGCACTAGCTTGCTTGCATAAATGAATAACCTGAGTGACATTGGAGTATAATATCTTTTAAAATATTTTTGTTTAAGAAGTTGTGAGTGAGATATTTATTATGCTAAAAATATTTAAGAATTGTATCGATTACTATATGGTTATTCTAGAATAATGACATGCACTAGCTTGCTTGCATAAATGAATAACCTGAGTGAGGTGAAATATGTATAGGCGAGATTTGGATACATATATGGAATAGAGTTAAATAGAGCCATATCATACTATAAGGTTTACATACTTTATTTCCACCATCGTACATATTATGGTTATATTCGTATTATATTCGTATGATTGTGATTTCGCGATTGTGATCGCATCGCATATAATACATCGGCTGTAACATATTGTGATGGTGAAACATTACAATGTTCCTTTTGCGATTTGCGATTGCGATTGTGATCGCATCGGAACACTCCACATTAACAAGACACTTGTGAAATCTGCTGCTGCGATTTGCGATTGCGATCGTGGTGGGACCACATCGCATCGCATCACAACTTTTCCATATCAACAAGACACTTGCAAGTAAAACTTGCGATTGGGATCAAGCGCTGATGGTGGGGACCACCATCACATGCCTTTTCAAAAACTTTTAAGGATTTTGCCGTTTGAACAAAATTTCTTCATTTTTGGTTGTTGAGGGCTTAAAAGCCCGAAAAGACTTCTTTCATTAAAACTCTGCTGTTGTGTGGTCTTAACCACGAAATTCTTCATTCCTTTTGCAAATTCAGCTACGCCCATAAAACATTAACTTCTCCTCTACAAACTCGGCTACTGCCCATCAACATTAAATCCTCCTTACTGTTTTTCTCCATATCTCTTGAATACACAGTGCTGTGCACTCAACCTTTTGTTGCTGCCTCTATTGTACTCTGTTTTCTTCCTGTACAGGGTACACAGATGGCTTTAATATTTTCAACACTCCCCCTTAAAGTCAGCTCATACCCAAGCATTTTCTTAAATACTCAAAACTCTTTTGCCCCAATGGCTTTGTTAATATGTCTGCAAATTGCTCCTCTATTCTACAATGTTGTAAAACGATTTCTCCATCGTTCACCAATTCTCTGATATAGTGAAACTTTGTATCTATGTATTTCGTTCTCTTGTGAAACACAGAACTCTTTGATAATGCAATAGCTAAGCTATTGTCACAATAAATCACTGTTCCTTTTGCTTGCTCTTGGCATAAACTTCTCAACATTCTTCTCATCCAAATTGCTTGACACGTTGTTGTTGTAGCTGCCACATACTCTGCCTCTGCTGTAGACAATGTTACAATAGGTTGTTTCTTAGAAGCCCATGAAATGGCTCCTGTACCCATATGAAAAACATAACTGGATGTGCTTTTCCGATCATCAATACTTCCAGCCCAATCACTGTCAAGATAACCAATTAATTCATAATTTTTTGAAGTAGTATATAAAATTCCGTACCTTTTAGTTCCTTTAACATACCTCAGAATTCTCTTTGTTGCCTGCCAATGTGCTTCTTTTGGCCTCTCCATGAATCTGGAAATCAAACTCACAGCATGCATAATATCTGGCCTAGTTGCAGTCAAATACATGAGGCTGCCAACTATGCTTTTATACAAACTTAGATCAAAATCTTTGTTGTTGTCATCTCTACTCAACTTCAATCCCATTACTATGGGAGTAATTGCTGCTTTGCACTCCTGCATGTTAAATCTCTCCAAAACTTCATTAACATATTTTGCTTGTGAGATAAAAATCCCATTTTCATTTCTCTGTAGTTCTATTCCTAAGAAGTATCTCAGCAACCCATGTCAGTCATTTCAAATTCTTCTTTCATGATTGTTTTAAAATTTTCAATAAGGTAATCATCATTACCTGTAAATATCACATTATCAACATATAACACAACAATAAGCATCTTACCATCTTTTTCTTTGATGTACAATGTGGGTTCTCCCTCACATTTTTCAAAACCATTTTCTAGTATATAGGAATCTATCCCACTGTGCCATGCTCTCGGTGCTTGCTTCAGCCCATAAAGAGCTTTCTTCAATCTGCACACTTTGTGTTCTTGGCCTTTCTTCTCATAGCCTAGAGCTTGTTCAATGTAAACCTCTTCCATTAACACTCCATTTAGGAATGCTAACTTCACATCCATTTGGTAAACTTTCCACTTGTTTTGTGCTGCTATGGACAGCACTTCTCTCACGGTTTCCATTCTTGCAATTGGTGAAAAAGTTTCCTCGTAGTCTCTTCCATGTTGCTGCTTATATCCCTTAACAACAAGTCTGTCCTTGTGTCTTTCTATCTTACCTTCAGCATTACTTTTGGTCTTGTAGACCCACTTAACTCCAATGACTTCTTTACCTTCTGGGAGATCAACCAACTCCCATGTTTTTTTCTTCTCTATGGCATTAATTTCCTCATCCATAGCTTCTATCCATTTTCTATCTTTTATTGCATCTTCAAAATGAATAGAATCATCAACTTGACAATACAAAGCAAATAAGGAGTTCATACCTTCATTTTTCACTTCCTTATCATAAATCTCATTGATATTTCTGAATCTTGTTCCTCTTTCATTCGATGTACTTGTGCTAGAAGTAGCACTCAAATCTGCTCCATGTGGTGTGCTTGGAGAAGCACTCTCATTTCTTCTCAAGGGTGTTCTTACTCCTGCTTGAGGTGTCCCTTGCTGTCCTTGTGTTGGTGGAGGTGGTGCTACCGATGAAGTGTTATTTTCAGCCATATCTTCCTCATCTTCATCATGAGATAAACAAATTTTAACATTGACTGTTTTCTCTATGCTTCCATCCCATGCTTCTTCTTCAATGAACTACACATCTCTGCTTCTCACAAATTTCTTTGTGGATGGGTTATACAACCTATATCCCTTGGAATCTTCACAGTATCCAAGGAAGATGCACTTCTCCCCCTTAATATCCAACTTCTTCCTCAAGTGATCTGGAATGTGTGCATAAGCCACACATCCAAAAACTCTCATGTGGGTGACTCCCTGTTTTCTGCCACTCCACACTTCTTCTGGAACTCTGTTCATTACAGCTTTTGTTGGGCATCTATTTAAAATATACACAGCACAATTTGTTGCTTCTGCCCAATACTCATTTGGCAAGTGCTTTGCCTTCAGCATACTTATCACCATTTCCATTATGGTTCGATTCTTCCTTTCAGCAACTCCATTTTGTTGCGGTGTGTACCTTGTAGTAAACTATTTGTGTATGCCATTCTCTCTGCAAAAACGCAGAAACTCTTTTGAGATGTACTCACCTCCTCTATCATTTCTAAGAACTTTGATATGTTGCCCACTCTATTTCTCTACTAGAGCTTTAAAGTGGAAAAATTTCTCAAAGACTTCACTCTTATATTTCAAAAAATAAACCCATACTTTCCTTGTGAAATCATCAATGAAGGTCAGCGTGTAATTGCTCCCTGAAACGGATGCTATTTGCATCGACCCACATAAATCTGAATGAATTATTTCTAAGGGTGCTTTTTCCCTTATGCTCTTTCCTGATGGAAAGTTTTCTATGTGTTGCTTTCCCAAGATGCAGCCTTCACATAGGCTGTCCGGTTTCTCTATCAATGGTAGTCCTCTTACCATTCCTTTTCTGTGCAACAAATTCAAGCCTCTGAAATTGAGATGTCCAAATCTCAAGTGCCATAACCAATTCTCATCTTTCACTTCTTTCTAAAAGACCTCTTGTGTTACAGTTGCTACATTCTTCCCTTTTCCCTTCAAGTCAGTGTTGAGCTTGAGTGGAAACGTTCTATTGTTGGTCATTTGTATTTCAGCAATAATCTTCTTGCTTGGAGGTATATCCATTATTGTGCACACATCATTCTTAAAGAATACATTGTAACCTTTGTTTATGAGTTTCCCAACGCTCAAAATATTACACTTCAAACCAGGAACATAATACACATCTGGCACAAATTTTTGCTCACCATTACTTGCACGAATATTAACTCTACCTTTTCCCTTGACAGAAATCTTAGTATCAGTTCCTGTGGTTACTTCTGATTTAACTTCTTCATCAAGATTGGCAAACATTGCTATGTTTCCAGTCATGTGATTACTGCAGCCTGAATCTAAGAACCATACATCATCTTGTCTATCTTGTGCTACATTACATGTTAACAACACATTCTTTGGGTTCTTTTATTCTTTTGCTACATTAGCATTCTGCCTATTATTCATGTCATTTTTCTTTTTTCCTACATTCATTTGCATAGTGCCCATATTTCTTGAAATAATGACATTGGACATTGGATTTGTCATACCTTTGTCCATGCGCATGTTGGTGTCCACCTTGCTGGCTGTTGCTATGGCCGTGGCTTTGATTCTAGCTATTTCTCCTTCCATGTGAATGTGAAGGGTTTTTCCTTCCTCTGTTTTGGCTTCTGCCTCTTCCTCTTCCTCTGTCTTGACCTCTTCCTCTTCCAAAAGGCATCTGGGTCTTGAAGGCATGCTCTAGAGATGGGCTCACTGATCTTTCCAATCTCTGTTCATGATTCATCAACGGGGCATGAAGTTCATCTATCGTGAACTTTGAGAGATATTTGGTCTCTTCTATGGTGGTAACTATAACATCAAACCTTGAGGGTCGGCTCCTCAATAGTTTCTCCACAATCCTTCTTTCTTCAAGAGTTTCTCCATGGGACCTTATCTGTGTGACCATCTCAATCACATGTGTGAAGAATGATTCTATATTATCAGACTCTTTCATACAAAGAGTTTCAAAATCTCTCCTCAACAATTGTAGTTTCGTTGTCTTCACTTTTTCCATACCTTGATAGGTTATCTTAAGAGTATCCCATGCATCCTTGGATCTCTTAGCTATTGCTATCCTCGGAAACACACTCTCATGTACTGCTTGATACAAATAGAAGAGGGCTTTAGAGTCTTTTCTATTTCTTTTCAATAAATCATTCTCTGCCTGAGTTAAGGCATTAAAGGCCTGCTCATCAACTGGTTCATCAAAACCATCTTCTACAAATTCTCATAAGTCTTGTGAGGAAAACAGGGCTCTCATGGTAATGGCCCAATAATCATATTTTTTCCCATTAAATTGGGGAAGCTGAGCATTTCCAATACTCATACTTGTGCTTGGTCCAACCATTACTTACTAACTGAACTCTGAAATAAATTTGACTGTGTTTTTCAAACAAACTTTCTTTCCTTCTTTAAAAGACAAACTCTGTCTTTGAGGACTGCTCTTTTAAACAAAACAAAACTCTGTTTTTTAGAAATACCTGGACTTTATCTTCTGTTGAGCGTTGCGTGAAGGCAAACAAGTCTTCTTCTCCCTTCAGCATCTTTGACACCTTCAAAGAGCCTGGACAAGCTCTGATACCATGTTGGAGTTTCTAATAATTCCAGAACAAAGGACTGAGAGAATAATACTCTCCTTCTTAAGACAGCGAATAAAATTAAAATTCGCTTACTGCTGGACAGAGATGCATAAAATTGTTTACTGCTATTTCATTAACAGAACAACTAAAAACTATTACAAATGATAAATTTCTTCCTCTGAGAGAGGGATTCACAAAACTGACTGACTGCTACAAACGTAGTGCAGAACAAACTTCTTTGTCTCTCAAAAACAGCACAAAACAGTGCTCTGTGGTCTACACTGTGTTTTCTTGCCTTCGGGCTTGCACAGTGATACAACACACACTACAATACTTTCATTACAATACAATATGGGCTTTTTCACCTTTTTATATGCCGCAGTGTAAAAACATAAAACAAAATAAAATGAAAATACATTGCCGGAATCATAAACGTTTAGCCTAAAATTCCTTTAGCGCGATATGCGAGTGGAGCCCACTTTGCAATCGGCGATCGGCGATCGACGGAACAAAAGGTGTAGCGGAATGAACTTGCGATTGAGCGATTGCGATTGGCGCTAATCGCATCGGCGGAAAAACAATAAACAGAAACGGCTTAACAAATGAACTTTGTGATATTGCGATTGCGATTGGATCGCATCGCAAATATACAATGCAACTTCAGTTTGAGTGGAAGGCGATATGTGACTTGCGATTGCGATTGGGCGATTGCGCCAATCGCATCGCAACTTTTCAATGAATACAAACATATGGCGGAGAACTTTGCAACGAGCGATTTGCGATTGCGATTGTGGTGGGACCACATCGCATCTTTTCAATCGGAACATACATATGGGGGATGGTGCGGATGGTGAATGCGATTGCGATCGCATCGCATATAATACATCGGCAATAACATATTGCGATGGCGAAACATTACAACGTTCCTTTTGCGATTTTCGATTGCGATTGTGATCGCATTGCATCGCATCGGAACACTCCATATTAACAAGACACTTGTGAACTCCGCTGCTGTGATTTGCGATTGCGATCGTGGTGGGACCACATTGCATCGCATCACAACTTTTCCATATCAACAAGACACTTGCAAGTAAAACTTGCAATTGCGATCAAGCACTGATGGTGGGGACCACCATCACGTGCATTTTCAAAAACTTTTAAGGATTTTTCCGTTTGAACAAAATTTCTTCATTTTTGGTTGTTGAGGGCTTAAAAGCCCGAAAAGACTTCTTTCATTAAAACTCTGTTGTTGTGTGGTCTTAACCACTAAAGTCTTCATTCCTTCTGCAAATTCGGCTACGCCCATCAAACATTAACTTCTCCTCTGCAAACTCGGCTGCTGCCCATCAACATTAAATCCTCCTTACTGTTTTTCTCCATCTCTCTTGAATACACAGTGTTGTGCACTCAACCTTCTATTGCTGCCTCTATTGTACTCTGTTTTCTTCCTCCACTGGGTACACAGATAACTTTAATATTTTCAACAACATCAACCACCCCTCCCTTCAATTTCTAACAGTCTGACAGCCATGCAATCTCAGAAAATGCCAAAACAATCCAGATTTAGAGTGTTAGTTGATTGAGATAAGTGTGAGTTATGTTGAGTTCAATTTATATTTGGAGAAGTTCAAATTTAGTATGCGTACATGTTAAGTTATTTTGAGTAAGTTACTCGTCCAAAAAATTTAAGTACCCTTCACTATGTTTATTGTAATCAAATGAAATCAAATCAAATTTATGTAATCAATAAATAAGAAAAACAACTCATATTGTTTGTTTGTATGATATTTTGAGTTTCCTCCTCTCTGCTTAAGGTTGAGCTGAAGTCTCCAAGAGTTTGCAGCAGCTGCAGTCTGCTTGCAGAGTTAAGATTTGTTTCTCTGTAAGCGTATCTGGAATCACCGCTGCATATGTGATTCCGCACCGGCCTGCAGAGCCGCTCACCATATTGAGGAGGTGTCGTGGATTGAGTCGAGAAGAATAGCCGTAGGTTTTGTGTGGTTGAATGTCTACGCTGCCGTAGCCAATTCTCTAACTATGTAGGCAAAGAACAACTCTTCAACAAACAAATGGATGAATTAAGAGCCTCCGTTGAAGGGATTTGAAGCTAGCGATTCATTCTCGACAACGCACACACAACCTCATATCCATTTGCAACACAACATGGCAGAACGTGCAACGATTCATATGACCGCAAGGGTTTATGGGCAAGGAAGTGGGAGTTGCACCCATCATCAATTATTCCGCCTCTCGCCAAATTAACTTTGACCCCGTTCACATCGGACCCCCTAAACACCAATCGAACAAGCAGAGAGAGTCCTCTGTCATGACGCGGTCAAAAGACATATCATCCTCCTCCTCATCCTCGCTGTCCTCGTCTTCCTCTTGCTCCCACGGGGTTCGAGAAGTCTGTCATTATTTTTTGCGGCCACAGGACTCTTCTATTGCTGACAGGTCCCGTATTCGAGCCCCTTGCAGTGCAAGTGCAAAGCATGCGAAATGGGCACACCCTTTTGATGCTATTGTTGTTTCAGAAAACCGATCCTCTGCAAGTGCAAGCACTAGCCGGAAAGCGGGAAATTTGTACTAGGGGATATATTTCCAATAGAGGTTTCTGGTGTTAAATGGTTTTGAGCCGGCCAGGCTGTAGCCTTGCTGCAACATTCGGGCTGCACGTATCTCGCATGGAAGTACAAGAATAACAAAGCCACGAATTCTCTGGTAGTCATGCTCATGGGTTATTATCCACGTGTCAAATTGTTATTGTAGAGAGGAAGAAGAGCATAAGCGTCTCTGATCTATCGGCTTAATTAAAGAATTAGGGCCGAAAATATTTTCGTTCACGAATTTTGGAAAATATAATCCCTTGCTACTGGTATTTTGATCCTTCAAATTCACTGGTATTTTGATCCTTCAAATTCACAAATGCACTTAGGAGATCTTTGAACGGGTTTTATTGGTTAAATATTTAATGTTAACATTGTAGCATTCAATTTACATTAGTTACCATTGCAGCAAAAAGATTGAAATATTAGCACGGGAGTCAAATGTTGTATTTACAGTATCGTGTTTCTAGAGTTACACAGTTAGACCCTTTCTCCGCACACATACGGTTCTTCTCTTGCGAGTATCGCGAAATACATCTAACAGAGGAATCGACACAGGAAAAAACAGAGCATCACATCAAACACTGCTTATCACAAACCACGTGCTATGAATGCGCATCCCTAAAAATTAAAAGTATCATCAAATGTCTCTTTACTCAGAATTTAGCATTTCAAAAATGCTGTAAATCGAAATTTTAAAGATCGGCCTGGTTAAAGGAAAAACCCTCGGCCTTAAAGATATCTGTATTAAGTCTAAAGACAGTGTTAATTTCAAATAATAGTTAGCCGCATCGGCGAAGCACCTTTAACTATGATATGACAATCTCCCGGTCGCAATTACTATGGCAAAACTCTGCACAATTTGAACGATCTTCAACCAAACTTCATAGACTCCGAACTATAAAAATATACAAGGATTTAGTGTTAAAATTATACCGGCACGTGCACCAAGAAAGTTTTGAACAAATTGTCATGTTCTTCTCCATGCTACTACAGATAATCATTTTCAAAAAGCGGTAAATCGTAATTTAATATTTTCAAACCGCGGTAAATCGAAAATTCAAGATCGGCCTGGTTACTAAAGGAAAAACTCTCTTTAAAAGATATTTGTATCGAGTCTCAAAATATTTGAAGGCAGTCGTCTTAGCTTCCTACATATTAAATAAGTTTAAACAACAGTTAGCCTCTTCGGCGGAAAGCACCTTTAACTAAGATTTACGTATTTCCCAGTCATAATTTTTGGGAAAAACCCTGCACAATTTGAAGGAACATCAACCAAATTTCACTGACTCCTCTGAACTGTAAAAGTATACAAGCATATACTGTTAAAATTATACCGACATTTGTACCATGAAATTTAAGAAATAAATTGGTGAAAGAAGCTTTGAATTGCACAAATTGTCATGTTTTTCTCCATGCTACTACAGGTCACAGATAAAGATATATTTTCCTAAAGCATTTTCACTAATCTTGCAATTCAGTCTATGGTTTAGACAACAGAAATCCCCATACAAGAGTGGTTAACGGGATAAATCACACCATTTCCATTGACTGGAACAACAAAGTTCCGTTCCTCTGATTATGAAAAACAATTATAAAAAATGGAAAAATAAAAAGAACACAGTATGTCGTCCTAACCTCTAGTGCCGCGGAACCTATAATTGACAATTTAAAGTGGGCGATTCAGAAACCGACTTTCACACCGGCAGCAGCGCGATGAATAATATTCAGAAACAGGAGAGCTCAACGAAGTAATAGACATGGATAGGCGGTTGGACGCGCGGAGAGTTACAAGTGGCTATGGACATGGATAGGCGAAGGCCTGGACAGAGCCTCCCCTCTGGAGCAACTGTTTAGGCGGGGTATATATTCGCTAGATAATAATCTTCGAAGTCTACAATTCGAGGGCGAAAACACGTTCAACGTGATAATTATTGAACTGTATTATCTATGACAAGTTATATTATTTTATTTTTAAATAAATGTGGTTTTTTTTTCAATATTTATTTTTATTGATATATTTTAAATATGATTAAATTCATTTTTTTTAAAGTATATTTGAAAGTGAGTATTTTAGTTTATTTATTTATTACAGTAATGACAGGTCTCGTATGATTAAGCACAATAATGGTAATGGTATTAGTCAAAATTGAGAAGTAAGAACAATAATATAAATTTTATTATTTTTAAATGAATAATATGGGAAATATTTTATTTTATTTTTGTTAAAAGCTTTATTATATTATCATTGTGAAAGATATAACAAGATATATGAGGTCTTCAATACAACTAAGCATCATAGGCTTTAGAGAGTATAAGTACAATTTTTTACATAAAAAAAAAAGTCTTGAAGAGAGCTAAGGCAATCAATGTCTCTGGTTATTACTCGCACAAAAATGGAAAAAAAAATTGTTGAGAAATACATCAAAGAGGGGGATTGGGAGGAAATACTGGATATGCAGCGAAGAGGCCTACACGATTGTGAACATGATAATCAATGTGTTCGACTTGAATTTCCAGAGTTCAGAGGTGGTCATGGGAGTGCCGAAGTTGGTGCCGAAGACTCTCGAGAGCGTCCATAGTCTCGTTTTGCAGATGATGGATGTCGTTGATGTAACCAATAAGCTCATTTTGCTCCTCATACTTTTGTTCCCACATATTGTCCAAATTGAGTTGAATTTACTGCAGTTAGGTTTCTATGGTGTCCAGGGTGACCGAGGCTTCTACCTGGCCCAGGGAGCGGACTAGGGATATTGCCATGGCCCCCACTGAGTGCTGGCTCTCCATAGACATAGAGTCAGAGCTGGGCTCTCCATTTGACCGTTTGTCCTCCATGCCTCGTTCTAGTCCTCCCCTTCACGCTTGGCCACGCTGCCGTGACATACAACCAAAATCGCCACCCCACGCTGCACTGAGGCTAAGAGAAACCTCACTATTGAAACAAGAACCCACAGCCAAATTGAAACTTAAATTGTGCACACCAACACCGCTTACTAGACCCCCACCGACAAAAAACCCTCGACTTCATGGGGTTGGCCTGGACACCACAGTCTTGCTCACAATATCAATGTAAATTGTGTAGCTGGGAGACATTCACCAAGAAGTAGGGTCCTCTGAGCTCCACCCAACCTTGAACCAACAACACTCACCTGGCTCGTCCAAAGGCTTCAAGACCCGCGCAACCTCAATGAACCAGCAAAATAACCAAAGACAGGCCCAATTGGGTTCATTCCGTGCCACGAAGAGTGCGAGCCCCGAACCAGTGTCGGCACCACTTGCAACAGGTAGAGTAGTTCCTAGATCCTATGGTCAGGCACAGAACCAGAGCCACTTCCACACACCTCCACGATTACATTCCCCACCCTACGCAGATGCCCCAAGCCTTGGCTTGAGCCCAGATGCAAATACAAAGGGTGCTCTCGCTCACCTCTCTCTCACCATCGCCCAGCCACTGCAGATAGTGCAAACACAACCCATCAACTCGGATATGAAATAGATGCATGAAGCGTGGTGCAGGTACCTAGGAGCAATAAACCCGAACGTGCGAGGAACCGTTAATGTGAGCATGTGGCGCGTGGAGGCCCGCTTGGCTCTTCTACCTATGACGCCTCCAACTGTCTCACTGAAGTGACACCCATCAAGGAGAATAAAATAGGAAACATATTTTAAACTTATAGATAATATATATTTTTGTTAGCATTAACATTCTCTATATAATTTTGTTAGTATAAAAGAATTTTAATGACTGACCATATTTATTTGTGATTTTTCAATTTAAATGATATATATTTTTATTATTTAAATATAAATTAAAAGTTAAAAAAATATTATATTATAAATTATAAATTGAAAAAATAAAAACTATAATAATATAATAACATAAACAAAAATTATAAAATTGTCATTAAAAAATAAAAATAAAAACACGAAATCACAATTATCAAAAATGATTACAATAATTAGAATATATAATTAAAAAATCGAGTGCAAAGAAATTTAAAAAAATAATAATAATAACTAAGAAAATAAATAAAAATAATATAATAAATAAGTTAAGATTAGTAAAATAGTTTTTAAATTTTATAATAAAAATGAAATTTATTTAATTTTATGTATTCATATGTATTCTACCATCAACATTAATTTAATGTTTCAACTACAAACTTGAATAATTCAAAGTTCTATTCAAATACAAAAGTTTTTATTTTATTTTAAATGAAGTGTTTTATTGTTATTAATAGATTAATAACTTTGGAATTATAACCTAACATGAAATTAGATTATTAAAACAATTAGTTAAACATATATTTAATAAATTAATTAATGTTAAATATATTTTTATTATATAATAATAAATAATATATTTAAAATAATATTTTTTTATAGATAAATAGTAATAGAGTGTTTTGTTAAAGCATTTATGGATGTGAAATCACTGGCTAAAATGATATATTTAACATGATGAAAATATAGTCTTACCAAGCTTAAAATAAAAAATAATAAAATAATAATAAAATTATTTTCAAAGAATAATAAATGATATATTCTAAATGATAAAAATAATAATTATAATATAAAATTAATTTTAAAATAAAATTATAAATAAATAAAAATAATTAAGTATAAATTGTATTGATTTTCAAATAAACCAAAAAAAAAATGATTTAAGAAAAAAGAAAAAGAAAATTTGGAGAGATCACAAATTCTATATAGTTCTAAGCAGGAAATCCCAACAACAAAATACTTAACTTAATGCTTAACTTATAGTGAATATGATGATGATGATGATGGTTAACGTCCATGAGACCAATCTTTGGTCTATCGGACCTAAAGAAAAGAGTTATTTAATTTGATTTAAGATTTTATTCCCATGCTCAAAAAGCTTGGAGAAGCCTCCCGAGCTCACTATAATTTTGACATCTTAAAAGGCTAGGAAGGTCAGTATTGCAACAAATATTATGAAATTGAGCTCTAATGTGGTTGTACATGGGGCACTCTAAGAGGAAGTGATTTTCATCCTCGATGTTTATATTCTCACAGAGATGGCAGATCCTTTCCATCCATGGTGTTTTAGGAACTGTCCAACAACCAGTTTCACTATGGAGCTCATGAGAGTTCGTTCTAATCTTGGCTACATTAATTTTCTTCTTTGAGCTAGTTAAAACAAAGAGATACTTTTGATCTTCTAAGGTGGGGTTGATGACCTCCTTATAATACTTTAATTTTCTTTTAGCTGCTAGATCTTTCTCACACCACATTTTTTCTTTGAACTTAGAAGTAACAATTTTTTTAATGTTATTGATATTTTGCAATGCAACATTCTCGTCGATCTCCCAATGGTTTAACCAGGCCCTGGTATCTTTATACCAACCTCGTTTAAGCCTTAGGTGGTTTTGGCTGGAATTTAAAGCTAGCTTAGGAAGTCTATGGTCTCCTATACTATTGAGTTTGTGCTTGTACAATAGAAGCCTAGTCATAGCTAGGCTCTCGATAGGGGAAAGACCCACTTCTGTAAGGAGAATAGGATAGGGTGTATTGCTTTTAATTTTAAGGTTATAAGTTATAAAACGCTTCTGGATTTGCTCAATCTTTCTCCAGGATTCTTTAGAAATGTTGCAACCCCAAACCTCACATTCATATAAGATAACAGGAGTAACTAAAGTTTCAAAGAGGAACTTCTTTCTATCCCACATTATGAGGTTTTCCGTTTTACAATTATTTTCAAGACCAAAATAAGCTTTCCACCCCCCATTAATCATTTTATGAATGCTATAGTTCCAGTTGAGCTTGTGATGAATATCAATTTCTAGGTACTTGTAAGAAGACACTTCCTCCAAGTTACTATTGTTAGACATAAAATTAGTGTAAGTGTCCTTGGATTTGATAATCATGTGTTAACAGACATACCCATGGTAGAGCAGAAATCCTTAAGAAGTCTAAGTTGTTTATCAAGATCAGATGGGCACCTTGCGAGAAGAACAATATCGTCATGATGATGACTATCCCAGCTAAAATCGTGCGAGCACATCCTACTTCCTCTAAACAACCTTCTAGCTTGTATTGATAATACAAATAATTTTTTATTTTATTTTTAACTTCATGTGAAATATTTATGGATAATATAAATAATACTCTCTTTTATAGTATCATGTCAATATTTATTGATTTTTCAAATAATGTTGTCATAGGAGGCAAGTTAGGTTTAGAAATAAAAAAGAATTATATAAAAAATTATTATAATTAATTTGAGATTTAAATAAAAAAATTTGATATAAAAAATATTATAATTAATCACAGATTTAAAAATTTTAATGAAATTAAACCTCAATCAATTACACTAGCTAAATTAATAAATTAAATCATTAAAAAGAATGGACTCTAGTATCTCATTATCACCATGAAGAATAGAAGCAGATAGACTTTTTGAAAGTTTTTCAGATGGATTTTTCTAGTCTAATTTCTTTAAAATTTGAATTTATTGAAAACAGAAATTTGATAGGTAACTTGCACAATCAAAATGTTCTAGAGGTTTTTTAAGGTGTTGAATCTATATTTACAGTTAAAAAACTAGTTTAAATGACAAAAATCAAGATTTTACCTCAATTTTAAACTCCAAAAAAATCACACTAAAGACTACTCCCTCTAAATCAAATTGAAAACCATACCTTTGTCTTACAACACGACTTCGACGTGAGAAGAGAGGAAGTCTCACAACTTGAAAAGACAACTGGAGAAGAGAGGAAGTCTCACAACTTGAAAAGACAACTGGAGAAGAGAGGAAGTCTCACAACTTGAAAAGACAACTGGAGAAAAGAGGAAGCGTCACGAGCCAAAAAATAAAGGAAAAATATGGCGCAGGCATGGAATTCAGTCACATAATTACAATTCATATGAAATGAAATAGTAATGAATCACAATAAGTAATTCAGTAAATATTAAATTAAATCAGTAAAAATAGAAATAAAATGCATTCTTCATCCATCACCATTTTTCAGGGACCAGATTTCTGCGAAAAGAAAACTGATTGCATCCGTCTGTAAAAGTCCAATGGGCAAAAAAAGACCAGGTCCAAACCGGGTACTTTTGGTGGAAGGGATAACATGGTAAAAACCATAATTACCAAATTCGAAACAAAACACTATAAAAATTTCAATAAAAAAATTTTAATTTTGAAAAATTTCACTGTATACATCTTTAATATTTAGGTATATATATTTTATTTCTTTTAACATGAGATATTTTGATAATTTTCATTTTTTTTTTTTAAAAAGACATTTTCTCTTTTTTCTAAAAATAAATCTATAACTTTTTGGCTTCAAAACTCATTTTTTCAAAATTATTAAAAAACAAAAATCATGGTTCTAAACTTATTAATTTAAAATTTGTCTAAATAAACACAAAACTAAAATTAAAAGACAAAAAAATTTCTAATTTAACAAATGTTTATATTTCATTTTCTTAATTTTTAAATAAACACAAATATGTATATGTATTCGAGCCTTAACATTTCATACTCACAATCCCAAATAAAACTATCCCTTCACAAAACTAAAGCATACCTAACAATTTCAATCTCCTACCAAAAAGTCTCACTTTAATTTATTAGTATTATACCGAACACTCTCACTTTACGAGTATTATTATTTTGTTTGAGGAGTTTCCTTAGTGGGAAACTGGGGGAAGAATTAAATCAAACTGTATCGAATTTCACTGAATACTTTACTGGCGAATTTCCGATTAATTTCCTCAATTCAAGCAAATTTACCCGAATTTGGTAACTAGGTACCGATTTTTTTGCATCAATTCAAGCAAATTTACTCGAATTTGGCAACTAGGTACAAACAACATTGCTCTATGGTGCATCATCTTTTTGCCAAATGGTTAAGGTTGGAACAAATCTACATACACAGATATGCCAAGAGTATCGTACACTGGGTCAGGGAACATAAACTCTTCAACTTCCAAATATTTTCCAAATTAGGAGATTGGTCAACAATTTTTTGAGCATTTTTTTCACAAACATCTTCACATTTTCAGAAAACAAAATAAGGTGACAAACTATTTTTCTAAAAAAGGAATACATCAGTTCTGAATCCATTTTCGCAGTGATTTTTTATAATATTGAATCTTTTTCCACAATAAAAAAGAAAAATTAATTAAGATTGGAGAAAAATTAATTAAGATGGGAACAAATCTACATACACAGATATGCCAAGAGTATCATACACTAGGTCAGGGAACCTACACCCTTCAACCTCCAAATATTTTCCAACTGTATGAGGCATCTTAGGAGATTGGTCAATGATTTTCTAAGCATTTCCTTCACACACATTTTTTTTAGAGAACAAAATCTGGTGACAAACTATTTTTCTAAAAAAGGAATACATACAATTCTGAATCCATTTTCACACTGATTCTTGATAATATTGAATCTATTTCCATAATAATAATAATAATAATCAAACTTTCCAACCTTCTGATTTTCTAAAAAAAATTAAGTAATTCCCACCAAAAATCTCCGGTAGGACCAAATTTTTGATCTCTACAAACAATGCCATCGAAAATTCCAATCACCTATTTCCTACGGAGGAGTCTTTCGTTCGACGAACCGGGAGCTAATGTGACAGCTCCTGATCAGCCCCCTCTGGCGACCCTCTCCCTTCTCCGGCTCGATGGTGGAACTCGCATTCAACAGCAACGACCCCTCCCGACAGACGGCGACGACACTTCCCCGACAGCAACGACAACATGGACCCCACCCTTCGCCACCTCTCTCCCCCGCGTCGTTCCTCCCCCACTCGCCACCCCCATGACCATCGGCCACCTACCTCCATCAATACATTCGCACAGATTGATAATTCCACGCAGATATGTGTTTTCAGTTTCGAATGTCGCGAGGTTCGGTCCATCAAGGTCCATCAAGCTCAGCTAGGGGGGTCAAGCTACGCAGTACGGAAGGAGTCTTTCGAATCGAGCATCAAAACGAGGCAGGAAACTATCGATTTAGATTGCTCTATAGCATTGTTGTTTGAAATTTTTATTTTGTTAAAACCCTTGTTCATTGGCTTATATTATAAACCCGAGCAGCTTATAGATTGTTCTCTTGAGATTCTAAACTTGTTACCAATTAAGGATACATTATTCATAATCATGTGGCTAGGTCTGGTATTGTAACCATAGAATTATCCTCCAATTTATTCAATCACAAGAGCTGACAAACTATTACATGTAATGCAAAACTCAAGATACAGCAGCTGCCTTATTGATACTCAAGACTGGTAGCTAGGCAGTACCCAACTACCATCTTGCGATAACAGTAAATCCAGTACATTGAGTTACCAGGAGAGGTGTTGCCTAATGCTCAATGCCAATGGTTTTGATAAGCCAATGAACAACACATTGCTTGTATTGTCCATGCAGCATAGAACCTGACAGGTTGATTTTGTCATTGTGAAGACCTGAATCCATAACTTCTAAAACTAGCATTATGCTCAATACCAATAGTTTTGATAAGCCAATGAACAGCACAGTGCTTGTGCTATCAATGTAGCGTACAACCTAATTTACACTACGGACCTAATACAGTGTAACTTTTTTTTCCTATAGGAGCTGGAAAATCATTTTCCAGTGCCTACAGGAAATACATTTCATGTTTCCATTAAAGTATTTTATGTGGGTTCTTTGATTTCATACAGAACATGGATCTATTTTATCCACCCACACAGCTAAAATGAATCAATTACTTTCCATATGGATCTCTGTGATATTTTTATTTTATTTTTCTCAATCTATGTAATTAGTTTCCCTTCTTAGTTATCTTAAATGATTTTTCTTTTTAATAAGAAATGAGTGTACATTTTTTTTCTTGGTACAACCATATTTCAATTGTCCATCTGCATTCTTGTCACACATATGAATACATTGTATGGGGGTCTCCAAAGCCCCCAGTGATTTTTGTGTTGGCTTTATCATAGTACCAATCGTTTCAATTAGGGAAAATTGAGTGCACCCATCAAAGGAAAATCCTATATCCTATATGGGGATAATTACACATCCTATTATTTTAAGAGTGTCATGAATTCAATACAGAGCAGACCTATTTTGATCTTAAATTTGTCAAACTCAATTCATTCTCTGGTAATAGAAATCTCAGTTGTGTGAATACTTGTTACATTTATCATGGCACTAATCGATTCACTTGGTTTCTTGTGTTGTTTACTTTATGGTTTCATTACCCTCATTTGAGTTAGTTTGCTGCTTTTTCAAGGATGTGGGGAAGTTCCTAAAACTTAAATCTGAGATTATGAGCAATGTGTTGGTCCCGTGGAAGAATGTGCTCAAATGGGTAGTCAACCTATATGTTTCATAATCCCACCCATATATTGATCTATGAGAGTGCAATAGGTGACATCATAGGATTGAACTTAGGTCACATCATTCTAAGGATGATGTATCCAGATGGGACAACATACCCTAATTTCATGGACATTTAAAGGAAAAAAGGAACTTTGGCTAAGAAGGGTTGTGAATTTGATTATTGCATTAAAGAAGCCTCTTCAAATAATAACAAGCCGGATCAATATTGGGTTGATGACTGTGGTAAGACATAAAGGTCTAAATAGAGATATAGTTGTGGAGTTGCAAGTTAAGAGGAAAGATGGAGGCAAAGAGTGGTCAAGCATAGAATGCAAGAGTCCTTAAGTGGAGGAAGAGATGAAGAAATCACTATTGAAGTATGATTGAATGACGAGGATTGAATACAGTAGGTTTTGAAAAAGGATCTTCGTCATTCCATCGTGAGGTGGAATGAGTTTTCATGAATGAAATACAAGAGGAAGTGCATAAATTTTTTGGCTAACTCAGGTGAGGATTTCAAGATGCTTTTGGAGCAGTTATCATACTTTTGATGAATGTTGTGTGAATGGGAACACCAGGTATCATGGAAATTTGTAGCAGCAGATATGTGGAGAAGGTTTAGCAAAATAGGATGAGATTGAAGAAAATACTGAAGATTAGTTAGTCTCCCTGTAAGTTGTGAAGGAAGAATAGGAAGCCTTTTTTTTATTAGATAAAGTTTCACAATTAGGACCATGTGGTTAGTGTTTTTTTGCACAAATGATAAAAAAGGTCTTGGTCCAACGAATTAAGCAATGCCAATGAAATTGGTTTTTTCAAATCTGTGGGTTGAAATCTCCATACAATAGAAGTATTTTGGTTTAATATAAATAAGAAAAAGTTTCTTTTCAGTTTTTGAAGAAGGTTATGCTCAATGAATAATAAGTTTCTGGAGAACCTGTGTTAATAAATGAATAATAAGTTTCTGGAGAACCTGTGTTAATAATATTTGGACATTTCAAAGATTATTAACACAGGTTCTCCAGAAACTTATTTTTCATTATGAATTACAAGTTTGAAAATATGCATTGCAAAAAAAAAAGGTTATGCTTTGCAAGTTATTCTAAGTCACAACAATAAGAAAAGTTGCATATGATAAGGGTGTGCAAAATTGGCAAAATTGGCATATATTTCGACTTTATAATTAGGACTAGCAAAAAGGTTGACAAATTTATGCACCCAACAGGGACTAGTATGCAATTCTAGTATGTGCTCATTTGCATTTAGAGCGTGCAAGTGTAGGTGTAGGTGTGGTGGGTTTAGGACTGGTTTGGTACAGTGTGTTGAACAAGGACTTCATAATGTAAAGGATATAACTATGTGTCATACTACTTATCAATAGAAAACCATGAAATGAAGAATCATGGGTGTGTTAAAATTCAAACATGTAAGAGAAGACTTTGGATCATAAATTTGGAAAAATTGGATAAGGGGAATCCCCATGGTGAAGTTTTGATAGTTGATTTGACTCGTGTTGAAGAAAAATCTTCATTTGAAGAAGAGTTGTCTTATTCTTGAACATTTATGTTGGGGGTGGTTAAGTTTTTTTCTATCCTACTTGTTTTTTTTTTATGAATTGTTTTATCGAGTTACATTTTTCTCCAAATTATTAAGGAGATTATCAATCTCTTTATCATTTTGATTTTTGGCTTCATCAAAGACATCTTGGATGATAATGAATTTCCCACTAGATAACAACTCATACCCTTTCATTTCATCTAAATAGCCAATAAGAATGCACTTTATACTATGATTTTCCAACTTAGTCCTTTTTCCTTAAGAATTAAGGCATAGCAAGTGGAGATAAAATCTTGAATATGGTTAATTGAATCCTCAGTACCATACCAAGCTTCATATGGAGTGATTTCGTGTTGAAATTCTCATGTTCTATGTTGTAACAATCACTTATTACAGTAGCAATAATTAACTATATGTTATTTGTTGTCACTTAACTGGAAACCCTTATGTAGCCACATAATCAGACTGAGAGGGGTTTCCACATTGTAATACAAGAGGTAATACAAATCAAATATCCAAATATCATACCAATTGATTCTCACTGCTATTAATTATGACA
Source organism: Pinus albicaulis (assembly GCA_034641835.2). Taxonomy (NCBI): domain Eukaryota; kingdom Viridiplantae; phylum Streptophyta; class Pinopsida; order Pinales; family Pinaceae; genus Pinus; species Pinus albicaulis. Next base: position 149,938,279 of record CM076579.1, on the reverse strand, counting down.
ATCCTACTTCTCGATTCCCACACATCATTTGAGTTAGTTTGTTGCCATCATCTTATGGGTACTCGTTTATGGGATATGTGTAGTGTGTGATGCTTGTTATTCCAGGTAAATGTTTAGAACTCATTTCAATCACTTTATGCTTTTAAGGCTTTAGTTGGCACTATGGTGGCACTACTTTTAAACAACTCTTCCAAATATTAGAGTTTCTGAACTATTACAAATTGTATTAGGGTTCCCAGCAGAATGTAGTTTCATCAATGGTCTCTCAATTATGGCTCTGAAGTATACATCCAACAAATACCCATGCATGTAATTCACAGAAACAAGAAATACTTGAAGTCATTGGCAGTAGCACTTTTGTGGCAATGAGCAATCTAAGTGGCAAGGGCATGAAATTTGATACATTATGAAAAACATGAACCAAGAGCATATAAGACAAACATACAGAAGCTTCCAATATATTAGATTTTTTTGGGAAGTTGGTATACCAAAACATAACATTAGAAGAACCATAACATTAACATTAATAAAGGTTATAAAAATCCAATATTCACATCTTTCAAATTTCAACAAGTTGTGCTACTTCTGCAAGGATTTTGAGGGGGTTGTTGTCGGCCACTGCCCTCCTCACTCTTTTCCCCTTTTTCTGAATTGTTTGTGATTTTTTTTCACTTTCTACTTGAAGCTCATCAATAGTAAAAATTGGATCCTTCAGTTTGGGATTTAACTTAGCTTTCAACCCCAGCCTCGATTTGTTTGTAGGCCTTGTTCATGGCCTCTTACAGTATTTTGTTGCATGCTGAATTTCTGCAATTTTTTCATCTTTGTTGTTGTCTTTGACTTCTGTTTTCTGCCCTCTACGCCTCTTGTTAGGGCTGTCAGCAGCTTGATGACTGCTCTCGGCCTCTGTAGGTAAAGCCCTTTCCTTCTTATGTTTTCTAGGAAGTGGTTGTATCATTACCCTCTCACTCGACTATTGTGCTTGCTTCTTTAAAGCATGAAGGTATAGGATCTGAATGAGGCCATGGTGGTAGACATCATGGGGATATAAAATCTTCATTTTTCTTGCAAAGTCAACCATTTTTATTAACCTTTGATGCAAGAAATAAGGGAGGTTCATCTTATTGAACCCAACCATGCTTACCAGAAATCTCATGTGAAAAAGGAAGACCTTAGAGAAACAGCCATCACATGTGAAATAAAGTTGAGTCTGCTGCATTGGTTTTTCCCACTCTGGTTTTTAAATGCGAGAGTGGACCCCAACGCTCCAGCAAGGGTCCTGACAATTGTCTTTTAGGAAGAAATTCAGGTTTACCCCCTGTACTGGTTTCCTTTTGAACCACCTTTCTCCCTTAGCTGGTGTGTTTGTTGCAGCTGCAATGCTTTCCTCTGTTACAGGAAAGAATAGCCCCTCAACCTTGGCATTGTTACCATCAAAAGTATCAGCGAAATCATAAGAATGTTCCATTTTATGCCCATTGAACAACTTAATGATGGGCAACCAACCTGCTTCGCTGAAATATGGAAATTCATCAGCACCATAAATATCGAATGCACAATCTCCAACCGGCTCATAACGATATAGGTGCCCACTCTTACCCATATGTCACAAAAACATTAGTAGTTATCAGAAATATAGTTTAAATAATGCAACAAGACAATCATAATGTGCATGAACTCTACCCGATGATGTTACATTCCGAACAAACAAACTAAAACAAATAAACACCTAACAAATATTTTAAGCTTAGTTGTTGTCTAAATATGAATATATATTTTTTATTTCAATTAATAGGTGCAATGAGATGATAGGAGCCTTGCAATGAATGCCTTTCTTTTTTAAAATAAAAGTTTGTCTCATTCTTTTAATGAACTCATGATTGATAATTTTGGAAGTGTTAGTAAGAGGAGGAACAACAGCCACCCTCTTTGTATCCAGTGCAATTGTGATGGTTATCGTGAGCATATATAATCATGCTCTAAGCATGATTATAGAATAATTATAGGGTATTGATCCAAATAGTAAGTTTTGATTTTAAATTACCAATGCAATGATAGTTTTTGGAATTTACAAGTGCATAGCAGATTCCTTTCAAAAGGGGTACTCTAGGGAGTTATATGACTTCTACTATAGGCCTCCCAAGTTAATGGAACAACAAAGCAAACGTTATAAGTCTAGAATCAATCTAAATATGAAAATATAGTTTTTATTTCAATATAATAAGTGCAATGAGATAACTTGATAATTCCAATGAATGTCTTGGCTCCTACAAGGTAAAAGTTTGTTTCATTCTGTTGATGAACTAATGATTGAAATTTTTGGAAGTATTAGTAAGAAGAGGAAAAATGCACTCTCTTTGTATTCCCTGTGGTTGTGGTGGTTATCATGAAGAGTATATCAAATGGTGTTGAAATATTGGTTATACAACAATTGTAGGGTACTTATATGAACAGTGAGTTTTAATTTAGAAGTAATCCTATAATTATAAGACTATAGTCTTGCAATGGCGATTTATAGACTCTACAAGTTCATAGTATAGTCCATTCAAAAAGGGTACTCCAAAGAGCTATGTGACTTCTACCATAGGCCTCCCAAGTCAATGGGACAACAACAAAAAATTTATAATTGTAGGAGCTATAAAAATATGAACAAATAGTTCTTATTTCAAACTAAAAGTGAAATGATATGAAACAACCTTGCAATGAGTGTCTTGGTTTATATAGGTGAAAGTCATTTTGATGAACTCATAATCATTATTTTTGGAAGCCGCTAATAAGAGGAACAAGACACACACTCTTCGATGTAGTCATGGTGGTTATCCTGAAGAGTACATGTTTTTCCTATTTAATGGAGCTCCAAGGGTGGATATAAGACAACTGTAGGTTAGTAACCTAAACAATTAGATTTAATTTGATTTTACCAATTCCATGACAATATATACAATGTAATCACAATCAATGCTTTGGAACCTATAGGTGCATAGTAAATTGCATTAAAAAAGGATGCTCCGAGGAGTTACTAGGATTTTTGTCACATAGAGATCATAAATCACATATTGACAAATCTTTCAATAAAGCATAGTTTTCCTATGTTTCACCAAATTTCACCTTTTAACAGAGACCTGATCACTGGTTGTGAAAAGGAGATGATGTCCTACAATGAAGCATGCACAAGGAAGAGACTGCAAGGTGGATGGAAGGCAAAGTTCCTATTCCAAAACAAATGTCTTATCCATGGTGGTTGAAAAACCTTGAGCCCTGAATAATGTATTATCCATGCCTACAAAATGCATAGTGAGATACTTGGTTACATGGGGAAAATAAAATTATTTACAGGTTGTACACATTTCATATCTAGATAAAGAGTTACAACTTTTTTTTCTAAGAATAAAAACATATAATCTACACTGACAAACTAGAAAAATATGTCTACATTTTAGGAAAATGAAAAGGGAAAAAAAGGTAAAAAGATTCAACCCTCACAAACTAGAAAATAGATGCAAAATAATCTAAATTGATGACCTTGCTTGCTTAGTTACAATAAATTTGTAGCTAGTTTTCAAACTTTCTATCCATAAGTTATCTTTCAATAAAGCATAGTTTTCCTATGTTTCACCAAATTTCACCTTTTAATAGAGACCTGATCACTGGTCGAAAAGGAGATGATGTCCTCCAATGGCCAATGAGTTATTACCCGAACCCCAGTGGCTAGGATTTTGGATAGACTTTGGGATAAAATAGGGATGAGATTCCCTGATTGAGTATTGTATCTTCATCCAGACCTTGTCTAGTGTAAAGTGAATACCGTTGAAGACCCTCTTACTTTTGACCCACCATAAACCCTAAATAATGACAAAACATTGTCCTTATTACTCTTATTCCTTTTCCCCTTATGAATGATTTTGACTCAAAAATTGAAATATCTCTGAATTTGGTTTATCGTCATGGCATTTTTAATTTGTTTTAGAAAAACTTATCAAACCTAAGTTGCCACTAAACATAAGTCAATCTATTTAATATTTCTAACTAAAAAAGTATATATTTCTTTCCTTATTGCAAGGTGCATATTTTTCAGCAATAGGACTAGTATTTGATACATGCCTTGACAAAATACCACGAGTAATTGAAGGACACCACACTAACATCCATATACGAACAAATAAGAAAATCCAATTGATTAGGATACCATGGACTTGTCTACAAGTGTGGTATGAAAATCCAACTAATTAAGAGACCATGGACCTATCTACATCTAGCAGCTTGGAACAATGAATCCTTGGAAATCTCCCAGAACTATACATCCCAAGGGCTAGAGTTTAATGAAAGGTTGATTTAGGAAGCCCTAGCCTCACAAGCAGAAGAACTACAGGATGCCCTAGCCTCACAAGAAATAGGAACCCAAACCCTTGATTGCAAGGTATGTTCATGTTCGACACCACAGCATTAAGGCTTTATATGTTATGTGCCATCGAATGACTTCTCTGAGTTTGACATTGTAACCAGTGATTATAATTTTGAATTTCAGCTGGTTAGTCTCAAATCTTGTACGCAACTCTCAGCTTATTAGCTACCCATGTTTTCACTGTGATGTTTTCCCAGGCCATTTACTAATTTTGTCATGAAGGTATATGAATTTGTATAGCAGTTCAAGTGACTTCATTGGAATTCAAAGTCCCTCTTTGATATTTGACAGGAAACCCAATGATCTACGTTGTTAAGGGCTAGTGTGATGCAAAAATGGATTTAATGTTAAAAACCTAATATTATATCTCTACATGGCCTGAAGAGAGGGTGTGCCTTACCAGATAAGGGTGTTGGGATTATTTGTGAATGGAAAAGTGCATTACTCTACCATTGTCTTGTTGTTATCCAGTAAATTTAACTCAGCTCCTTGCATGTCCGATGGAATTTGCAGCTCTTCCTATCAAATGAAAAATAGCATACAACATGCACAAATAATGCAAAAGATGAGGCGGTGTAAAACATCGGCACTTTGGAGCGGTGTAAGACATCCGCACTTGACGTGGACCTCCATAAGGACCGGTCCCACCCACGTGGACAAAATGTGATCAAGGTGGACAAGAACCGGTCACACCCACATCACATCCTATGAACTGTAATAATTTCGATTTTGTAACCACTTAACATATGCATCGACGTGGCAGTACTCATCTTAAGTTTGATTGTAAAGTTCCTTTGAATTTATGCTTTCAATTCCCTCTTTTGGACCTTCTAGGAATGATTCAGCATTTACATATAACCATTATTCAATAATGAAGTAAATTGTATCATTCAACATTGGGAAGCATACTTATGTGGTTACGGCAGAAGATAAGCCTTTTCTAGACACCACAAAAAAGATCACAGCGCAGAGTAACTAAAAATTTTAGTTGTAACTACACAAAATGGATAAAATATTCCAGTATGGAGCAGAGCAGGGGCTTGCAACAAACATACTTATACTAACAAAATTAAAATCTCTACTCACCTTGGCCAGAAGTGTCTTTCCTGTTCCAGGAGCACCGTCAACAGAATTCCCTGCAGCAAAATTGTATTCTTGGGTGAAGAAAAGAAGAAGAAAAAAATGCAATGCATTTGTTTAAAGGATAGAAGAAGGCAATTTACAGTATGCTTAATTTTCCACGTATTGATGACAGTGTATGTCAACATACAATACAGGACTGAGTGACATTACCTCTATTTCTTTTCCTTTGACTGTTGATAATGAGTGGATGTCCTACGACTCAGGAGTAACAATCTAGGGTCATCTCATTGTGTTAGTAACCAGATTAGTAATATTATTAATCCATTTCCTAGCACATACCTGATGTGCATTCACTACGAAAGCAAGCAGCTAGAAAGGCAGACCCTCCTCAAGGAGGCTGCATCTAATCACTTTTTCAGAGGCTTGCCTTTGACCACCTTACCCATTACCAAGACCATTTTTGTCTCATTAGTTGACCACCTTTCCCATTACCATGGATGGTTGACCTCTCCATAGTCGACTTGGTGCAGTCCTAGGGCCATCTCCTAGGACTGCAAGACAAAATCCTCGAACCTGAATTAACCTAGGCCTGAAATTTACTATTGCCCAATATTTCATGTTTTGCTCCCAAAGAGGCTTGAATTAGATCATAAGGGCTTAAATATGTTCACATAAAATTTCAGAGAACTCAGTCCTTACCACAGAAGATATGCTCGGTCTGCTTCAAGATAAAAATTGAAACTCAACCCTCTACCACCATTCCTATTACTTCGGTCTCCTGTGAATTGCTTCTGATATTTTATGACCTTTATCCTTGACAGAAGTCACAGACAAACCCTTTTGAAAACACATATAAGAAGTAACACAATTTTTTGAAGAAAACCATATTGTACAGTAGATGATTGCAAACATATAAACTCTTCATAGTTGATTGCACTAGTTGGCCTAATATTCCCTAGATTAAGCCTGCTACACCATTTATTGTGCTGGAAAATGATTTTTAGTGCTCCTGTAGGTGTTGGGAAATGATTTTCCAGCATGTACATGAGTACTAGTGCACCTTGGAAATTTATTTTCCAGCACCTACAGTAGTACTATTGCTCCTGTAGGTGCTGAAAAATGATTTTCCAGCACTTTTGTAAATGGTTTTCCAGCACATACAAGAGTACTAGTGCACCCTGGAAATTGATTTTTCAGCACCTACAGCACTACTAGTGCTCCTGTAGGTGTTGGAAAATGATTTTCCAGCACCTTGGAAATTGATTTTCCAGCACCTACAACAGTACTAATGCTCCCATAAGTGCTGGAAAATGATTTTCCAGCACCTACAGTAGTACTAATGCTCCCTGTAGGTGCTGGAAAATGATTTTCCAGCACCTTGGAAATTGATTTTCCAGCACCTATAGGGGTACTAGAAATCATTTTCCACTACATAATTTCATGGAGATGCAATTACTATATTTCTTGTTGTATATGTACAAATCACCTTCTCATCATTTCTAGCTCCCTAATATGTTTTCACATTTTTTTGCAGACAGTCATACAGCATGGCAAAGAAATGGAAGTCAATCATGGCACTTGAGGTGCAAGACCCAAAAGGCAAACTCATTTTTTCTAGTAAAGATTTAGTTTGGGTTGAAATCTTCAAAGAAGACATGAATATTGACCGTGTTACAAAAATTCCCAAAGAAAGAGTTAATGATTTTAAAAAATTAGAGGAATCGAACCCAGATGCTCCATGTTCCTTCCTGCGTCTACAAAGTAAACGCCCGAGCGCAAGAGCCTTACAGTATGAGCTGTAATTATTTTAGAACTACATTGTTTAGATGTTGATATTAAATATGATTTATATGTACCATATTTGGTGACACTCCTGTAATTTATTTTGTAGTTATCATTGCTCATATGGTCCAGCTGACAAGAGAGAATAATGGAAAAGCAAAGCAAGGAAGTCATATGCCAAAAAGAGGGGATGCCAATTCCATTTTATTGTAAATATTATGGTTCAGGATCCCAACATATCAGTAATAACATACAATCAATATGATCACGAAGATGGGCAAGGATGGCCTTGTCATGGAAAAGACAGCACTTTAACTGATGATGTTACTCAGAGAAAGCCAAGACTTTCGAAGGACATGATTTCTTATTTAGAAAGATGTTATTTTATTCAACTGCCAATTGACTATGTTTGTAAAATACATATAAAGAAATATCTTGACATAGATGCTACATCCAGAGATAGGGATTTCTTCTTACACAGAAAAGACGTTGTAAACATTTATAATCGTCTGATGAAATAAAGTTATCAATTGCATACCAAAGATGAAATGAGTGTGAATCTTTGGTATCAAATAAACCAGGATGATTTCTTCTTCTACCAGAAGCCCAATGGTGCAAACATCCCTTTTATAGCTGGAATACAAACAAAATGGATGTTGAAAACTATGGTCAAGTTATCCCACAATAGTTTGATAGCCATGGACTCAACATTCAGTACAAACAAATATGGGGTGAGTTTTTTTCCAATGTTTGCTTCAATAAAATCATTTATGTTAAAATTAACTTCATTTCATTTAATATGACAGTATCAGTTGTACACACTTGCGGCCTTTGATGAGCAAAAAAGTGGGGTACCAGTTGCCTGGGTGGTGATGTCACGTAATACATCACAAGATATAGCAGTATGGCTGGAGAGCCTCATGCTTAGGTGTTTTCAAGTTCGTTCCGATTGGAGGGTCAACGCCTTCATGGTTGATGATGTTATCGTTGAAATCATTGCTTTTAGGTAACATCAATATTCTTATTTGACATTTCGAATTGCATTCGTTTTAAAAATTTCTCACTGAAAATGAATTAAATGTCGCAGGAGAATCATGAAATGTGAAGTGATCTTGTGTATTTGGCACTTAAAGAGGGCATGGCTCAAGAATGTTAATCGGTTGGTTAGCAGCTCAGAGAAATCAAAATATATGCTCAATGAACTTGGCCATATCATGAAAGATTGTTGTACTGATGAAGTGGATGATACAATCAATGCTTTTTTCATCAAACATGCAACTGAGAAGAATGTTTTGGACTATTTCTACAAGACTTGGATTGTCGGTGACAAGATTCGTAAGTTTGCATAATATTCCTTCTGTGTTGTATGTTTTTTATTTATGTTGGAAAACTTATATTTACTAATTGAGTCTTTCCATGTAGGCATGTGGGTTAAAGGCTGCAGAGATTTTCCTCACGCAAACTAGGAGACAAATAATGTTGTGGAATCATACCACGGTTATCTGAAGTCAACATTTCTATGTGATAAGTGAAAGAAATGTTCTCGTAGAATGGATTGGCTATTCTACACTCTCCTAAAAAATGTTGAGCCATGTTATCTATTTAAGGCAATTTTGAGAAAAGAAGGATATTATAACAACCACAAGAAAGAGATGCAGCTTGAATCATCAATGCAAAAGGCTAGAAGAATTCCAGACAGTGATTGCAGGCCTCATGGGAGCATATCTCATGCTTATTGGGTAAGGAGTCAAAGAAAAGCCGATAAGGAATATCTTATAATTTTTCATCGCAAAAATTTTATCACTTGCGATTGTCCATGGTCTATTCGGGGGAACATTTGCAAGCATTCTATAAAGGTAGATTGGTTTCATTCCTCCTTGATGGATTTAGACCCTTTATTAGATCTTCATACCACACCCAATGCATTGAATACCCCTTTTGAGATAAGTACAGAGGCACCAAACCTTCATGAAGATACTATCCCAACCAATATTGAAGATGACAATGTTGAAAAACTTGGTGTGTTGAGAGAGGAGTTGTTTGGCTATCTAGACCTCTTTCGGAATATCACTCCTTCTACTGTGAGCAAGAGAAAGAGTTGATTAATCTAGCTAAAAAAATTGTGGATGATGCTAATAATCTTAATATTATGGATTATGACTTTGCCCTTGGTTTGGGTTCTTATGAGTCATCCTTGAAGAGGAAGAAGAGTTTCCTTAGTCCCAAAAAAAAAAAGGAAAATGAATGTCACCTTGAATATTGATTTGAATGTCTCTGCATCCGAAGATGAACCATTTCAGTTTCCACACCTCAACAAGCGTGGTCGTCCTCCCTCCAACAATGCTTCCTCTACTGTTCCAAGTAAGTTCTATAGGGAGACGATATCAATATGTTTAGATGAAATTAGTGATCTTCCAAGTTTGTTGCTATGTTTAGATCGCTTTGTCGATTTTTCAAGTTTGTTGCAATGTCTTTGATCTTTGCTATTTCTTTTAGATTAATGTAGTGTTGTAACGTTTGCAGGGCCGCGACATCCAATTAATGTGATTACAAATGAAGGATGTACACAAACCCACAATCAACCTTTTGATCACATGAGTCAAGGTACATTTGACGAGATTCCTGATTGATCTACTATGTATTCTAATGCATCTATTATTTCACATGTTATTTTTTTCTCTGATGGAAACTATGTTGTCATCTTACAAACACAGTTGGTTCATCATTGGGCCCCCTCGACCGGAACAAGATTGGGCCACTGACAATCACAGAAATTGGTGAATTTCCATGTTTGTTTGCATTATCTTCACTCCTAACGTTTAGCATTGGTTGTTGTTCATGTTGTTAATGTAGTGCTGGAATGTTTGCAGGGCTGGAGCATCCAATTAATGTGATTTCAGATGAAGGATGTTCAAAGACACACTATAACTATTTTTATCAGATGAGTCAAGGTGCTTAGGATGAGACTTTTAATTGATCTACTATGTATTCTGATGCATTTATTATTTCACATCTTATTATCTTCTCTGATGAAAAATGCATTGTCATGTTACAGACACAACAACTCTTCAATGGGTCCCCCTCTATCCGAAGATGATTGGGTCACTTACATCACAGAACTTGGAGACAACACAGAAATTGGCTTCAGAAAAAAGTTGTGATAGAAACTGCATCTTTTTGTTTATTGTCCGGCATACCGACATTCATGCGATGAATGTCATACCAGTTGTGATGCTATGTTGGTGAGGATTCATGGTGGAGTGGCCAGCTTTGGTTACACGTGATTCCCAGTGTGGAGGACTTTGTTGTTAGGGTTATATTGGTTTCCCTAGCTAGGGTTAGGAGAGCTTAAAATTATTCCAGCTTCTGATAAGCTGCAAGTATGTACATGTACTTCATTTTTTCTATATAAATGAAAAGAGAACATCAGGAATTCGATGATGCAGTTAATGGATATTTGTGGTTTACTTTTAAATGTTGTGTTGGAAAACAGTAAATTTGCTTGATAGTACTGTAATACATAGGCACATCATTGGAGTAGTAGAATTGGCGTGCTTTCTGTAAATGCCTCAAACTATTTTGTGATTTCAAATTTAACTGCAACATTTTTATCTCCATCCTTTGATCAAATGTGTTTGAGGAGAATGAAACATTAGATGGTGGAGAAGATTAATTGAAGATATCAAAGTGGTTTGGGAATTAAAATGCTTTTTTGGCACAATTTTATCTCCATTATCTGATCAACTATGTAAAGAGATTGAGCTGACAAGTTTATCTCCATCCTTCAATCATTTACTTCCAGATATTGGATTGTGGAGAATGTTAATTCAGAACATCACTTTCTTTATTCATATATATACTACATGAGAAATAGAAGTAATTTAATCTTCAACTGATACATTGAATCCATACGCAAATTTGGTCACTCTTCATCTCCAAATAAAGACAGCACCCACTGCACCATTGTCTATTTAAGATTCACATGTCATGGTAGTTTTGCAGGGTAAATCTCATGTGTTTTGCATAACTAAATACAAGTCAAACCTAATGTGTTTTGCATAACTAAATCCTCAATAGCACATTTCGTTGGCATCATTTATCATTATTTTCTTGTTGTTGTTGATGATGGGCAAATTGTTGTTGTTGTGGATGTTTTACTTGTTGCTGCTGCTACAAAGCCATTGAGTTATAGAAACCCATATTCATGTTCATGTTCATGGATTGTTCAAAAGACAAAGGGGCCACCAACATACCTCTTTAGTTTTTATCCATTACATATAAAATCACTATTAAATCTCTCACATTATTTTGACACTGCATTCTATTAACCATTATGACTAAGAGGCAGACTAACTAGGATGGCTATGTGACTTATTAGCCACAATTTTCCATGTGACTTTTAAGCAACAACTGCAATTTGTTCTGGAAACACTGAGCTCATCATATTTCAAGCATTGATAAGGAAATTTATGATATGGAGACCACATTCCTGAATGAATACAGTGGAACAACTCAAATAGAATAGTGTGTGGTAGGAAGTCACTGTTTGTCTGGTTAGATTGAGCCTTTGTAGCTTTCTGCATGTAGATTAGCTTCATGAACAGGTGAGCAGGTGCTGCCCTATTGGAGCCACTCCCTATTGATGTTGTTTCAGATTGAGTTGACTATATGTGACTCTAAAATGCAAGTTTTGTAATTGATGGGATGATATGAAAGAGATAAAAAAATCTGTGATAAAACTTTGCATGAGAATTGAACAGTTGACTTGCATTTGAAATTGTGGGTTTCATTATTATGTACTGTTGCAATGCTTTGAATGCAGCACATTAGTTAGAGTTATTTATATAGAATTGTTGAATGGAGCACAAGGTTAATTATATAGATTTGTTGAGTTGCTTGATTAGATAGAAATGTTGAATGAGTAGAGGGTTTATTATATAGAATTGTTGAGTTGCTTTGCTCAGCTGTTTGATTATATAGAATTCCTACTATAGAGTGTCAAATTTGTTTTTAAGTTTTATTTTACTATTCTGAAAAATATCCATGTTAATCTATCATGTATTAGATCCCAAGGAAGTAAAAACAAAAACAAATATTCATGCACAGAAATAAAGGTGTACTACCTGCATGGTCATTATGAAAACATTGCATAATATAATGCCTACTGTAAAATATTTGTCCTTTGAACAACAATAATCAATTTCTGGTTGAAAAGTTTCATGATACATGGCAAAATAACACAACATAAAATAATTATACCCTCAAAAATATTCATGTATTATATCGCGAACCATCCAAAAATTACAATCGGTTCTTCTCTAGTGAAAGAACCATGCCATCATAGCCCCAAGAAAAATTATAAGAATAACACATCCACATATTTGAGAGTTATCTTGATGATGATTGATGACTTCACTTGCAATAAACTGTGATCCGGTGTCATCTCTGACACCTGCATATACACTTGACATTCCTGCCACCAGTATATAAGTGGACATCCTATGAATGTCTGCAAGCCATTGTATGCTGAAAGATTTAAACTGAGAGCTCCACATTATTGCTTCCTTGTATAGGGGTTTTAAATTTGCTTTTCAAACTTCAAAGATGTCATTGAGCTGATTGCAGATGAGTTGTGAGTTCATGTAAACTGCAATACCATTGACAACATTGGTTTTTGCCACTTTTAAGCCCTCAATAAGAGTGATATAGTTGTCCTCCCGTGTAGATCTATGTTTCTGTGCACCACATGATTTCACGCTGGATTGTAAAGCACATATTTAACTGTGGCTTGTCCAAGATTTGGACGACATGAAACTTCGATACACAATGTCCACTCTTCCACCATTGTCCACACTTAAAAAACCTACAACATAAAAAAAAAACAATAAATTAATATCAAACATGTATGCATTTATATCAGATTCAATCTATAAAATCAAGACACCTTGCACACATGAACACACTTCCTAACTTTACCAAATTTGTAGAGCACCTCACTTCCTTGAATAAAATCAAAATTAGGTTTGTTCAAATGTCCAATCAGGGTTTGGAAAAGATAGGTTTGCTCAGAAAATAAAAGCATGAGATACTTGGAATGATGCAGAATCAAAATTTAGAGCAGATGAGATCGAAAGTTTGAGTAGAGGATTGCGTGTCATTTCATCTGTTCTTCCTTTTCATTCTAGCCATTCCAAGCTTTTCATTCTACCCATTCCAACCATTAATTTCAAGTGTTCCTCTGTACTGTTCTTAGAACTGAGATGAGATGCTCTGTTCAACTCGTGTGCAATTTTCCTCCTTAACAACACCCTTTTGTAGCTAAAAATCATGCAATTATTCTTCTAATAATGTTTCTATCTATGTAAGCATTTTTTTTCCCCCTATTCTACACCTATAGCATGCAATCATTTGACAATGTCTAATCTTCAAAGTAGACACTGGATGCAAATGACCTAAACATATATATTGTGATAATGTGCACAATGCATGTCTACTATTAAATAAATAAGAAATAATGGGTTATGAGCATAACTCCCATCCAACTTAGACTAAACTAAGTCAGAAGCTCTTTCCCTATTGGACAAGTAAACCCTCTACCATAATCTAGGTATTTTCTATACTAGCCATGTGCTTGGCACTTATTCCTACCTAAATAAGTGAATCATTTTGCTAACAAACCTTTGAAATTTCTATCTGCCCACATGCTACCACATGATGGAACTATCCCATTGAATTTTACAATGTTTGACTCTTTTGGTGCAGCACATTCCATGTGCCATCTCTTGGCTGTAGAAATGAGAAAATCTTGTATTTTCGTATGTGCAAAGTGGTAAGAAAAGAACCCCAGCTTCAAAAATGTTGTGCTACATAGACAGTTTTATCAACTCTAATTTTCATTTTAATTATTTTAACATGGAAGGCTGATTTTCATTTTAATCATTTTAACATAGAATGTGGATGGGATGCTAAAAAATTTGACTATATTGAACAAGAAAATAACCTTTTTCACAAATAATTTGCCTGTCAATTCCATCCCTCCTCATAAAGAGAGACATGTTCCCATAGATTTCACTAAGGTGAACACCATGATCAGAGCTCCACATTGGAAATTTGAGGACTAAACACCAGATATGCACGTCATGATCATTGTGTGAGACACAGAATTGAAGACATTGGGAACTTCCATGGTCATGGTTCACTCTTCATAACTGTACAAACCCATCACATTAATATTTGCATAGACATCAAAACACTGAAATGGATATTGCTAGCTCCTTACTCTGTACTCTCAAACCATCAAACAGTTCCACACTTCCAGTGGGCAGAGGGAAAAGGTTTTACACCATGTTGCACTATGCACAATACATGTCAGATTTTTGCACTTGGAAAACCTAAGCACCATATAAACATATTATGGTGATTTTGTCTAGATTTGTTTGAATTTATGAGAAATGGAATGAGGACTCATTGGTCATTCAGGGTATAGCCACATAAGTTTTTATGAAATAGGAGGAGTCCAAGTGGTGCGAGGATAAAATTAAGAAATGGTCACATCCTGTGGTGCACCATCCAAGTACTAGAAAATCTAGACCATGATATATAGATTATTTCCTTGCTCGGATTTTTCATGCTCTTTCTGTGTTATTTCTTTGCAAGGGACATTTTCTACTTGGTTTCTATTTTGCTAACTTATAAGATTGCTATATTCAAGATTACTCATTGCAATAGCATTTTCTTTTTTTCATTTTGTTCTTCTCCTGGCCAGTCAAATATAATGCAATGAAGCTAAACTATAAGGTGTGGCATGACAGGTATGGGATTGGATGGCGAGGTGGGAAATGGCATGCAGACAGAACATTCTGTATGCAGCAGCAGAAGCTTCTAGGGTTGAACAAGCCTCAAAAATGGCGGCTTTTGAGAAAACCTTTTTCAAGATTAAGACCTTCTGAAGCCAAGGTAGGGGAGTCTGGAATCACACATATGAATGCTCCAAATACTCAACAAACACAGTTATCCTGATTAGCTATCCTTGTATTTGTTTTTCAATTTGTGGTATTTCTTCCAACATCCTTGGTCATTCAGGGTATAGCCACATAAGTTTTTATTAGCCATTATTTTTCTAAAGAATTTAAAGATCCATATCACGGAAATAATTTTCTTTAAATTGTTCAGTAGGGCTCTATTATGGGTACTAGCTTTGGTTTATTTGGACAGTTATCCCTTCAGTTCATACTCCCACACCCTTTATCCTAAATTTTATTTTCCATTGAAAAACGAAATGACCTTTAAAATCTGGTGTTTACATTGGCTTCGGTGCTAAAGTGCCAGAAAATTTCACACTGCAATGAAACATCATAGTTTCACAGTGCGTACATTTTTTAGCTACAGAGCACTCATGTCAGACTTTCACACTAGAAAAAAAATAAGCACCCTATAAAGATGTTATGATGGTTGTGTATAGATTCTTTCGATTTATAAGAAATGGGATGAGAAACATAAATTTTTTAATACATTTCAGAATTCTTGGACCAACATCCTTGAGCAAGAAACATATTAAAAAAAAATTCCTATAGGCGCTGGAAAATGATTTTCCAGCGCCTACAGGGAAAAAAATTTAAATGCCTATAAAAAAGAAGACTATTGGGACCATTGGGACAGATGTTTCTCAATATTCAAAAGGAAGACTATAGATAGTGTGAGGTAGTATCATATAGGAAGACACATTTGGTAAGTGGATATTTGATATGCATTTAAATTTTTTTTCCTGTAGGCGCTGAAAAATGATTTTCAAGCGCTTACAGAAAAAAAATTTAAATGCATATCAAATATCCACTTACCAAAGATTAATGCAAAAATATGTTTCACATTATAATTCTGATACTACTCCTCCTCTCAACTTCAACTCTTATTTATGTAGCTCTCCTTGGAACAATGGATAAATACATCTCCATGAGGCTCCTCCTCCAACAACGATTTATAACACAACACTATCAGTAATGCTACAATTCACCACAACCACTTATACTGACTCCTAATTGTGGAATGTATCTCTATTAAAAATCCTATCACAAATCATGTTCAGGAAGCTGCCTCACACACACATCATGTTATAAAGTGGGCTCCTCTTTCCTGCAACATATTCAAGAATACATCTGCCTCAATATTTTTCTAGATGCTAACAAAATACATGACTCTCTAACATTAACATTAATTCAAGAAATAATTTGTAAATTTTCCTTCCCTAGAGTGGAAAATCAACTCATATATCAACTCTCTGGATGCATGTATCAACCGCACACTCCACACAAATTAGATCCTGGTTGCATATCGGTTCTTGTGTAAGTCTCCACATGATTTCTCCCACTACAAGTCTATCTTTGTGCACTACCTCTGTGCCTTACCCTTATGTAAAAAACATAGTTCCCAACACTTAAAACCTGAAAGATATGGCAATGATATGGGAGTATATCAAACTCACTCCTCTTTCCAATCAACTCACTTGTTGAACATTACTCTTACACCTGGTTTCTCTTATACCACTTGTTGGCTATAATAGACATTTAAGAAGCAACCAACTGATATCATCTGTTGGATATAATAGATATTTAGGAAGCAACCAATTTTTGGCTATAATATAAATTTAAGAAGCAACAAACAAAGATAATAATATTTACGAAATTAATGAACCCTCCAAGAGAAAAATATATTAAATAAATATATTTTGATGTGTAGTTTGTATTGTACATGATGCATGTTTGTGACACCAGGAAACCACTAAGGGCAGAAATGATAATTCTTAATAACAGAATGATGATTTATATGAATCAAATCTATGGATGTATTGTTTGTATGAGAATATCTAACTGCTAGACCTTCATTCGAATTCAAATTTTAACAAAAAATAGTTTTGAGTATTCATTCACCTCTGCTTCTCCCTGGATTTATGAATAACTGATGGGCTAAGCTTACAGGCAGATTTGGAGCTGCTTGGGATGGGCATAGCACATTCAGTTGTGGTGAAGTTTTGCGAATGATGGGCTGAGCTATAGTCGAGCTATGTTATTACCCGCACGAAGTCAAATTTCAAAATTGAAATTTCTTGCACGTGCAGAGTGTTGGCGGGTGGGGGTGGCAGGTGGGGGAGGAGCGGCGTGAGGGAGAGAGGTGGCGGAGGGTGGGGTCCATGTTGTCGTTTCCGCTGGGGAATTTCCGTCGCTGTCCACCGCGGGGTCCACCATCGAGCCGGAGAAGGGAGGGGTCGCTAGAGGGGGCTAATCGAGAGATGTCACATCAGCTCCCGATTCGTCGAAAGAAAGACTCCTCCATTTCCTACTTAACAACTACCTCGCTTAACGACGTGGTGTACTTGATTAACGAATGGATGGATCTGGGTCTTGTGTCGATTGATCTAATCCCTTCAGGTCTAGGCATCCATTTTCTGGGCTACCTTGATCCTTTCGTCTGCCGACAACTGAGAGGTCCCTCGCGGACTCGCCGTCAGTCTTGAAAACGCCACTGAATTTCTTTGTCGTGTCATTCGACCTCACAACCCCTTGTGGGTCTCAACAACAGATATCAGGGTTTGTGTGATCTACCAGCATGGAGTCACCCCAATTTTGGACGGCAGTCTTTTGTCGGAATTTTGTAAAAAAAAAATCAAAAAATTAGGTAGTTGGAGTTGGAGTGTTTGAATTGCATTTTTGATAGTGGAAATAGATTCAGCACTATTAAAAACCCTTAGAGCACCCAAAATACTGAAGTTTAACAACTATAAACAAGATTATCTTTCTCGAAATTTTTCAAAATTTTACTGGAATTTCTAAATTATTCTGTGGGTGTTTTAGACTAATGCGATTAATAAGTATTATTATTTATGTGAGTTTTAAGTAAATATGTTACTACTGAAATAAAGTATTATTATTTATGTGATTTTTAAGTAAATATGTTATTGTAATAAAATAATAAGGGTAATCGATTCAACTAGTAAAGTCCCTGTCTTTAGGGCTAATTAATTGATTAAAGTTCTGCATTTTTTTTTGGGTTACATTTTCTTGCATTTTTTTCTTTTTTCTTTTGGGTTACATATTTTTATTATTCGAGAATGCACACATTTTTGCAATTTCTTATTATTTAAGAGTTTACACTTTCACATATCTTCATCCATTTATCCAATTACACTAGGAGATGAGGAGATAGCTTTTATTGTGGATACTAAGTTTTTAGTGCGCATAATGCCTTTTATATAGCTTTATCCATCTATCCAATTACAATAAGAGATGTAGAGATAGATTTTATTATGGGTACTAAGTTTTTAGTTTGCATAATGCCTTTTACATAGCTTTATCCATTTATCCAATTACACTAGGAGCTTTATCCACTTATCCAATTACACTAGGAGATGTAGAGATAGATTTTATTGTGGATAGATTTTATTGTGCGTACTAAGTTTTTAGTGTGCATAATGTCAGATTTGATGAATTATCCTTTGCAATTGTAATTGTGAAGCTTGGTATTGGAGGTTAAGTAGCTAAGGTCGGGGAGGGGGAGTGAGGAGGCGTGATATGCGGAGGAAGGAGAAAGAGTGTACGAAAAGAGTGGATGGGCGTTGAATGCTTTCATTGTGCATAGTGCGGAGGTAGAGTCGAAGATTTTTTTGTGCCAAGTGCTTCTCCATACTCCCTTATCTCCGCACATACCAGTTCTCCACAGACCCCTTATCCAACACTTCTCTTACACCATTTCAAAGTTTTTTTTTTCATATTTCTTACATAAGGCACATGGAACATTCGTCATCTTTGACATCATTGGACAAAGCAGTAACATCTCATGCACTCACTCATGAAATCGCCACTTACAAAATTAGTCTTTTTTGTCCATGCCTCAACTTTGCATACTAAATTAGCTTTATGTTCATTTTGGAGGAAGAAAATTTGACTTGATATAGTCCCTGATCCTTAATAGACTCCTTTGCACTCAATTTCTCCGCACATCCTTTTTATTTCCTACACATATCACAAAATTAGCCTTTTTTAATTCTTTGACTCCACATACTAAATTAGTGTTATAATGCAAAGTGCAGAGGAAGAAATCTTGACTTGATATATTCCATGCCCTTTAAAAAATTCCTCGCACACAATTTCTCCACACTCTTTCTCCCGCATTTCTTGTGCACCCTTTTTTTGCACAAAAAAATAGTAGAAATTAGCTCCCACCCTCCCCTTGAGCGTCTCGACATAATTGGTCAAAGAAATGTACCAAAACTAATTGATACTCAACAAACTTTGACCAGAAGCTATAAAAATAAATAAGTAATTGAATGCTTTGATGCTTTTGGGTTATATTTCCTACAAAACAATTAGAATTGGCACAACTCATTTTTCCTTGTAGGTTATTTACTTAGGATTTTGTTTCACTTTTTTGAGTTCATCTATGAATTTAGATATTATTGAATCCTTTGAATCCTCAAATCTTAAAATGAACTTATCCCTTTGTAAGGATCCCACACAAAGAGATAGGTAAAACGATAGTGGAAGAAGCTTCCATTGTGAGGAGTGCATAACTTTCCTTATAGACATGATACTCTAGCTTTACATAACACCCCAATCCTGCATAATAAAAGTTGTCTTCGCATAACAGGGCCTCCACATATCTGTATCTTGCATAATGAAATACATCCTCACATAGGTTCAGGAAAACTTGCGCACACCTCAATAAAAGGTTGGTCGATTTTTCCACATTCTGAATGTCCACATTTCCAACAACTAGTAAAATGACAACTTAGCAAAGTATGTAAAAACACACTTTGGAAAAAACCATTCGTAACAATCCCCCTCGAAAATTAATCGAGTATGCGTTGACGACGTGCATGTCAAAAAATGCATGATGAACACCTCGCGAATGCAACTATGGACACATTACTTATTAAAATTTTGTTAGGTTCTCCACACTAATATGCATTTATGTTCACGAAATATTCATAAAACTTAGATTTATTCGAGAATTTGTGAATTGAACACTTATTATCCAAAATTAAATGAAATGTGTTTTTAATTTGTGATTTGTGCGGGATAACAAGTGTGTGTAATAACAAACACATTTTTTCTACCTCAATGTTCCACATTTCTGTGTGCCTCCTCCCTTCGCACAGTTCTGCCACATGCCTTTATTCCACACAATACTAGTTTTTAAACAATTGAAGTCACTTAAATCACATGTCAAGTCAAAACACATTAGAACATCTCTAAAATCGAATATTGTTGAGACAAAGAACTCTAATGTTGTGCGAAGTTTACAATGAAATTTTTCATTGTGCGAAAAAACTTCCTTCACGCACCTCATTTGTATGAGGCTCTTCACATTATTAAATGCACTAAATGTTAGACACCCCACTTCCGCAGAATTTGTTATTAAGGCTATGTCTCTTTATTAATCAAAGAATTAGTGCATATGTTTATCCAATTAACACATGTCATTATTAGAGCGACCAAACACAAGCATGTTGTCCATATCATTTGTCCGCATCAAACCATATACCAATAGAACCAAATATTTGATCCAGAATTATGCAGGAACACAATAAAATACATAAATAAACATAAATGCAGAAGCACACAAGGAATAAAACTCCATTTCATTAAAATCAAATGACTGAAATATGCTTACAGACAAAACGGAAATAAACTAGCTCGGAAAATGGTAGCTTATCTCTGAGAAGATATGTGGTAGCTACATGCCTTTGAACTATGTTACAATGAGGCTCAAAGGCCTATTTATTATTGAGAAACAATGGAAAACCATAAACAATAAAAAACCTAAACCTTGGAGATAAAGAGCCAAAACTATGGACCATGTTTAGGTAAATTGGTACATCAACTTCCTAGGGAATCAACTTTGGCATACAATCTTTGTTTGGCCCTGGTTTTCCCAAAAATTGTCGTTTAGGGCCTCAAAACGACTCTGAAATTTTAGGACCCGAAAAACAATAATAAATAGTAAACTGTGCTACAATTAAGGAAACTGAAAAACTGAAAGAAACAATGGTGGAGGTCCAAGTGGAATAGGCGAGTGGCCACCAATATACACCTAGATCAGTCCTCGCTCCTTAAGAAGAAATGGTCCCCATTACGTTGAGTTCCTCCATGAGATGAGGAAACTTTTGTTGAACTTGGTCCCTGGTGAGCCACTTGCCTTGGTGCAGGAGTTGGCCAAGGAATGGGGGAATGTTGAGCTCAAAATAATTGTTTCCCACAACCTTGATAATGGTGTAAGGCCCATATCGAAGTGGTCTGAGCTTATGATGAGCTTTGATTAGGCGTTCTTTCTGTAAATGCATCCAAAATTTATCGCCCATATGAAACTTGTGTGACACCCAATGTTAATCATGTCACTGTTTGTAATTGGCAATTGACTTCTCCAAGATGTCGTGAACCTATTGGTGGATGTGATAGATACATTCAATAAATCTAGTTGCTTTATCAACCTCAGATATTACATGTGTGGATTTTTTCTATGTAGTCACATGAGGTATGGCAACATCAATCAGACACAATGGTTGAAATCTTAGACCCACTTGAAAGGAACTACGATTATTCAAGCTATGGAGAGCTATGTTATAATTGTTTTACACATAGGGGAGGATCTCATCCCAAGTTCGTGGATGCTTGGAGTTGTACATGCGGAGTATGTGCACTATCATCCTTTTGACGACCTATGTCTGGCCATCGGTTTGGGGATGGAATGCAGTCAACTTGGTGAGCTTAGTGTCCAATAATGTCCAGAGGCTTGACCAGAATGTACTCAGAAACCTATTATATCGATCTGATATAATGGTCAGCGGGATCCGAAAATGTACCCATACTCGTTCAAAGAAGAGTTTGGCAGTGTCCTCTACTGTGATGTTCTTCTATCAGGTCACTGTTGGTGTAATGTCCCTTTTTCAGAAACATTGTCAAATGACAAGGAAATCTATTCC